>VYZM01018672.1:1834-22455 GCA_013398915.1 Dromas ardeola | reverse complement strand
GGGGCGTAGAGAAACAGAAAAACAGAAGAAAATGATCAACATTTTACTAGTTCTGCTTCACTTACAAGTCCAACATAAGAACTATAAGAAAAAAAAAAATTGTACATACCGCATTAGACTAGAAAAAGAGACAATTCTAGCTGGAGAGAGAAAAGCAGGTCATCATCTCATTCATCATCTAAAGAATTATTCGTGAAATCTGAATCACTTCCATCTCTACTGTAATTCACTTGTTTGCTGTCTTACCTATTTTGTTTCAAGCAAACCCTGGTCCTGCCGGGTCAGCAGTCCCCTCACAGGAGAGCACAACCTGCCTTTCTCTGGACAACTCCCGCTGAGGTAATTCCCGTGGCGTCTCGTTGCCCTGCAGAGAAAATAGTCTCCTGTCATGCCACAGATGTCGTCTTTGACTGCAGATCTTCTGCTAGCGTTTACTCCATTTAAAACAGAACAAAACCAAAGGAGAGGAGCCCACCCCGGGCTCGCTGCCCGGCCGCGCCCTGCCGCTGCCTCGCTAGATGGCGCCGCTGCCCTCTGCGGAAGATGGCGCCCCTCGAACCGGCCGCCATCTCGGGCGCGAAGCCGCCGGCGGCCCCGCGCAGCGACCCAACGCGCACGGTGGCCGTTCCGGTCGGTCGGTCTTACCGGCACTGTGGTCTAGTCGCCCTCACCTGCCCCCCCATCCCCGACCCGTGAAAGAAGAGATACCCCTAGACCCAGTGAGCCTGACTGGCTCCGGCAGCTCCCATGGAGGCAAGCAGGGGAGGCTTCCTCTCTCCCTGCCAGTGCGTGTCGGGCGGCAGGGACCGGAGCCGGGCAGCCGCGGGGACTGTGCAGGCAGTGCGAGTGTGGGGGGAAGCGAGAGCAAGGGACGGGTGGGAGGAGTGAGGACGATGGAGTCCCCGGGCTGGGGCGCAGGGTGCTGTGCTCCCCGGCACTGGGAAGGCTGTGCGTCTCTGGGCCCAGGGGCTGCCATTAACAATGTGTAGGGCAACAGGCGGTTGTGGGCGATGGAGAGGCGTGCAGGCCAGAAGTCTCTCATCACTTTGGGGCACAGTGGCTTTGTGAGGCTTGGCTGGCCGTAACAGGGGCCAGCGTGGCTGCCTGTGCAGTAGGGAGGATGGCCGAGTCAGGGAGTCACCGCAGGGTTGAGGTTGGAAGGGAAATCACCGGGCCTAGCCCCTGGCACCGAGCGGTGCTGTGAGTATCTCCAAACCCTGAGGCATCACAAACTCTCTGGGCAGCCTGTGCCAGTCTTCAAGGCACACACCAAATCTGGGCTTTTTTTACTTGTGTGGAGGATACGCTCTCCAATGGTCATTCCTCAGACCACTGGCCATAGGCATGGGGGACATCTGGAAGGTGGCTCAGGATGCAAAGCACCCCTCCCCAAGGCCTTCAGTTGCTTTGCGGTTCCAGGAGGTAGAAATAAAAGCTTACTTGTCAGCCGTGGCTACTCTTTGATGAAGCCCTCTCCTCAGTCCCTGGCTCGTGGAGTACTGGGGTGCCACTGCAGACTTGTCGTCCCAATGTCTGTCTGCTCTTGTAAGAAAAACATTTCTCCATTTTGCAGCTTTGCAAAAATACCCAGAACCTGACTCAGCCAAAGTTCAGAATAATGTAAACCATGCAAGTTCTGTTTCTATTAAAGAAGGGATCAAATCAGGAAGTTGAACAATTTCCTCTACATATATAGCAGAGCTATGAACAAGGAATTATGAAGTTAAGAACAGCTGAGAACCGCTGAAACACACTAGAGAAAACTAATGTTCAGTTAGGAAAAAACATCTTTTTTCATTGTGCGTGTGAGCTAATGAACATAAAACTGTATCATTTGTTTTAGTTCAAATAATCTTTCTCAACCATAAAACTTTGCAAAAGATTTTTAAGTATTTTACAAAAGTACTGAGATTATTATACTTACGTTTAAATATCTCTTCATATGTCTCTTCCAAACCTGTATATGATAGATAGGTAGTCTTGGGAAATAGAGTGAGTTTTCTTTAGAGAATCCTACAAATATATAACCATTTAGGTGACTGTAGTAAGCTGTCTACTCTCATTGACATAATTTCTTGATACGGCATTCAGTGAAAAACTGATGTAATACTTTGATCATCTTCTTCTAACATTCAAATTTGGAACTTAATGCTAAAATCACAACAGAGAAAGAAAAGGAGGGGGAAGAGAGAGAGTGTTTCTTAAGAGAATGGTTCAAAGGTGTGACAGGGGAGGTTTAGGATGGACATTAGGAAACGTTTCGTTACTGAGAGGGTGGTCAAACACTGGAACAGGCTTCCTAGAGAGGTGGTTGATGCCCCAAGCCTGTCGGTGTTTAGGACGCATTTGGACAATGCCCTTAATAACATGCTTTAATGTTTGGTCAGCCCTGATTTGGTCAGGCAGTTGGACTAGATGATCGTTGTATGTCCCTTCCAACTGAAATGATTCTATGCGATGCTATGCTGTGCTATTCTTGAGAGAGGAAATAACCTATACATTGGTCGTTCTCACCACTGAGAGAAACTGGAAGCAGTTAGCTTCTAAAAGTTAATTTGTGTATGAGAATGGTGGGAAGTGAATGACTAATATTCCTCTTACAATATTTGAAAAAAAATAATTGTCGAGACAGTTTATAAAAATGTCACTGAATTTCCTTAATTAGGGAAAGTAAGTGGATTCTCCAGTTTACTGAATTGCGCTGAAAACTTACCATTTTGTTCTCTTTTCTCACTTTCCTTGTTCAGCTGGATTGACGTGGATAATATCTCCCTTGGACTGCAATTAAGTGGCTTCCACAAAAGACTTTTTATGTATCTGGAAGTATCTGGAAGAAGAGGAGAGAAAGAAGACACTTTTTTAGTTAGGATCAGTGCCAGGAGAAAATGATACTGCACAAGTGTTGGCAAGCCAGGTGCACAGCAAGAATTGAACTTACTCAGTGAGCAGTCGGAGGCCACCTTGCTATGTTAGGAGGCAGGTTTGCGAAACACATTGCCTTCAAAAGTCTCCGCCAAACTCTTGCAACGATCTCCTATATAGGGCATGCATAAAAGGCAAAACGAAAACCAAAGATTCAGGGGAATAAAGTCACAGAGCAAGGAAAAAAAGGAGGAGAATGTAACAAGATGCAAAATAAGTTCATTTGAAAATAATTTATTAATCTAGTTCAAGTAATGAGCCATTTCTAATCACTTTTTACCAGTGGAATATGGCATAATTTGAAACAATTAGGAAAATAATGCCACATAATTCAGGAATGTTTCGCGCATCATATGAGGACAGTGTTGGCTAGAATGTCTGAGATATACAAGATCTTAATGTGTAACAATGATGAAATGATATTTAAGATTTATCTATGATTAAAGCTATGATAACTGTAAACAGAAATGGGGCTTACAGAAATTAAAAAAAAGTTCTGTTCAGATTTAGCTGAACTAAAAATCAAAAAATTCTTAGTAAACAGAGATTATTAGCCAAAAATTACCCGTCTCCTATTCTAGCTGAGCATTAAGATCATGAAGATAGTAAGAAATGGACGGCAGAAATATAAGCAGAATGCAGCCAAAGTGGGTGCAGTGGTTTTATGCCAGTCTACACAAAAGAGGAGAGGAAACTTTTAGGAGCAGCACTTGGTATGAGACTGAACAGGACTTTTATGCTCAGTTTTTCTTCCTCAGCAATATGCATCAGTGATGGAGATAGAAGTGTCAGAGCCCTCATTTCTGATGCTCAGCACAACTTAACCTTCTCAAGGGTTAACTGGTGTACTGTACACACCAGCTGCCACTCAGGGAAACAGATTTGGGTGTACTTTAGATAAAGAGATCAGGACTATAAGCACTTCACTTACATCTCATCCATGCTGGCACTGGGATGGGAAGTGTTCATGAGAGTACAAAGGCAGGTGGTTGCCTCGATAGTTTATTTTAGATGTAGTTCCTTTGTAGTTAGGGTAAATGATTTGTGCCTTCGTAGGAACTGTTAATGTTCTTAACATTTTCTTAAGTAATGCTACCTGCTCTGTTTCCATTCTGAATTAGCGTGAAAAATAAAATCAACATATTTTTGAATTTAACAGAAGTTTTGTTTCCAAAAGTAGTGGTTTTCAAGCAAGGGAAAAAAATCTATTGGGACTGGTTTTGCTAGCTGTTTTCTGAAATAGCCTAGAGCTATTGACAATAAATGTAATCAACAAAAAACAGTGTGTGCTGTGCCAGATTGAATAAGATATCAATTAAGAATTGGATTCTGCAGAACTCACTCACTGTGAGGCTATTGGTTTGGACTTTCTCTGTGTCAGTGAGAGTCTAGAGGTTTCCATCAGTCCCTAGATTAGATCAAGTCATTGCGCCCTAATGTATGCATTTTTCTGTGCTGACCACAATGAGGACCTTGGGTGAGTAGTTTAGCTAGATATGTCTACATTTTATATACCTACATTATGTTAGATGAATTCCATGCCCTTCAGGTGTCTTAGATAGCTGAGCCTAGGTATGAAAGAGATTATGTTGTTATTGCAAATTATTATGATGAAAAATAAGGAAGATACTATGTGAAAATGTGTCCAGAATTTTTATTCCTTTGACTGTTGAAACTAGCCTGAAACCATTTCCACAAATCTTGTTTGTCTTCTTCTTCTTAAGACACAGTATGGTTATTTGTAGAAATGTGAAGATTACAAGTTTATTTTAATAAGCAATTTAACATCTGGATTGAGCCTTTCTGCCTTGTCCAAGTGTGAAGCTTTAAAATATTTAAGTAATGAAAAAACTCTTAGAGGTTTTCAGGGTGCATTTTACCTCTGTTTTCCTAAATGTTTAAAGCATTTAAAATACTCAAAAGGCTGAAAATTATTTTTATAATTGCAATGAATTAATTTGAATGTTAAAAATTTTATATAATTCGTAAAGGGAATTTGTAACCCACGTGGCCCAGATCTGGTCCAGCCTGTTACATACAGCAGCTTATAAAGGTGAACAAAGAGGAAAGTAGGCCTGATACCTTCTAAAGGATATAATAAACTGGTAGCAGAATATAAATTAAGTAATCAAAATTAGTGCATACATAAGTAATGGACAGTAGCAAGTAGATGAATTGTTTCATGACTCCTTTTAGGATCCATTGTTTGAGAGATACCAGAAGGGTTGAGAGAGGACTAAGTTTTATCATGCTGGGTACTGTATTTACTGTCTCCGAGGACTTATAATTCACTGTGACGCTACTGCGTGTCTTTCTCTTCCAACATAAATGCAACAAGGAGAGTTTACAGTTAAAACCAGCCATGGCCAGCAGTGCCATTCCTGTTCTCTGTACTAAAATTTGCAGTTCTGTCAACAGTTTAGTCCATTGCGCAGCAGTAGTATCAGGTTCAAAATCTTCTAACAGGTGCAAAAGCAAACTAGCACAGAAAACTGAAAAGATTAATTCTTGGAGAGCTGACTCTGTAATTTTGAGAACAAATTAGTTGTAATTCCATAGATTCCCATGTTTTAATTCTGGTATTTCGAACACAGTATCATACCAACTCTTCTGTGGCCACAGTTGAAAAATAAAACTTTTCCATTGGCTGCAAGAAAAATAAGGATTCTGTATTTCCATAACTGAATTACATTTTCCTGTCACAGAATGGTCACAGTCTAGTTACAGAGGAGGTGATACCTCCTTCAGAAACTGGTGAGGAAAATCAGGCAGCATTTATTTATGAAAATGAGAGGAAAAATCCTACACAAATACACGTGCACACATCAATACAAACGCTTATATTTGACAAGAGTGCTGGTGTGTCTTCTCCGCTCTGAAGCTAATTTAAACAGAGGCATTCATCATAAGCAGTGGTTTCCTCATCCCAAGCATTGAACTGACAGTGGTTTTAAGTATACAGGACTTTTTGAAGAGAGAAGAGAAGCATGCATACAACTGAATTGTGCAGAAACGCTGGGATTTGGGATTAAGCATTGAAAGGGGTAAGGGTTTCCTCTGCCCTGTGCAGTTTAACCAAATGCCAGCCAGCCCTCTTCTCTGTCTGAGCAACGCATGAGGTGTGTGGCCAATGCCTTAGTCATATCCTATATCAAGTCCAAAAGACAAATACAGAGGAATCAGAGTGTTCGGATGCATTGATCTCTGTCCCCGTGGCTGTTCAGTTGTTTGAGACTCAGTAGATTGAATGACCCGTCCTTGCTATGGCCGTGCTGTCCCATGCTGCAAGCAGCAGGTAATGATGCCAGTACCAGCCTGACGCGAGCAGGTCTGGCCGGGGCTGTGGCTCTCCTCCTCTCAGCCCTTTCCCCAGGTACGAGCACCACCGCACTGGCTCACGCTGCCCTCACCTGTTTTCACTGCTGTTCTCACCACAGTGCTCTGTCTTTCCTGTTTCTGTAAGAGGCGCTTTGGATCAGCCTTTGCAGTGTCTCAGTCTCTTGCAGAATCCTCTTTATATGACATTTGTATGTCTCATATAAGGCATAAGGTATGTTGTTCTTGCATAATGTTCAGGCTAACTATAAAATAGCTGTACGTAAAAATGTACGTATAACAGTGTATATCCTTGTATGTCCTCCTTATGTATGCCTTTCCGTATTTTCTTATTGCAGGAGGAGCAGCAGACCTTATGCCTAGCCTATGATCCCATCCATTTCTTGTTCAGGCATGACGTGCGGTCTAATGACAAAATAGCTGTACATAAAAATGTATGTATATCAAAAGATTTTCATATGGTAACACAGATAGCTGGCATGCAGAGCAGCCTGACTGTTCAGCTCTCCGTGCATCCTACGTGGTGGTGATACCAGCCAGGCTTCTCCTCTGGAGGTCCTAGGCTGTGCTGAGTTTAATCACCAGAATACCTCTGTTATGAGCTCCCAATTTTTACAGTTAAGCTACAAATAACTGAAAAAAATTTTGTCTCTTCGATTGTATCTTTCCTTTTTTCTTTTGGGGAAGGTAATTTTAATTTATCAGGTTCACTAAGCTGGGCACATACACGGTAGGATCCAGCAGCCTGTACTCTTTGTAACTATGGAACAGGAAAAGCACTTCCACTATTTACTCATCCAAAAGGCAAGCGTAATGATGTATTCCCAGAGTTCTGTAGCACATACCAGGAAACAGTTTTATCTCTAGTCATCTCCATGGGAAGCAGGTGGTGTTTTTCTCATTTGCACAGTTTCGTGCAAAGTTCTCAGCTATTTCCTATTTCCTCCTGAAAATAGCAGTGACTGTTTCTTTATCACAGGAGTTGATATTACAGGACTTACTATAGTAATTAAAGGAGTTTGTTTTTATCTAAGGGCTTTTATCTCTGGGCTTTACAAAGTGTTCAAAGGACATTAATTGAAAAATTTACTTTTAATTTACTTAATTTTTAACTCTACTTTAAAGAACCTGTAGGGGTTTTTTTGTTGGCTGTGATTTATTTTTTTTAAACAGGTGTCTTGGTTAAGTAATGTCACACAGGCGTACCAGAAAGGGAAAAGCCATACAATCTTTGGACATCTTTCTAGATCTGTGATTGGTGAAACTTCTTAGCCAAAGCTGTAGAATAATGTGTGTCCGTCCAGCAAAAGAGTGCAGGGGAAAAAAATTGAAAGCTCAGGAGGAAACATGTTAGCAGGAGTGCCCCATGTTTTAAGATAGCCCTTGATAAAACAACTGAAGTAGGTATTCCTAAAGGAAGGGGGTACTTACATTCTAAATAGCCATCAATAGCATTTTTACTTAGCAGCCTTTATTATTTACTGGATATCTAGAAAAAAGGTAAATAATAGAGGTAATACAAGTGTGTTCTCAAGCTCCTCAGGCATAGGCACAGATGTCCTGGTGCAGAAACCTGTTCTACTTATTCCAGATATTCTCTTCTCTTTAAAAGAGATCTTTAGCATGGTATCATCTTCATGTCAGTCAGAGACTTTAAGCATAGGGAGCGAATAAGAAATTCTGACTACAATTCTCACAGAAGCGCCAGAGAGAGAATCTGTTTCCCGTGACAGATATTTGGTAGAAGCTCCTCTGCTCTAGCCCTGCTCCTCTGTGTGCTTCTTCGCTGGGGCCTCTTAGTGCCAGGTGCCCTCCCGTGCCTTGGAGAAAGGTGTTTCCATAACGCAGGAGGGACGATGCATGTCTTAAAACACACAGAATGATAAACTGCCCCTCTGAGACAAACACCGCTATTGTATACGATTGAAGAAAAGCTGAAAGGGGACTTAGGCAGTATATCATCAAATGAAATTATAACAAAAAATGGAAGGATTTATTTTCAAAAAGTACATCAGTGATTTCATTTCTCTAAACTGGGGAGTTATAAAGCAGTATAAGATAGCCCTTTATTATATGTGCTTGGATTTTAAAAGGGGCATCTCTGTATACTGAAAGCATCATTACTGAAATAAAACCCAATGGGAAGATCACCTACTGTTGTACTTTTATTATTAATTTGAACCTGTCAGAAAAATGTTGATATTTACTGAATAATAGAAAAGTTCTCTGCTGTAGAAAATGGCATAATTATTCCCAAAATTCAGACTAGAAGTAGGAATAAAAGAGTCTCTTCAATTTTTTTCCATCTTTCCATCTATTTTCTGGTAAGGAAATAATATTCAATTCACAGATACAGGTATTATATCAGGTTTTACATGAAAGAAAAGATAGTATCGTAAACTGTGAAGCTGAAAATCTGAAATGAGCAGTGTTTTCCATAATAGTCTAGATAACACTGAAGTAATACAGCAGGAAAAAATAATGTAAAGATATGAGTAATGATTTCCCCTGCGCACGAAAAGGAGAATTTCTGCATTGAGTTAAATAAAATGATTTCACATAGTAAATATCTGTGAGACTTTGCCCATAACACCTCTGGAGCCGGCTTTTCAGCCATGCTCATTTATGTGAAAAATCTGTATGTACTCCCCAAACTAAACAAACTGTAACACTTTGTAGGGAATTTTGAAAGGAGCATATATGTATGTGTGTTCATATAAATCCATGAACTTTATTTTTGTGATGAGAGGAGACTATTATCTGGGTAGGAAAATGCAAAGCTGGTGCAAGATTTCACCGATTCATAGGCAGTTTTTTGTTAGTTGGAATATACAGGGATTTTGTCAGATTACATGTCAGTATGTGCATCTTCTTGGATATCCACAGTTGCTTCTGATCCAGTCATTCTGGTTGAAGTAAGTAGCAGGTTTTGTCTTTTCCTCCTCAAGTAGAAATAAATTATACTTCCAGCTCCAACTATAGAAAGGGCTAGAAGAATGAACAGCCAAATGATGCCGGCGGAAAGTACTTTCTCCATTTTTCCTTCTGTAAGTGGATGAAATACAATCAACAGTTTTGGTCTTAAGAGATTTCAGAATCTAGTGTTTAATGGGAATTCTTTAACCAGAAATCAGACAAATGCAACATGCATGTAGATTTTCAGTTCAGCGAGTAGTTTTGTTATTTTTTTTACTAACAAAACCAAACAAAATATGATTAAATCTGATCAAAACCCAATTTACTTTCTATATCTAGATACAGATATACTCCTATATCTAGATGCAGATGTAGTTTATGGACTTTGTATTTTTAAATACTCTCAAAATAGTATCTATAATCTATGTAAATATACTCTTGTTGTATTTGAGCATCTCCTTATAATTCTACTTAAAAGGAAGTATTCTTACCTGTATTTTCTGTTGACATCTCTGTGTTTTCAGGTGCTTTTGAAAGGAAAAGAAAATGCTTATTCTGACTGCTTTAAAAACAAATGAGGCATTTTAAACTTCCTGAGTGCAGATATTCCTGACAATTCCCCCTAAATCCAACTTGCTGGTGACAGTTCTCTCCCAGAGGGATGGAGCTAAGCATGTGTAAATCGCTAGTAGGATGATTGGCGCTTTCATTCCAAGAGCATCTGACCTCCTCAGTCGAGATACCCAACAAGACATGAAATTAAAGTCAGATTTCTGTTATTTCTAAAAGTGTTTTCAAATATGTTAATTTCTGAGAAACTGCCCACAGGATCCTTAATCATTTTAAGGTATTTTCTGAAACGGGAAAAATTCACAAATGAAGGTGTCAAGTTTGAGAGATGTGTCATAAGCATTTTATTTGAGCCGAAAAGGATCTTCTTTGTGTTCAGCCCCTTCTGTCAGAGGCAAACATTCCATGTGGATGTGGTTCCTAAGGTAATTGCACTTCCTAAACTTAGCAGGCAAGGGAAAGGTGAACAGAAATACAAAGTTTAACCAAACAAAATGTTCATGTTCTGGACCACTTTCATTTAATCTCAGTTGGTAATCAAACTCATGCATTTTTGCGCAGATGATAGTTTTGCTATCAGGATGGCACCAGCATTTTATTAAACATGATTCTATCATACGGTAGATAAAGAGTGCCACAAGAATGTATGTTATCATATTCCTCTAATCCATCAACTCAGAGGACAGTAGTGAGAGGAATCACTGATTCCAACATTTCTACAAGGGAGTTTTCATTGCACTCAAAAGAACAAGAGTTTTTCTGAGAACATATTCAGCTGAAATTAAACAAAACGTTGCTTTTGAGCTTATATTGTGTGATATTTGAGGGAAAATTCTACTGAAAACTGTCTCTTTATTAAAAATGAGTGGTCTTTGGCCATTCTTTTGCTTAAACATAGGGGTCTGAAGCATTCATGATGGCTGCATGGGGGTGATGGTAATTTTACAGGACTTCTTTAGCCTTCTGAGGAGGCAGTGGGAAGCCATGTGGGGCTCATCAGTATTTAGGCAGCCAAATCCTGCTATTAGGGTCTGTTGGTTTTGCACACAAACCTGTAATGTTTTACATTTTTACATTATACAATGAAAATACATTACCAGACATTATGAACCTTAATGTATTAGAAATATTACTTACTTTTTGTTTTTTTACAGATATATCCTTTTTTGAAAGAACAGACGTTGGTGTTCCAGTAGCCAGACAATGCACATACTTCTCCACATTCTTTATACCGTCTGTTTGAAGGTTCTCCCATTTGCCAGTTGACAAAATCCATTGCAGATTTGTCTGTCCATTCCCACTGTCCTAATATTTAAAATGAGCATATATGTATAAAATACAGGGGGTTAGACAGATGGAATGAGTTGTGATGGGGAAAACAAGCAATTACATTGCGAATAGATAGTTAAACATTTCAGTTATAAGCATTCATTTATAAGCATATGTAAGCATGCTTTGAAATAAACTTTGTATATTTTTTATATATGTGTACTTTCAAGCACACGAAGTTGCCTTCTTTTTAATATAATATGTCATCATTTTGTATGGTATGATAATGTATGATTAAATTTGAATGTATTACCTCTGTCATTTTTCTTTAGGCCTATCCAAAAGTTCAGTGATTTTCCATGGAGTATCTTAATGGTGTCTGACAGAAAGTTTGTTTCAGTATAGTCTCCTACTGATACCAAATTAGCAGCTGAAAAAAATATTAATGAACTCATCACAATGTCTCATTTTCTTACAGCTTAAGTCAATAAACACATGAAAGATGTGCAAAAAGATACAAAAGACACTGATTCATGCACATAATAATCACTAGTCTCGTTATGGTTATTATATAGGTCTGCTATATTTTGAGCATGACTGTGAGCTGTATGGATGCAAATCAGCACGAAGACAGATTTTTGTTTAGCCTTTGGTATTTCAGACAAGAAAAATTGCTCTCCTGCAATACTTTTTGGACAGGTCCAACCACACCCCAGAACGTGATGCAAGTAGGCTGAAAGTGGTACATATGATGTAGTCAGCACCCTGCCCCTTGCCACTACAGCTCTGTCACCCACCAGTGGCCAGGCAGCATTTTTGGCCGTGCCTGATGCTAGGTGCTGCAAGGGTAGAAAGGATGTGTAAGCAGCTAGAGGTTGCGGTCCAGAAGATGTCCAGAAGTTGATTTATAATTGCCATATGCCCTGGCATTACAAGTACACAAAGCGGTGTTGGGGTCATCAGGAAGCGACCACCTTTCTGGCCTGGCATGTTGGCAAAAGTGTTGGAATTTAGAATGTGGACAAACATCCAAATGCGACCTTTTATTCTGGTTATTAGTGTAATGTTTATTTTTTCTAGTAATTATGTGATTTGTCTTTCTACAGAACCATTTCAGGAATTCTGTTGTCACAGAGCTGTAAAGGAAAATGCCTTTGCAGAGCTACTTTTTCTGTTTGCTCAGTCATAGGTCAGTGTTTTCATACATACGAGGAAGTGCTGCTAGAAATCCTTGTATTCTCTCTCACAATTAGAATACTATCACTCAGACATATAGTGCTAATGTATAGGATGTTTCCTATCTTGGTCACACTGAAATGCATGCTGCATCACAGCAATTCTCAGTGAACAGTCAGGAGGAATCAGAAATGTAGAGTAAATTGTCTTTGTCACTCCCTTGATCCACACACAGCTCTTCTCTCAGGATCCTAGAGAGCAGTGGGGGCTGTTCCAGATCAGGAGCTGCATGGCTGGGTGTGTTTTACTGGTTCGTGAAAGGTAAATGACTCCTCCATCTCATTTCTTGTCCAGACAGTGAGATCCAATTAATAAACTCTGCCCTGGAACTACCAAAGACAACTTTCCTATGAGTTTGTGTCTCCTAGTTTACACTCCCCTCTTGTTTGGGGAAGGGAAGGCTAACCCTGCAGTCTGGGCCTCAGTGGGACTCTTAAAAGTGTTTATCTCCCTACACAATTACTGACTTCCATAAAACTAGCAGGAATTTCATATTTTTGAGATATTCTTATTTCACCTGTTATTTGAGATATCAGGTGCCTCTGTCTCTGACAATGTTTACTTTTATAGTGAAAAAGAATGCTCAGTAAAGCAAGCTAAAAAGTATTAAGTTTGAAGTTTTAAAGTAATATAAGATTTGCTTAGCAATATCACCCATTATTTTATGTGTTTAATTACATCTTAAATTTTTCTAAAACAAAACACTCACCTAGTCGGGCACATTCCTGATGAGCTTGAGACCAGCTTCTTTTCCTGGAGGCATCAAAGTAATAGCAGTGGCCATGGAAAGGTATCCAAGATTTGTGTCCTCTTGATTCAGGGCATTTTCCAGGAAGTTGCGGGGGCTCAGTAGGGGCTGTGACTGATAAGAGATCAGGTAGCTGGATTCTTTATTTTATAAAAGTTGGCTTTCCTGTTATACTGGTCAAAAAGAACTAAACAGACTATATTAAGTTTGTCACCATAGAAGAAACGAAGCATGTTCTAAAAAGAGCTTGAATATGGGGTTGATTTTGTGTTTGAGAGCACATTTTGCTTCATATTCATTTATCAAGGTGATTAGGAAGATACATTAGTCTATCAGAAGAACAGATTCTATCCAATGATGATTTTGTAATTACTGTAGTCAATAAAATATCCAACTGGTTTTCTGGCATAAATGTCTGCCTAATTAGTTAAAACTGCTATTTTTAAAATGTCCTCTGACACTTCAGTCTCATTTTTTGACAGGATCAAAACCTTAAAGCAGAAACTGTGATTGTGAATGAAAGTGTTGGTATAACTAACCATGGCTTGCAGGATTTTTTATTAAACTGCATCCTGAATAAATTCCATAGTGATTGATATAATAGGAAGATTTTGGATGAGAACATAAATGCAGATGGAATGAAAATTAAATGTTCTGCCAAATTACATTTTCTTCCTGTGAGTCTTCTACAGTCTATTTCTTTCCCTATTAAGGAACATTCAGCTCTCAAATTAGATTCCAGAATATTAAAGTGTAAAGAGACATTATATATAAAATCTGAGGACTTTTGTCAAATTACAACATCTTTGAATGTAATTTGGCATGCAATTTTAAATTTTCTAATGATTCAAGATCTTGCATAATGTTGACAAAATGAGAATATAGCTAAATTGTGAAATCATATTTATATTTATTTCCATAGAAATTATAGAAATTTGTGCTTGTCTCACGGGGTTGTTTACTTCATCGTTGTGCTCACAAGTGACATGAAGTTGTTATGTAATTATATCATTTCTAACAGATGTTTGTCCTGTCTGTTCTTAGCAACCTGTAGTGATGGAGATTCCCTGACCTGTCCAAAGTATTTATTAAAGGGCTTCTGTACTGATAAAATTAGAAGGTTTTCCTTGCCGTATTTAAGTCTGTTACTTCTTTCCCACTTATATCAGACATAGAGAATAATTTAATTTCATTCCTTAGGGCTTGTTTTTAATATTTAATATTTGTAATCTGGTTTCTCTTTATCTTTTGTTTCTTAGTCTTTTGTCCAACTCCAATTATAGTCTTTCTTTTTAATTCTTGTTTCCTGGCTATCTGAAAACCCTAGTTGACTGAGAGCCTTTTCAAACTTTGGTGCCCCAAGCTGGATACAGAATTTCATCTGATGCCTAATGAAAACAGATCTCATAGCAAGTGAATGACTTTTCCTATTAGAATGAATAGTTAAGAAGTTAATGAGTATTCAATCCTTTGTTTCTTAGGCTTTTAGTAATTATTATTATGAATTCATTTACTTCTGGGAGGAATTCATGTCAGTATTTAGAGCTAGTTAGTTAGCCACTTGTGTCTTCCTGTATACTAGTGTATAAGTACTTTTCCAGTGGCTTATTATATTTAGCACAGTTGATAAATCTTCAGACCCTCTAGTTTCTCATATTCGATTGCTTACCATTCGATTTTTTACAGACAGAAAAGAGTTTTTCCTTGCAAGATGCTGTCTTCCAGGTGCCATCAGGGTCTAGGTAGACACATGCTAATGTCTGTTTTGGTTCCCCGCTGGACCACTTGCTGTAAGCTAATCTCCATCTGTCAATCCATTGATACTTGCCATTGGTCTGGAAGCAAAATCTGTATGGTAATTTCAAGGTCGCTGAGTGATATAGCTAATGCACAGAATCCTCTCAAGAGGACTCTCCTGTAACCAGTATGGACTCCTATGCTTACTATTGCTCCCTTGTTGTGCTTCTAAATACTAACTGCAACAAAATGTACAGTGTCTGTTATCCACAAATGTGAATGCAGAATGATTTTTTTTCCTCCCCTCCAAAAAGTATCTAACATTAATTCAGAGCATTTTTCAAGCACTGGGAAATGAAAGGGATAAAAGAAGGGCGGCATGAGAGAAGGCATAAAACTGTGAGTCTCATAAGACGTCATGATGGTAAAACCACCCAAAGGTCTGCATGGAGAATGGGACTGTGGGTGGGAGTGTTCTTAATAAACAGCACTTATCGCCATCGCTTTTGTTGTAGTTATCATGACTGTGAATCATGGGAAGAGTGTAGCATGTCAAAACACACCTACCGTCCAAATGTTCGCTCTCCCCGGTCATACAACTGATGTAGACATCTCACAAATAGAAAGGATTTTTTTCCATAATATTCTAACTTCTTAATGGGAACACCATTAAGAATTGCATTTTCAAATGAAAAAATGTATCCATTGGTCAATATGTACCGTATCATATAGCCTCCAGATTGCTATAACTAATTTTTACCCTTGTTTCTTTTCACAACTGTATTTTGCTACTGCTACCATAAATAAGACTATTCTAGTAGAATGTGTGAGCATAAACACACACATAAAAAATGTTTCTTCACAGGTTTCAGATGTGCAACCTGAGATATAATGTCACTGATCACTAGGTACATAAATGCATGGTAGGAGGGCAGGATGGACATTATTCCTGGAATATTTTTTATATTAAAATAAACTCAAAATGTGGGAGATTTTACAATTTATATCCAAAACCCTTTAAATGACTCCAGATAACACACAGCATTGTTATATACTGGTTTGCAGGAGCATTTCCTTGTGCATTTAAGGGTTCATTAAAATCTCCACTGTATGAGTCTTATTTGAAGAGTATCAGTAGGTCCTGTACTAATGTAGCATGCTGTTTGCAGCACTACACTGGCAGAAATTCCTGTAGGTTACAAGATGAGAGCATAACGTAAGATCAGGTCCAGTGTCAGCTTGACTACCTGTATATAATGTATGTGTTCTTACCGCATTGCTGTTAAGACCAATCCACAGAGGCTCTCCATATTCCCATGCAAGTAAGAACAACAGTGCCTGGTGATATGGGTCTAAAATGCTGGCAAGTTCTGAGGCATTGTTATTGCAGTTTTTCTGTGCTTCCTCCCAATTCATTTTTGAACAGGTGACAGTGTAGCTAACGCCACCGGAATGGTCCAAAGCGAAGTCCAGCGCTGTTGCTGATGGCTTAAAGAGTTCAGGATCTGTAGCAATAAGGTGAAAAAAAACCAACCCAAGAACAGTAAAATCTGGAGGCCACATTTGACTTGAGCAACTGAAGGACATCTTAGTTATTTACAAACCTAGTAGAAAATGGAATGGAACACCTTCTCATTAGTTGTTTAACAGATAACGTCAAAACAACAGTGAGCTTACTGCATGGAAATAAATACATTTTCAGCCACTGAGAATTTTGAATCAGTAAATTCACAGTATCTTATATTACAGAGGTAAATTCACCCCATCAGTCAAAAATAACACACCTACCCTGAGTGTTTTCAAAATACTCTTTGCGGCGTAGCAGCTTTGTGACTGTCCGGTTTATTTGGATAAATAAAACTTACCAGTTATGATAATCTATAGATCGTTATGAATTTATGTAATTAAAATGTTTGTGGTTTTTAGCTATTTAATTACACTTTTAAAAATAAAATAATTTTACTTTCCTAAATTCTGATATTTTATTTATTGTTCCCTTCTCTAAAGCATTGCTAAGTAATACTGGATGCAAGATGGGCCCTTAGATTTTACTGATCCTTTACCTAAAAAAAAAAAGGATAACTGATCTAAAGCGTGTTAAACAAGGAAATTTATTTTAATCCTTGTATTATAAATTTCAAGATTAGTGATACAGAGCTCACCGCTATTCTTCTGGCATATATACCCTTTGGACTTATAACATTCCTCATTGTTCCATTTTCCTGTGTCATCAGCATGACCTCTCTTCAGAGAAACACAATCAAACTGTTGGAGTAAGGGAAAGAATACGAGTACATTGATATTAGAAGTTATAAAAAAAAGTACTGTAATCCCCTGGGTAGTTTCACTCCTTTTTTCTTTGAATTCTGATATTGTAGGGTTTGTACTAAAACTCTAGAAACCCTTTTTTATCCTTTTTGGTCCTTTCTGGCCTTCTCTGTGGTGGCCAGCTCCATCTTGGTACTGTCTTTGTAATCTTCAGTTCAGCTTACTTGTTCATTTGGTTATTTTCAAGGAGATGTACTTGAAAGGCACTATTATTTTCAAGAACTTTCTGTAACACCTTCTGTCTTGACTAATGAGTGACTATCAGTGAGTTTGTTGAGTAAGAATGAAATAAAAATAAATGGAGGTCATGCTTTGTATTTGGCTTGCAAAGCCAACTTTAAATAGTGGTTATTCTTGACAGAATCATCTAAATGAGTTATCATCAGCTCTAGTTCTTAGAAGTTCTGTTTCAGCTACACCAGATCAGGTGCTGGGTGCTTAAGAAGCTGGAACTTCAAGTTTATTACAACCTGCAACAGCCTTATTATGGAAATAAATGGAAGAAAGGCAATGTGGATGGGCAAAGCAGTCTATCTTGGTCTGAATATGTAGAATGCTATTTTATTTACAGCATTCTGAGGTTTAATTTCAGTGCTAGCAGTGGAGAGGGTTTGATTGGTTTAGAAAGTAGCTGACATCTGTTGGCCCTTAGCAATTCAACTACGATTTTACATAAGGAAGAAGTAGAAAAAAATTGAACTCTTTCCTCTTGCATCCTCTCCTCCTTCCTTTTCAAACACGAGTTAACATGTCAAACATGAAAATATTTCCAATGTGTAGTAACTTCTAAAACTCTGATGTTGCATTTATATTTTCTCCAAAAGGAACAGCAAATTACTATGAGAAAAACAACTTTATGCAATCTATCCAATCTTTATTCAATCTGTCCATTTTGTGCTCTGAGATAGCTAGAATACTCAAACATTAAAACTTTTTATCACTAATCCCAGTGAACAACTTGGGGAGAAGACTGAGGCAATGACTGTCGCAGAGTGAGCTGTTTACTTGAAGTGATATTTCTCCTCAAATTTAACTTGATGGTAAATGCTAGGTGGTATTTACCTGTTGCAGGTTGTGGCCGTCTTCTGGATGTAGACTGGAAAACAAAACAGGTTCTACAAGTTTTGGGGAATCTGGAGCCCAGTTTGTATAGGAGACAGCACTTCCATCAGTCCAAACAAAGTTGAGTTCGCTGAGTAGGTCATTCAAGCCAATCCAGGGATCATTTGAAACATCCTTCAAATGGTAAGTGAGAAAAGCTGGAAAAAAGCCGATAGAAAAGATGAACATTTCATGTCATCAGACAGCTCATAAACAAGTCCTGAAGTATTTTGTTTGTTGAAGTCTTGTAAATACATTTTAATTAGCATTTGATTAGAAATTTACCCAGGTTTATTATTTCAAGGTTATGCCAAGCCTTTGCCTGTGAAAATTCTCAAAGAGTGAAAGTATTTGGAACTACAGAGCAAGACTGGAAAGAGGAAAGATACAAAAAAAAACCTGCCTGACCACCATGTTATCTAATGAGTACACATATTTCAACACTCAGGATGAGCTGATTGACTGATGGAAATGTGCAGCTGTATACAGGTGCAAATGGAAGCCTGGGAACATAGGCAAGGTGAAAATGTGTCTTTCTCTGGCATTCTACTTCTGAATTAAATTGCAGAATTTATGCAGTCATTTCAGAGATACAGTAATATATCCCTTTCTATTTCTGGCAGAAACAGCCAATGGATTCCTTTTCTTTCTCTGTGTCTAAAACTACAAGTGCCAGGTCTGGATTTTTTATTTTGTGCTAATTCATACCCTATAACTAATGTCAAGCAGTTTGCATGGAAAAGGAGGAAGCAGCCCGTAGCATCACTTAGTCTTTAGCATGACAGATGGTTCTAGTTCTTCCAAAAACATTTCATGCCATGTCCATATAACCTATGTTGAGTATACATATTATAAAATACATGTATTCGTGTACTGTCTCTTTTTGCCATGTTCTTCTTTGCATGAAATGACCACTGTATACAGAGTAAATGCTATCAATTACCTAAAGAGGTGTTGCACTGTACCTTGTACTTGTTCATTATGTATGCTCGCTAGATTTCCTCCAAGGCTTATACAGGTTCTTCTTGCACTATGCCAGTTTTCATAGGAATGGCCAAAAAATTTGTAACACTAGGGAAAAATTAGTATGGACTGTTAGTGAGTGACAGCAAAAGGAATCTACGATGGAATTACACTAGTTTAAGCAGAAATTAGCCTAACTCAGACCCACAAAATAATTTTCAAAAATTAACAGGGACTTAGCTCTTGAACCAAGTCAAAACCATTCACAAATTTTTAATTTACTCTGTGTCTTTCTGTGAGGGACTGAGAAAGTCACAGCAAAACTCAACCAACCAGTTATAAATCACAGTAGGAGTCTGATGAGAATCTAATGTGTTAGCTAACAGATTTTGAGAAGTCATACTCCATCATTAGTAAAAGACAAAGAAGTGCTGACTCTATAAGAAAAGGCCAGCCCGGGGTTTCATGTGGAATCACCTGAACATTCTGAAAAATGCTTTTTACCTAGAGCCTACGGTCAACGTGCTCTCTTGTGTGTATTCAGCCTTTTTCATTTTACAGTTTTTTATTAATGGAAGTATATGACTCATGATTTCTTAAAAAGTGCATAGTCATCACATTACAAATACACATTCACCCTGAAATGCTTTTGGTAATTATGAGTGTGCGTAGTGGGCCCTCTCCATAGCTTACAGCTCACCCACTGCTCTGTGGCACGCCAATAGCACTGTCAGAGAATTATCTTGCACAGTTTGTGGAAAATAACAACTCTGCCAACTGTAATAAAAACGCAAAAAAAAGTGTCCTGGCATAAACTCCACTGGTGTGAGTATCTATGGGTGCTTTCATAACAATATTGCATATATTAGAAAATAGAACCGTCCCTTAATACGCACATCAAGTTTGTCCCTTTTGGGATGAAGAAAGCATTACACTGAAGTTTGTTTGGAAAAATTTGGCCTTATTTCTGATACGTTCCAGCTCAAATTACTGGTTTTACACTATAGTTGGTACTTTCAGTTGAATTCAGTTCAATTTTTTGGAAAGTATATACAATGTACAGTTTTTCCAATGTATCTCAGATGACCACTTCTCAGGAAAACAATTAAAAACCTGTGAACTTACCATTTGGCACGAATTAGGTAACTGGTTCAATTTTTAATGCAACTTTGGATAACCAATGTCAAAAGATTTCTCAGAGACAAAAGGTGTCTTGTCCTTCCCAAGAACTAATATCATTGTGCCTAGATGGATGTTATCATACCTGATTTTTAAATAAAAGCCAATCTTTAGGACATCCTCCAGGAGGTGAAGGTACCGCTGAAGGAAGTGTTGAATTTTTAAAACTCCTGTGCCTCACACAGATATAGCCGTTTGAAAAACCACAGCTGACATCATTCCACAAGCCTGAAATCAATTTAAATATAGATAATAAGACACTAAATAAGATTGAAATTTGTGGGAAAGTGAACTGACTTCCGTGCTTGGAGGTTCG
>VYZM01018660.1:0-23634 GCA_013398915.1 Dromas ardeola | reverse complement strand
CTAACAAATTTAATCCTTTAACTCAAGTACTTGATACTTTAGAAGTTTCTGGACTGCAACATTGTAAACGACCTATTCAAAGCGCCTTTATGTCATTACTCATTTGCTGGGGTGGATAGAAAGAGTTTCTTTGATTGCTACAGGCTTTGGATAGGGTTTCCTAGGAAACAGTTTCAGCCACCCTGACATGGGTCAGCTTATACCTTATTCCACAGGAGTATCCAACCAGTGCAGTAATGATCAGTGTGCTGACCATTATGGCCAAGTAGTGTGGATACTTTAACACTTGAAGTAATGTTAAAATGCCTGTACGAAAGCAGAAATAGCAGATGCTGTCAGGACAATGACACTCCTGATATGTTTTAGCAAGAATAACTGACCAGAGCATATACCGCTTTTACTGACCAATTATTTCCAAAATATTCTATATGTGAGTTGCAAGTCTACTTCTCCTAATAAATTAATAACCTTGTACGGTCATTTGTGGAATAACAAAAATAAACTAAGTGTATCAAATGCAAAATATAAACTGCAAGCATCACTGGCATTAACAGTTTCCTTTCAACTGAATTTAAATTAAATAGACTGGGGGACATTAAGTTGTTGGGTTTTCTTCTTAGGTAGTAATAAACACTTTTGCTTCAACCTTTGAAAGGGAAGATGTTACTACCATTGCATATGCATAATTATGATGGCAATAAAAGAATAGCTATAACTGTGTTTTTTTCTGAACAGAATTTGCCATGCATTTTAAACAAGTACAGCCTAGGAATAATTCATTTCATTTTCAGGCAACACAATTTTATTGCTATCAACAGAAAAGAGAAGCAAGATGTTTTCAAACTCTGTATTAAATAATCTGCATTCTTTCCCATGATGTTCTTGTGCCAAAATTATAGAGAAATACCATAAACATTAAAATGGTTTCTAATTATATAAATCACTTATTTAATTCCCCGAAGTGAATAAACTGAAAAATAAAAGAATCCAAAAGACTGAAGGCTTTCCATATGAAATTAGACCCTGTGCTCCTATTTTGAAGACAACCAAAGGTACCCATTTCATTTTAGGTCCAAGAGGGCAGTTTTCATTGATAGAAGCCCACATAAATCAAATCATTTGTAGGGATACTTTTGCATAATTCAGTGGCATAATTCATCATAGCCTTATTTGTTTATTGCATGTTCAATATAAGGTCTGGTTTCCAAGAGAGAAAATTCACGTGACAGTCCCTCTTAAGTCTTATATGGAAAATTCAAGTGAGTCTTAAAACATTGGCAAGGTTCTGGGAGAGCCTTCAATGAGGATTAAAGGTCCCAGAACATTTTCAGAATTGTGGCAGAAAGTAAATTTAAGAACCATCTATTGGGAAAACAAAAGAAGATATGATTATTTTGTTCCCCCCACAACAAACCTCATCGCTGCTTGGAAGCATGGAAGTGAAGTGTGCCCCATCACTCATTCCAGGTCAGGAAGGAAACTATTGTAAAATATGTGATGGTGTGAATTTTAAGTACAAAAGCTCTAGATCAGCTTNAAAAGCTCTAGATCAGCTTTTTCACTTTTTTCAGATCTAGATTTCAGGTGGATAACCATATCCAGTAATGCCGATCCCACAACAGCCACTCAGAGTCATTTTCTAAAGAACATGAATTTCTTATGCTACTCCATGCTGAAGACCAAGGCAATAATACAAGGCCACCTGCCTTTATTTGTCAGCTAGTTTGAGCAGCAGACTTTAACATATTGTCTAATATCTAACAATCCCGTGTGAGAAATCAAGGTATCTCTTTTAGATAAAGTAACATAAGACTTGTGCCAACTTTTCCTCCCCATCCCCAATCAGATGCTTGTAAAATCATATCTTCTCAAGGAAAAAAGACTAAGCAAAAGATTTACCCCTTTTCTTCAATGAAACAGATAGTTCTTGACATCTTGAGAGAACCTCAAAGTCACTGTCAAAGCTGTGGTCCATGCAACATTAGAAGAGCAACATTTAAAAATGCAGTATCTAGACCTCATGAAAAATGCCAGAATTACTTTGGTTTGGGGGGGACCCCACATTTTAGCATTTGTAAGACAGCAATCTGATTCAAAGCTACTTCATACTAGAATAGAATATCTTTTTCAACTTTACAGATTAAACAACGAAGTAAGTGATTGTGAATTCTGTCTGCAGGAAGGGATTATGCAAACTGAAATGAAAAGTAGTTTATTTCAAGCAATTGAATGGATGTAAAGTATAAATCAGAAGAATGAAATGATTTATCGAGCACTAGAATTGACAAGTACCTTACCTAACTGAAAGACTTCCAAGCTCTCCGATTCTTTCTCTTTCTAAATGTGCATCTCATTCATCTCTTAAGAATCTATCCTTTCTATGGGCTAAAAGAGCACAGAAAATCCCTGAGCTTGTCAAAATTATATGAAAACCCACAGCACTTGGTATCTCATCAATCGGTCCTTCTCTGTACTAATACTAGGAGTGTTATCTTTGAATCCTAATTTTCTTGCAGAAGATAGATAGTTTACTCCCACTAAGTGTTGTGGAGGAGAAAAAGACATAATGGTGTTCCCTTCTCTCTGGTGCTTAGTTCACAAGTGCCACATATGTCCCCAGGACTGGGAATTGGATTTAATGATGGCATCCTAACACACTGGGAGAAATACTTTGTGCAATGTTAGTTTGGTATTTTTCTTCCTCCAAAAGAGCACAGAGAAGAAAGAGAAACACATCATGACTCTCAGAGATTATCTGTGAACTGCGTTTAAGTTGTATTCATGGACAAATAACATCCATGAGTGGGTAAAGGAAGACATTCTTACACTGTATGTGTTCTTAAAGTATTTGCTCTGCTTCTCATTTACATCTGAATAGCACCTAGGAGTAAAAGTTCTGAAACTAATGAAGTTATAGTGTGTGATATCAGTGCAAATGAAATCAGAAACCAAATTCCTGACCTTGCAGAAGCAGCAATATCAAAGATGACTCAGAATTCCAATAAGGAGATGCAGAGCAGATTGAAAAGGAAATGATTCTGTCGACTAACTCTTAGGTATTGATGGCAAATCAATGCCTTGCAATATGAATTGCCATAACCCCCTAGCAGCAACTGAGTCTCTCAGAAAAGTATATTTCATTCCTAATCTTTCAAGTGCTGTTCTCAATGCTACATCTAAACCAGACTCATTTTTCTAGCTATTTTTCATGCAAAATAAAAACAGGAGAGAAAAGAAATGTGTTTGCTGCCCTTTCCAAGTGTAGCAGCCTGTTAGCTCCTTTTCACTTTTACTGCTTCAAATGTTTCACAACAAAGGCAAACCTGCCAACTCCAATTCAAATGAACTTATGTCTGTTTTGTTCTTTTAAATACATTTTTTCTCATTACATGCCATTCATTAATGAAAGACTGCTTCTTACTCAGAAAGGAAGGATTTAAAGGAACGGACAAGACTACAAAGCACATGAATGAACTTTTTTATAGACATAGTTTTTCTTAGACAAAGGCAGAAGCACAACATTATCAGCAGAACATGTTGATGAAAATCAAAATATAAAATACTTTGATTTTCTATCATATTCCAAGTCTAGCCTAAAGGTTGCACAGCTGAGAGACTCAGTACAACTCCTTTTAATAGAAGTCCTGGAACAGAAAAAGACCCCTTTCCTCTGGCCATGCTGCCCACAATATTCCAAGAGAGATTGTATAGAATGCCAGGGAAAAACAGTGCCGCTGGGACACAAGTTGGTGATGTTCACTGCAGTCACACATTATGGAAAGCTCTGTGGTGAAGTGGTGGCAGGAACAGAGCTAGACATTAAGCACAACTGAATTCAGTAATTTTCTGGTTTGGTTGCTTTAGAAATGTTTCCTAATGCACAAGAGCAAACCCTTATTAATGAATTCTATGCAACACAGAGCAGAGGAGAAAGCAATTGCAAAATAGTATTATCTCAAAAAAATAAAGCAGAACAGGCATATTAAAAAGAAACAAAATAAAAGAACTTTGTATGTCAGAGCCACATGTCTAAGCACTCCAAAATAATCCAAAAAGACCAAAGGGACAGAGAAGAACCGCAGCCATAATCTGTAAGGTATGGCCTTGCACACTGTGCGTGCCTGTCTCTGAAAGAATAAAGGAAATTGGGAATAATCTCCCTTCTTTTCACCTTCCTCTTATTTTTCTTTTCCTCCATTTCCGCCTACACATAGTCATTCTTAGCTGATGAAACAAGGACAGAATAGTGCTTTTTGATTTGTCTCATAAATTCTGTGGTTGACTTCAAATTCAGCTGTAACTGCCCTGTGTTTCAAACAATTTTATGCTACACAGACATGCAAATCTCACTTATCTTCTTAGGTAATATGTCAATGAGTGCATAGTACTACATAAATACTCAAAAGAATGGTAACTTAACCTTGACTTTTCTTAAATATCCCTTTTTGCTGGAAAAATCAGCACCTTTTTTGTTCCAGGAAAAAACACTGTACACGTTAATAAAGAAACCCCATTGCACGTCTCCCCCAAAACATACATATATCAGTATATTACAATTCACTTCAGTGAAACTCAGACTGATACAGCCTTATCTGACAGAAAAATGATACTTTAAATTTTTAGGTAACCTGTTATTTATGAAAAACAGATGAAAACCTGAATGATTAAGAATGTAGTGTGCCTCACTGTCTGTCATTCCAGTGATTTGTTACTTCACAAATTAAATCAAACACTAATTTCCATCTAAAACCATAATTTGTTTGTTTTCTAGTTTAACTACCTACTTCAGAAATTTCTGCTTTCAGGATGATGATGACTTAATATTTAATCATAGATTTCCAGGCAGAAAGAGCAACAAGAAAATTTTATGCTGATTTCACTGTTTTTAAATACGAGTGTTTTGTTTTAAACAAAGGAGTAACCTTGCAGGAAAAAACGTGATTTTCTATGGGTGATTTGGCATTTTTTATTTCAAAACTTTAAAAAAAAGAAAAAAGTTAAAACATTTAAAATGAGAATAGAATTGCCTGAAATTCTGACCAAAAAAAAATTTAGCTGAGTATTTTATTTGGGTCATAGAGTAAATAGTTACTTTAGGATTTCTGTTTCCCTGAAGAAAACCTGAAATACTATATTTAGGTTAAATCAAAACTTAACTCATTTTGCATTAATTTTGAGTGCAACAATTGAAATCAAAAAGTTATTATTTGTACAGCCTGTGAAGTTTTACTAGCTTTTGGAGGCCTTTAAGTAGACTCTTGAAGCACTGTTCGCCTTTCCCTTCAATAGAACACAGAAAACTGGCCCATAAGAATCTAAACGTTAGAAAAAAGACAACCAATTTTATTTTGAAAATGTTGTTAACACAATTTAGTAGGCCAAACTGGCAACCTGCACTCATACTGTGGTTTCTAGCAGCTCTGGGGCATGAGTGACACAGTGTTCAACCAGATTAAACTACATTTATTGCTGGAAAGCCGTACTGTTTCAGTTCTCAACCCTGATCTTCCTTCTGCGATGATTTATAGTTAACTGATGAAAAGTGCTTTAGGAGAACCAACTATTAATAGTGTTGTTGTATGTGTGGACAAAACTACAAACAGTAGGAAATGGTACCACGTACAGAAGAATGAAAGGTACTGTTGATAGCAATCCCTATTATTCGTCAGTATTCACAGTACAAGTGAACAAGAGACCTCCCAATACAGATCTATCGTGTCTGGTTTCATTTTGCCTACAAATAGAAAGTCTGTTGTGTAAACGCATGACATATTGTCTTGAAAATGATAGCTGGGCTAGTATTTGGCATAGCTGAAGGGGGAAAGACAAGAGCAAAAATTTTACATGACTCACAACTTCTCTTCTTGTGTTTCAAGCACAAATCAGAGCTCCTCTTCATTTGCGCTTAATGGAAACTACGGTAGGTAACAGATGTTACGATGCCTGCAGAAAACAACAAATAATGATCACCAGCCAAGGAAATTGTTAGCCTCTGAAATTAAACAGGATACTGTAGTTTCTCATTTCCTACAACCTAGTGTTTATTCAAATCACATCTAATAACTGGGCACTAGGAATATACTTGCAGACCACAACAGATAGCTGGGTCAATAAAGGCCAAAATGTGGTGTCCAAATAAAACACTCTGTAACTTTATTCCATGATTAGGTGTACAGAAAAAAGTAATACTTTAGAGATAGTAAAATATACACAAGCAAATATATTACTTGGAAGAATCAATGCAAATAAAGTTAGAGAAGATCTAACTAACTTTAAAAATCAAGAAAAATATTAATGGATGTTAAAATGCTAGTCCAAATAATAATAAAAAAAACTAATGCATATTATAAAATAACATTATGACTTCCTTCTTTCAGGTGGTAAAAATGATGATTGTGGTTGTGCTGACATTTGCCGTCTGCTGGCTGCCTTACCACATTTACTTCATAGTTACTGGCATCTATCAACAATTAAATCGGTGGAAATACATTCAGCAAATATATTTGGCCAGCTTTTGGCTTGCCATGAGCTCTACAATGTACAATCCCATTATCTACTGCTGTCTTAATAAGAGGTAAGAGCTGGTTATGGAACAGTTGGTATGCATAACTTCAATGAGAACATAAATGGTTTAAATGGGATAAAAGGCAAAGAATTTTCACTTGAATAGTTTTCAGTTAGTGGGAAAGAAAATAAAACTGAAAAAACCCTTCCTTTAGGTTTGTACGTTAAATGAATCCCAAAAAAACAAATATGCACTTCCAGTAAATACTTCGGTCTACTTAAAGTTTCAGAGCAAAATTCAGTATTCAGAAGCTGAGCATTCCCATCTCCATATGCAAAACTTAAAATCTATAGCAGTTTAATAGCTTTGGCTTGCAAAACATTAAAATAAAGAAGTAAAGACAATCATTAAGGATATACGATGCAATCTGTATGTTCACTAACTAATTGTAGCCACAAATTTATTTCTCAGTGCTGGAAGGATATAGTATAAAATGTGATTTACTGTGTATTTTATACCTCACCATTAGATTTCTACTGAGCTCTGAGGTCTGTAACAGGCTAATAAAACAAATATTTATATTCTCATTACTCAGTACTAAATTACAGTACTGTTTGATAGCAACACATTATGCTCTGAATTTCAAAGGCACTGCACTTGTTAAGTTCAGTGAGATTTTATGGATATTTGGCAGTTTGAGACTACTGGATTTCAGAATGAACTCAAGTTTTTCATTTCAGCTTATAGGACCAGGATCTAAACAAACATCATCCTGGCCATCCTATTTTTCAGTATTTCTTCTAGTATTACTGGATAAAGACGACCAAGAACAATGAATTAGTTCACAAACTCAGTCAGTATGAATCAGTATTGAATAAACAATCTTAAAATATTATTTGAAATCTCTTTTGAATGAGCAGCCAGTGTCAAATTTAAGTGATGACAAGCTTTATATCAATTTTGTTAAATATTTATAAAACCTCACTAAAGATCATGCA
Organism: Dromas ardeola; assembly: GCA_013398915.1. NCBI lineage: Eukaryota > Metazoa > Chordata > Aves > Charadriiformes > Dromadidae > Dromas > Dromas ardeola. Next base: position 16,131 of record VYZM01018660.1, on the reverse strand, counting down.
ATATCTGTCAAAAGGAGTCTAATTGAAAATGATGTGATGAAATCCTGCCAAGTTTTTATTGGTGTAAAAACACTGCAAAATTAAATGTCTGGATTAAAGAATACAAATCAACAAAAAATTCATAATTTTGAGACACACTAAAGGTCACCTTGTTCAGAATTTAATGCAAGAAAGAAATACCAGTGAAAGTTTTCGTATAATTTAGTTCCATATTGAAAACAAGAAGCCGAAACGTCTGCTTCCTTTTCATGCAGTAGGAAAATACAGCCTGTTGCTGGGAGTCAGATCAACTCATGTAGTGTTGTTACCTCTGCTGGATCTAGTATCAGACACTTACATGACCTATCCCCAGCCTCATCTTCCAGGCTAATTAGGATACTACTTATGTATTCAGATAAAGAAATCATTATTTCAAGATGAAGAAAAACAATGCCCTGACTGAGAAAGAAAGGGATAGAAGGTGAGATGAAAAGTAATACAGTTTAAAAATTAGGTTTTACAGCTTCCTTCACTAAAACCATTTCCATCAGTGTTTCTTTCAATATTTTTTCATACTGTGGACTGCATCTAAACAGAAGAATGCAGAATAGCAAGCTACCTGCTTGTTTGTCATCATGTGGCAGCTCTGTAGCAAACTTAAAATATTGAGGAGGAAAGAAGGTTATTTCTGTGAGATCAGTCAACTTTCACTGAGAACTTAATCTAAATTCTTACCTATAGCCATCACTGTGCTAGCTGAACCATTGCTCCAAAAAGCTTACAGACACAATAAACAACATATCTGACTGTTGAAACAAACACAAGAGAAGGAAGACAAGTGAGAAAGTCTGATAAGTTTTAGGTCTAAGTTAAAAGGTGTTCTTTTCAGGTTACACACAAATACACAGCACATTGTTTCTTCTAATATATTTAACTTCTATTCTGGAAATGCATATACACAGAAAGTAACAACAGTTTCTATAGTAAATCTCTGCTTCTGAACTGAAATAAAATAACTATGAATGTTGCAAGCACTAATGTGTTAAAGCCTCAAAATTCCTGTTTGTATATTGTTCACATTCAGATTTCAACTTTCTAGGATCTTTTTTAATTATTACAAATGATTTTCCAAATATTTTATCTGAATAATTATTAGTCATTACATGATTCCCATTTAAGCATCTCTGTTAGAGAGGAAAACACAGATGGGATATTGGAATCTGGAAGCTTGGATGGTACTTTAGAGAAAAGGATGCTACAAAGTTTCTTGCTGAGAGAAGACGAAAATATAGGTGCAGTTTTCATCATAGGTTAAATCAATACAATGTCTAGGAAGACTGTGCTATGAAAGCTGGTGTTTGTTTATTTAGGGACAGGCAAAGGAAAGGAGACTGAGTATCAGGAAAATACCAAAGTTACAATGCAGAGAAAGTATATAGAAAATCATAAACAGAAATGAGCTGTTACCACTATCTTTTTTACCCCACTCAGACTCTAGTCAAGCAAACTCCCGCTGACTTTGTCACAAACAGGATTAGGGTCAAGATAATTACCTGAGTCAGTGTCCTTGTCAGCACAGTATGTGTTTTCAGATGGAGGCCTGTGGCTGGCTCCCACAAGCACAGACTTTCACCAAGCATCTTTCCTCCCAGGTTCCGAGCTGGCTTCAAGCAAGCTTTCCGCTGGTGCCCCTTCATTGAGGTGTCCAGCTATGATGAGCTAGAGCTCAAGGCAGCCAGGTTTCATCCCACCCGGCAAAGTAGCCTGTACGCTGTATCCAGAATGGAGTCCAGCATGACAGTGGTGTTTGACACTAATGATGGAGACAACACCCACACCAGCTGTAAGAAAAGAGCAGCTCCGAGGGACACGAGTTTCAACGGCTGTTCAGGGAGGAATTCCAAGACCGTCTCCACAGCCTCAAGTCTCATCAGTTCACTCCACACATCAGTAGATGATTATTCCTAAGCATTTCATGGTGACATCTGCTAGAAGGGCAGCACTGGACAATGCTCTCCTACTCTGGGACTAGATATTCCTACCACAGGAAGGCAAATGCAATTCCACAGACGAACCCTAGCTATCAATATTGTGAGACTTTTAGGCGTCACTTACTTTTCTGCTTTGGAGAGGAAGAGGAACTTGAAGACATATGTATGCATCAGCCCGAAAGCACAGTTGCGCCTTATATATGGCAATGTTTGTAGGGATTATCTAAAACAAACCAACGCCATAAAAAATATTGTTTGAGCTGTATCTGACCTGTGGCATTTGCGTTTCGCTTACTGAAATGTAACAGGATCCTTTACTTATTGAAGATGAAATGTGCAATATTTTCTATTATGAGTGTATTAATTCTACAATAAAAAAATTACATAAGATCTGATAAAAAAAAATCTTTATAATGAAGGCATAATGAGCCCTAAGTCTATTCAATTGTTTTACAATTTAGCCCTATTCCCAGGCAAAGAGACAAAATGAAGTTCATGTGAATGAAGTTCAGCTCTGTCTGCAACAGTACAATTTTTCAAAATATGTGAAAAATGTATTTTTAAAAAGGAGAAAATCTCTAAGAGACTAAGTTAAATTCTACTGGGTTCTATATTAGTGAACATTAGACTCTAATGGCAGGTGTACTTCCAGGAGGATGTATTGCTTAGATGAATGTCCTATAGCTTTGTATCTTAGTGCTAAGGGTAAGATCCTCCTCCAGTGACCCTAACAGGAGCTTTATGATTCACTTTAGAAAGGCCAAAAGTTTCACATTAAGAAAAATATCACTGTGGCAATGAACTCTGCAGAAGATACAGTAGCATGTTTCACTGTGAAATACCTTCACCGGGGGAAAAAAAAATTGGGCTATTTTCCCAAATTTTCCGTAGCTAGATGCATGTAAAGATACTCCTCTGTTTGCATCTGAAAATATGTTAGGCATTATTACACAGACACTTTCCCATCCAATTCAGTCAAAATCCACTGACCATCACTGTTGCAAAGAAAGCTGAACTTAATACAAAAGGGACCAGAAGGCAGACTTTGTTTTAGATAAATATCTATGTCAGTTGCGTGGATCAACTGGTTGTGTGAATGTTTGTTCTCAGTTAATCAAAACTTCAGCAAAAGACTGTGATTGTCTTCCTGAGTTGTCAGACCAGCACAGGGGAGTGTGCATGCATGGCTCAACCCAACACAGTACCAAAGCCGAGCAATCAACGAAGTTTGAAGAGAGGAAGGCTTAAGCTAGCTTTAGCAACCAGGGATGCCCAGTATTGTGTCAGTGAGCATATCAAAAGAGACTAGTAATGAGAATCATGTTTGTACTGTGATTCATCTGTATAGTCAATTGCTATATTCTGCTAAGTGTAATTTGTATTTGTATTGTGATTTCAGTGCATTGCTGTATCACTCTGCTAAATCAAAATTCTGCGTAAGGTCAAATATTCTCAAATAAATAAATCCAGTATTTAACATTAAACCCTCCATGTGTGGCATAACTGAAGAACCTGGTCATAGAGTATTGTACTCTGACAAAAATGCATCACAATTCCAGACTCTCACTTTCCCTACCCAAGGCCTGATCTTAAATCCGCTGAAGCAAAGAGCTCTGTTCATTCATGGCTTTCCTTTTAAATGCCAGTTCATGTTTCTTGATGGTCTGCATTTCTGAAAAAAGAGGTCTATCTTCCATCATGCTATAGTTGTACTCTCCCTTTTCTTTTTTTTTTTTAAAAAAGTGTATAGTAATGCAGAAAGTGTCATACAATGCCTATGAAAATATTTTTCTATTTTTTCCCCTGAATTGCTCTGTTTTAAGAATTTAAAATCTTCACAGGTGTTTAACAGCTCTGCTGAGAATATTCAGGATAGCCACACACACAAAAAATAAATAAACCTAAGGTATTAACCTGCTGGTGATATGTATGGTAACATAAATTTCAAAACCCTTCGGGCTGTTCTCTCCAGGAACTACAGAGCTTATAGAAACACTTGTTCCTGTTGCATTTATTTCAAGACTTCTGAATTTGCCCCAGCTCAGGTAGAAATTTAAGTCTGCTGTACAACTTCCTCTAGTTCAAGATAAGCTTTAAATTTAGAGTCCCAATTAATATGTGTTGTTTGTTAATGAATACCTCCACATATTGCTACAAAACATGCAGGAGATACTGCTTAGGGTACATCACTGTTTACAAATGTTGTGTGAATTCCATGTATTAAATAATGCATTCAGTTCAATTTAAGTCTTCCTGTTCGTGAGCAGATTCAAGTGGTTCTGTGTTCATAATTCAAAATGATTTGTTGAGTGTAGTCAAAGATAATTCTTTATCAGTCCATGAGCAGTTGCTGTGGGTATTTAAATTCAAATTGTTTCAGATGGGTTCATATATCACAAGGTACACTGTTATTGCCTAATTGTATTGCCTCTCTCCTATCTATGACTGAAACATGCATATTGGATTACAGTTGGAAGCAGATTTCCCAAAGTAAATGGTTAAATTTACAAATACCAAACTTGCCTGTTATGAGTACTCTGTAACATAGCCTCTGGAACCACTGTCACCAAGTTTCCCAGCGGTAGGTTTTTCACTGCAATATTTGTGATGCAAACGAAACAGCATCAGTCACATGAATTGCATTTCCAAAGCGCACACTAAAAATTCATGTTGCCCAGCCTGCTTGGATTTACATGCTTTAGATTATTAAAAAAACTAATCATTTAATCAATAGACATTCACCAGTGCTACAAATCTGTTAATACTTGAAATACTCAGCAGCTCTGCTATAACATTGCCCACAAATTTGTATGCAAATGAGAGTAACAACAGATCAACTCTGTAGATACACAGCAAAACTTCAGGCAAGCTCCTTCTTGAATGCCAGGGGAAACTTCCCACAGACCATCTCCAAATTGGCAGAGGTTCTGCCAGATAAGGTCTGACAAGCCAAGGGCAAGGAAAGGTTTTAGCGTCAAATGACTTCACAGAGCAGCCCAGCCAGCAGCTCTTTCCTGTCTGCAATACTGAAACCTACTGCTTGGAAGTTAACTGAAAAACTTAAGGCAGCCAGCAACACCTTAAAGATCAAAGATACTGCTTTTCCTTGGCCTGACGCTCTACTCAGTAGGGCCTTATACTGGAGAAAGGAAGTTTTGTGTTCAGAAGTGTGTTCTAAGTGTTCATTCATTTTGTTCCAGTCTGGGACATTAAAAACATTTAGGCAAGTGTATTACCAAGAAGTGACGGGCCAGGTGAGGCTACCCACCTGGAGCAGTTCTGGGGCTTGGTGACTTCAATAAGGCAGAAAGGAAGTGATCTTCACTTCTCTTCCTATGTTGTAAACCCCAGCACGCTCAGGGATACTAATCAACACCTTTGCTGTCACCTAACCAGATGACATGTATGGGGCAGCAGGACCAGTACTGTTAGAGGAAAGAGATAGCAAGCCAAACAGTTTGTCCCTGGGTGCAAAACTACTTTTCATAGCTTGTTAGGCATGTAATCCCCCTAAAACTTTGGAGCTAGCAGCAGCTGAGCTTCAGTACAAAAAATGGTGCAGACATGTCAACATAGAGCTCTGTGAGGGCTAAACTCTGCCTTGAAATTACCAAACTACCAAATTACCATGGGTAAACTTGCCCATGCTGCCAAGGCTGGACCATGTCTAGTATCCAGAATCACACACACATCCCCTTCATAGTACATGTAGCTACCTCCACATTACAAAGCAGTTATTGTCCTAGTGTATACTAAGGAAAAAATCGGTATAACCATCTGCCACGATCTCAAAAAATTCCAACATTTCTCCCTGGTACTGTCTTATCCAACATCTCTCTCATACAGTGCTTTCTCCCAGACTTCTCCTAAAATGAAACGCTTTCTATTTCACTGCATTGAGGTCATCCTGAGCCCAAGAAGGTTCATAAAAGGAGCACCACAGCAGTCTTTTCCCCAGGTGAATGTGGCAAGACAAATTAACAAGTGAAACTCTCAAACCCCTCTTCTCGAGCACATCTAAATAGCTTCTCCTTGTATGAACAACCTGAATAACCAGGGAAAGCCTTAGGTAGAGTTATACCTAATTATTGTGAACTTGTGTCACATAAAACAGACATATTTCTCCTCATAGCAGACATTTATTTCTTTCCCCCACCAGATCCTGTGGTTCCTCAAGAATTTTCCCATATTAACCTAAGATCCCAGCTCCTAATCCCTTCCTTCTGGTCTGCTCCAGAAGCAAAACACAGGAGGCACTGAGGGGACTCTTCTTTGAGGTGGCCTCCATTTAGCACAAAATTTAGCCCAGCTTGCTCTATGCCAGTCTCTCACATAGTGTGATCAGAGAACAATGCCTTCCGGCAATGTTGGATGGCTTCAGGAAACTGCAGATGTTCCCTCATCACAAAAGAGATCAGCCTTCAAAATACTCTGGTCACTCATCCTCTTAGGACTTCCTCACAAGTACTCATCAGGCATCACAGAAAGATGGATTAAGCTTTCACCAAAGAAACTACAGATTATCAGAATCGAGGATGTTGGGCATTTGACTTCTCAGTCATCATGGCAGCTTATCAAAATAAGCACCTAAAAATGGATAACTGGTGGCAATACCCACGACCAGTTTGGCTATAGGTTGCAGTGGCATTTACAGCTGCATAACACTGTCCAAGGAAGAGACCTAACTCTTTACATCTCAAAGAAAAAAGATTAGTATCCCCCATTGGGACTGCAAATACAAGTTCAAAAACAACTGTTCAGGTAAATGGTTTTAATAGACATAATTTGCAAGTTTAGTTTTGCAGCTTACTGATCTATTCTGCAATATCTTGGACTAATGGCAGGCACAAATACAGGTTGGGCGGAGAATGGCTTGAGAGCAGCCCTGAGGAGAAGGACTTGGGGGTGCTGGTGGATGAGAAGCTCAACATGAGCAGGCAATGCACACTTGCAGCCCAGAAAGCCAACCGCATCCTGGGCTGCATCAAAAGAAGCATGGCCAGCAGGTCGAGGGAGGTGATTCTGCCCCTCTGCTCTGCTCTGGTGAGCCCCCACCTGGAGTACTGCATCCAGCTCTGGAGTCCTCAGCACAAGAAGGACATGGACCTGTTGGACCGGGGCCAGCGGAGGGCCATGAATATGATCAGAGGGCTGGAGCACCTCTGCTATGAAGACAGGCTGAGAGAGTTGGGGTTGTTCAGCCTGGAGAAGAGAAGGCCCCAGGGAGACCTTATAGCAGCTTTCCAGTACCTAAAGGGGGCCTACAGGAAGGATGGGGAGGGACCCTTTATCAGGGAGTGTAATGATAGGACGAGGGGTAACAGTTTCAAACTGAAAGAGGGTAGAATTAGATTGGATATCAGGAAAAAATTCTTTACTGTGAGGGTGGTGAGGCACTGGAACAGGTTGCCCAGGGAGGTTGTGGATGTCCCATCACTGGAAGTGTTCAAGGCCAGGCTGGATGGGGCTTTGAGCAGCCTGGTCTAGTGGGAGGTGTCCCTGCCCATGGCAGGGGGGTTGGAACTAGGTGATATTTAAGGTCCCTTCCAACCCAAACCATTCTATGATTCTATGGTAATTGTGCTAGCACCTTCTACACCTTGTACAGAAATAAAAAATATTATCAAGCAGCTAAGGTATATGTATGTGAGGTTTTACTCTTTGGCCCTGGAAGACTTAAAAATGATAGAGTAGAAAACCACCGCAATGCATTTTGTCTTTGGAAAACAATGTCTCTGTTACTCAGAGTAGCCAAAGATGAGTTAAAATGCAATAATCTGAGATCAATAATTGTTTCTTCCAGTAGAAAAGGTTGACAATAACACCTTTCAATAGTATTTAAGTAAACAGCATAAAAAATTAATCACAGAGTATCAAGTGAAGTGATTTTTTAGTTGAATTATATCTCACCCTTGGAAAAATCTGTGGGAAAGAAAGCACCTGAAAATAAATTAATTTCCTGAAAAAAATCTTATTTGAACATGCCAAATAGCTAACAGAATTGTCCAGCTTCAGAATCCAGACTTAGCAGAGTTGTAAGTGAATTAGACTGATAAACAGAATTTGTCAAAGAGTTCCGCTAATGTTTTTGCAAATCCGGAGAAATAATTGTCCTAGCTCTTATCAGTTGCATTGTTTGTTACCTGAATGCTGAATTCACAAACCACAGAATGCTCTGAATTTTGGCACAAATTATTGTATGTATGAAAGATCATATCAGAAGCGTGTTTCCATGTGCATATTGTGCTACAAACCACCCATGATGAATATCAAACACTGAATTGTTGAATCAACTTAAAAACAACAGTCTGGGAGTATACTACCATACAAGAAACATTTTTAAATAAATGCTTTTTAAAAATAAAATAGCATGAACAACTGAAGAAAACAGAAAATTATTACTAAACAAATACAGCAGCCTAAAAAGAGCTTCTAATGTATTTCTGTTATTTATCTTTGAATGTATCTCCTTTTCAAACAGTCTAAGTACCAGTGCCCTGTATTGCCAAGTATCAAGCTGGCTGATTAGGAAATTATCTTTAATTAAGTGTCTGTAGCAAGGCTGTCTATCCTACTAGGCTAACATGATTAAGTTATGCCAGTTTCTGTAGACAGCAGCATGCAAGGAAGAGATGTAGCTAACTTTACACCTGGCCAGCTCCTACTCCCAGATAACACTATGTCACCCAGTACAACAATGGGATCAAATGGAAGTCTGCTTGTTACAGCTCTATACAAGGCATAAAGCTCACATGTCAGCTCAGGAGGATTTAACCAGTTTGCTACATAACCTAACTATATGTGCTCAGTTATTTATTGTTTCTTTTAAAATCTTCGTATAAACACATTCCAAAAATGATGAGTATTAGAGTATCAAACACCCTAGAGGGTGATTAGAGGCTATATTGGAGCCAGTGGAAATACCAAGATAAGTTACAATTTATTCACTTTCTAAGGATATGCCCATAGGCATGAATGGAGAGGTTGAGTTGTGAATGACAATACAATGAAAGCCAGCAAATGAAAGGGCAGTTACGGTCCACAGCGTTATGTTATTATTAAACTATTACATTGACATTTAACATTTATATTTGAACCCTTTGGCTCTGCCTGTTCCAAAGGAAATGGCAAAACTCCTCACGCACCCTACCCCCCTCCCGTCTTTGTGCCATAACAAGATCTTTGGGCAACCTCTCCTTGTTTCAACTCAAAAGCAGCCTGACCCTGAGGAGGGAGCTGCGATGCAACCTGACAGGTTTCCCAGCATGACTGTGCCTCTGCAAGCTCCGACATAGAGAGCTCTACAACTTTTCTCAATGTAGACCTAGAGACCTGAATGAGGCAGGAACCTCATGAGGCAGGTCCTAGTTCTAATCACTTTCTACCAAGCAATTCCATTTGCCTTGCCTGCCACTGTGACATACCAAGATGGGTGTTACACAGAAATTCTTTGAAATATGTATGCATACACACACAAGTTCCAGGGAAGGAGAAAGACCTTGAATGAAATCTATGAGTTTCATCCATGGAAAAGAACTATGCAATTTCCCAATGCACCTGGGCCTCTCAGTGGTGGTTCTGGAGCCCATTCACAGAGCTCAGATCCTTGCAAGAATTTTCAAGTGACATAATAAACACCCAACAGGAGTTCAGAAATGACATGTTGGGACAACCAAATAGTTGAATGCTAATAATTGCCCTCCCCACCCCCCTACTGGTAGATGAGTATTTCAACAGAAACCCATGGGGATGTGTCAGAGGTTGATCAAGGAAAGTGTGCTAATCGTATCATTTTGACGTACAGCTTTGAAGGTATCTAGGTCACCATTTTCCTAATCAATGTAATATGATCTTCAGCTCAAAATGCATGTTCCTTTTCTACTGGCTTGGGGACCAATAATTCCTTTGAGACCTCTGAGGAGGCGATAAAAGAACTTGCATATGCCAAAATACCCACAAGCCCTTGGCTTTAGGAGTAATTGAAAACAGAAACAAAATTGAATTCCTCTTACACAGGCCACCATGTGTTTCTGGATATATTAGGATAGGCCTTGATGTTTTAATTGACAAAACACTGTTGACATTACTTCTGTCTTTCCAATGACTGCCAGAGCTATTAGGAGTTAAGGTTAAACAGCTGACACTTGTAACAGCTGAGCATCATCTGGATGCTTTTAAAAACCCAGGACTGTGCACACAAAATAAATTAGCAAATGTAATTAACTTATCACAAGTTATTGATGCACAGGGTCAGACTTCACCATGATATGAATAATTAAAAGTGTACTTTGCTCTCTTCTCCTTCCACAGCTTGGCTGAGTGCTTCACAAAATCACAGTACTGCAGTGTAAGAAACTGATGAAGTCCAGTCCCTTGCAAATATCTGAAGTTTCCTATCTTTCTGCAATAGATTAAATAGTGTTAAAGCCACCAATTTCATGTTTCTGTCTGTATATGTAAACTACCTCTTTTTTTTTTCACTCTTCTAGTTGCTTATTATGCGTAGACTGTATTTGTAAGGCAACTTGAAAGTGGTCCTACTGAATTTCTGTGACCTCCATTAGAAGAGTGTGTTACAGTTAGGCCACTATAGTTGAGAAACATCAGTCTACAGCTCTTCCTCCTCTTTTGTCAGAAGGCTTGTCTCAAACTCTGCAGATGAGAAGGGCATAACTTGGTTTGTTCGTAATCCTAAAGATGAGAATTGCAGAAGATGCTTTGATACTCAACAAGAAAGAAAACAATATTACTATGTAACAAAGAGTCAAAGCTGCAAACATCAGCTGATGATTATAGTTATGTATCTGTATTGTTTCTCCCAAAGTGCATTGTGCCCTTAAATGATTGATACAAATGATTTTAAATAAGACTCTAACAAATACCTGATTATTCATTTTATTTCAAAGACCTTCCAAAAAAAAGGAAGAAAAAGTGGGAAAAAGAATAGAAAAGGCTAGAAAAATAGGGTACTAATGTTGCTTACTCTGAGAGAAAGCACTCAGTCTCTAAGCCACAGAAATCACTAAATGTACATTTTTAAAGATCAGCATTTCTGTCAATGAATACACCAGAAAAGCTTTTACTGGAAATACACAGTGGGGAAAATGGGGCGGGGGGTAGAAGGTGTGTATCAGGACCAAAGGTAATTTCTTTTAACTTGCTTTCCCACAAATGCCAATAGAGCTGTGGGGTTTTTTTTATCCCCCCTCCAGGTCATCTATGGCCTTATACTATCAAAGTAGAAACATGTCTGTATCCTTCTAATATGGAAGACCAATAGGAACCCCAAAAATGCTTTACAGATATACTTATTTTAATATATCAAACTGTGTGCCTGCAGAAGACAGTGGGTAAACATGACACTGAAAACTGTGATAGGGAATTGATATGTATCATCTCATAGATGGTAGTATGATAAAATAAATAATTATTAATTTATAATCATAATATGTATTGTACTTATTTCTCTTATATTAGTAACATAATACTGCCAAAGTTATTGCCATGGAGCAAGACCCACTGTGCTGCATACCTCACACAACAGAAAACAAAAACATCTGCTACTTCAATGAGCTTACAATTAAAATGTAACACAAGAAATGACTGGCAGATGAAAATAGGTTTGCTAAGAATATTAGTCAACTTGATTAGAAAAGGCTTTCAAAATGTATCCTGGTTCTCTCAGTGGAAAAGTACAATGCCTCTCTTCCCCTTGCAACATTAACATTCAATTCACATAATGTGTGAGAGAGTACCTGGGACCAAATACTGTATTTCTTTCAATTGCATGCAACAAAGTTCATTAAATTATGCAGGGTTCACTCTGATATGACTGATCAAAATTATCTAAGATACTTTCATTATAGAGTTTCATTTGTAGTCATTCAGATAGAAAGAAGAAAACATAAAGCATTATTTTTCTTAGTTTTGCTCCTAAGGCACCCATATACACAGAAACTGAAAATTTGTTAAACTATATAGCCATAAATGGCAAGATTTTTTGAAAGAGATGAAACAAGAAAGCACTGCTAGCATCCAAACATTAATGAGAGTTTAGGTATTTCAACTAAGCTATTCAAATTATTTGATTTACTGAATGCAAGAGGAAAGCTGATGTGCAACAGTGGACGTTTTAGAGAAATCTTAGAATTATTGGAAATGCAACAGCCAGGGTTTGGTCTCAAAACCTCGTGATATTTTGAAAACCTGATATGCATTAAGGGTGGAATCAAATCCTTACCTGTGGACATAGAGCACAGCTAACAGAGGCAGCAGTTTGCACAGCAGTCTTCGGCTTCTGCCAGCACAATTTTGTCATTGTTTCATCCTGCCTAAGTCCCTTGGAACTACTGGCTTTCAATGCACTTGTTTACCTTATTGACAGAAGTTTTATGATCTTTCTCAAGTGACTTTTATTCTACAACTATCTGATATTTATCCTTCAGTACATATTAATGCTAGCATCATTCATGGAAACCTTGATTGTGAGCAATACAGACACAGTCCTAACATTTCAAAAACACAAACCCTGCTTTCTAGCTGCATAAAAGCAAGAACTTGTAATAGGCAAAATCATTTAAATAGACAAAATAATGTAAAAAGTTGAATGTATTAACAAGGAAGAGATCTGCTTGTGTACTTACTCTAAAAGCTACTGATGATCATTATTCTGCAATTGGTCTGCAGTGTTTAGAGTTCAGGATGCCATTGATATTATTAAGATACAGAGCTTCTCAAAGTACCCCTGATACCTCAGGTATCTTTAAATATGTATGAAATTTCTTTAAATATGTATGAAAGCCTAAAAAACAGCTTGCCTGAATGACCATCATATAACTGGAACATTCCGTTTCAGAGGAAGAAAAAAAGCTACTACATGTGATAAAACTATCAGCACCACAGTAAGAATCAAAGAGAAACAACTCATCTAATGCTACAAACTGGAAAAGTACTCCTGTCTGAAGGATGCGAGAGTCTTTCCCATTTGTCTTATCAGATAGCCATGAAAGCATCATGAAAATAAAGTACACCTTTTTAGAGAGTAAGAGAAATTGATTTAACAATTATATACCCATTGAAACCCGGCGCTCAGATTATCCATTAAGATTAATGTTGTTAGCTTTTCTGGAAAGGAAAGGATGAGCTTTATTATTTTCAAAGCAACGCTTTTGGGCCATTAAGAAAATCAGTAATTTTAATGGTGCTTATTTCAAACAAAGAGTATGAGAAAGTCAGAAGACAAGTGTAAGTAGGTGGGAAGAAGTAGTACGCTACTCAAAAACCTTTGGAATTTTTATTCCGGCTCCCATTGAGCTAAATTGTCAATCGAAAATCTTGGCAAGATGAAAAACCTTTCCTTTACAAAAATATTTTTATGGTGCCTAGCCAAAAAAAAAAAACCCTCACTTGATACCTTTGAACATTTTTAGTATTTCTTATCATATATGAATATTTCTAAAACAAAAGTAATTTTGAGCCAAAAAAATTACATTTTACTAAGTACCTGTTTTACACATTTCAACTTCTTTCAACATTTTTAAATTTGAATGTTTATAAGAAATTAATGTTTTCTCAAACTATATTTTGCCATGAAACTTCTGACCTTCTCTAAACAAAAGATGAAAGAAAAAAATTAATCTGAAATTCCTGTGACATCTAAAATTTCAACTGATGACATAAATTAAGCTTCTTAACCTCTTTAACTAGTTGAAGCATCCCCTGATCAAAAATTATTATTCCTCAAGGGGCACTTTATCTATATAATATGGAAGCACAAAGCTGTGAAGTTCATTAGTAGAGAGAGAACTGGAAAAACTTTGAAAGGAATCCTCTCACACAGGAGAGCTACGAGCATCTGGAAAGCCTGTGTGCAGGAAAGCCTGTATTAGGAAGAACTGCAACAGGATTTGACTAAACTGAAAAAAAAAAAATCACATTAATTTTTGCATAACAAGATAGTAAATAAAATCTGATATATGCTTATTATATTTTTCATTAATGGAAAAAGTGTTCCTTTTTTATCCGCTCACATTTCTGTGGAAGTCATGTATGTATTTCGTTTGCCATATCCCTCTGTATTTCACAATATTTTTATAAAGTAAACTATATAGCTGGTAACTTACATAGTTTTCAGGAAGTTTTAACAGTTCTACTCCTTAGACTAGACAAGGCATACAAGTAACTTAACAGATGAACACTTCCATCAGATATAAACCTGCACAATACAGTGTAAGAATAGATTCCTGGCTTTCCATCACAAGACCACAGATAGGAAAGAGTAAAACAAGATGTTCCATACCTGTCTGTACCTAAAGGTGTTTGAGCAGCTTATCAAAAAATACCACTTTTAAAAATCAGAAACTTATAAGTACATGTAATGGAAACCATTACATCACACAAGACAAGGCAGAAAGCTATCTTAATTTAAATGTGAAACTTAGGGAAGTTGAACAATATAATGCATTCTCTGAGCAAGTCAGGTACCGAAATGGATAAATCACAGGCACAAAAGGAAAAAGCTCTCTAATAAAAGCACCACTGAAAATTATTCTTGGGCAGGTATCTTACAAAATGCACACACACCATCATTACAAGGAGTCCAGCAATCACTCACCTCTCTTATGTACCACGAGTTATTAGTTAACATCTGTATGTCTGGGACATATTTCTCTACCTAATGAGCATCAGAGAAAGCACTTATTCAGCCTCAGCTATTCCCTTGTGATTGCTAGTGTTCACCATTTAGGCCAACTAAACAAAAGCCAAAGAAGTCATCATTACAGAATATTATGTAGCAGAATTCCTTGCAATTACAACGCAACTAAAAGAACATGGAAAAACATAAGGATCAAACCAGCTCAGAGAAGCAAAAAATATCCCCAAAGAATCAGAGACTTAGACTTCTCCGTGTTTTTAAAAAAACTTCAACTCATCTACCAGCTAAACGCATGTGCCTGTGTAGGTATTTGGGCACATAGCTAGGTGCTCTGAGACACAGCCAAGTAGTTAGATACCCAAGTAGAAGAACACCTTTCTCCTCATTGTAACCAAAATTTTTCAGCCTCAGTAAATTGGGGACAAAATTTAAGACGAATTTATAAAAGCTGATCCCTTTCCCCTTAGAAGATAGTGCAACATATTGAATCTTTAATGTTTTTAATTAAAATTACCTACCTCAGACAAATGCAAAAGTTTCATAGACTTTGAACCAGAATCTTCAGTGGCACCCAGTAAAAGTTTTATTGTAGCAAGTAAATTACTTTGCCATAGCATTTCACTGAAGTACTACAGGGAACATCAGGACTCAGAGAATTCTTCTGAAGTACTTTCATAGACATCTGTAAGTTTAAGCACACAAGATGAAAGACCAAAAAAAACTGACACACACTGATTCACAAAGGAAAAGGAAATACAAAGCTTGTAGGTGAGGTGGAGTGCCATATACCACTCTTCTCAACTACTTGTTCAACCTCTGCGCTTCATTTGTCCCCTTGCCAAATTAATACTGTCATACACCATGGGAAAGAACACATTGGCAGGCTCCTTAGCAATAACAAGTACTGTAATTTTATCTGCAATCTATCACAGATGACCACTGCTGGTTTTCTACCCCAGAAATGTGCCTGAATCAGGTAATAAACAGTCACAAAAAATAAATAAATCCTTAATAATCTCTTTTTAGATTCAGTTCTATACAGCCTGGTTGGATTAGTTCACTATTTTTTTTCTTTTTTTGGCATGTAAAGTACAAACAAAATCAAAAGGTAATGAGGGCTTTTCATACAGACTATATCAAAACACAAAAAAAAGAAGCAGAATTGATATTATGATGAAGTCATTGATTTATTAATATATATTAATTATAGGGCCACTAAATCTCCCAGCTGACAGTTTTGCTAGAAAAAAAGGTATTTCTTATGAATTATTTCATAATATTTTTCATACTATCCTTTAAAAAAACAGAATCAAGACAGTTTCCTTGGAAATTTTCCATGCCCAGTGAAACTGTTTGTCAGAAGATCTTTTCTATTAGTCAAAAAGTTGCTTTTTCTTGATCTGAATAAAATTAATCTTAGTTATAACCAGTTTTTTTCCATTTATAGAAGACCTTTCAGTGGCTAATCCTACTCCAATATGTATTTACCTCCTCAGTTAATTACTG
>VYZM01018659.1:2993-14208 GCA_013398915.1 Dromas ardeola | reverse complement strand
ATATATATATATATATATTCCTTTTGCTTCACCCATTATACCATTTACATAGTCAAATGACGAGAAACACTACTGCTACTCATTGAAGACTGATGTCACGACTTTATGGCATTCCGTGTGCTGTGTTCTGAAAGAGACAATTCTGCATTCTCCCACACAACCTTCCCATGTTCCTATTTGTCTGTTCTGTGCTAGCACTAAAGCTCAGATAGCATCTTGATAAGCTGGATGAAGAAACAGGTTCAGCTAAAAATAAACCTCATCGTAAAAACAAAATTGACCAAGCCAAACCAACAGCAACCAAACATGCTCATGAGCTGGCTGCGTAAACACTATTCACCAGAAAAAAAAGAACAGTGTGGAAATGTACAGATGAAGGTGCAAGAGATGCTGAGACAATCCTTTTCAGCATAAGACCAGACTCACATTGGCTTAAAACTAAAGTTAAGGTGCTCTTTTGAAGTTCTGAAGCACTGTTTATACAAGATGCCTTCCAGATTTTGTTACGCTTGACATACAGATTGGATAAAGATAGCACACGTCTTTCATCCTTTGAAGCTCTTTTTTTGGAATAGAAATGGACCTGTTGGAGTGGGTCCAGATGAGGGCAACAAAAATGATCAGAGGGATGGAACACTTCTCCTATGAAGACTGGCTGAGAGAGTTTGGGTTGTTGAGCTTGGAGAAGAGAAAACTCTGGGGAGACCCTATTGCAGCCTTTCAGTACTTAAAGGGTGCTTATAAGAAAGATGGGGACAAACACTTTATCAGTTCCAATAGGACAAGGGGTAATGGCTTTAAATTAAAAGAAGGAAGATTTTGACCAGATATAAGGAAGAAATTTTTTACGATGCGGGCGTGAAACAAGGGAAGAGGTTTCCCAGGGAGGTGGTAGATGCCCCATCCCTGACAACATTCAAAGTCAGGTTGGACAAGGCTGTGAGCAACCTGATCTAGTTGAAGATGTCCCTACCCATTGCAGGGGGGCTGGACTATATGGCCTTTAAAGGTCCCTTCCAACCCAAACTATTCTATGATTCTATGATTGTTCAACCTCCAGGAGTAAGAACAATCTTTTTACGATTCCTTAGCGTCAACAAAGCCTTCCTCATTGTATGACCTAAAGTCAAAGACTGTGACCCATCTGCTACCTCATCTTCAACTGCCTGCGTCAATTTTGATTTCACAACCACGCTGGAATGTGAAGAGATATACAACTATATACCCTCCAACTTCTTTTGTTGCAGGAGAAACAAAGGAAATTGGCAAAAGCAATGGCCTTAGAGAATTGAAAAACATTATAAAAATTATTTTTGTTCACTTGGGTATTTCATGCAACATGATTTACATACTACTACTCTATTTCAAGGGTGAATGGTCATTCATTCCCTGTACAGAATGACTACAGTTTACCGTTGCTTACTGACATCAAAGAAATGGAAAATGCAGAATTCAATTACCACAAAATTTGAAAGAAGCTATGTGCTCCACCTATATATATCGATGTCATTTTCCTTACATTCTGACAATCCATATAATGTACATTTTGCAACAGAATACATGATGCATTAGTATCACAGACAGCAACCACGAAACATTTCATTAAAACCCAAATATTTGATAATATTAGAATGCCTGCTATATTTTAGAGCACAGCAATGTTCTCTTCCAATTTAAATTGTAATGAAAGATGCAATATTATAAATACAGGAGATTTCATAAATTTTCCTGAAAAGGAAATTTTATTACATCTTTGTCTTCTGTTGGATCAATAAGGAAAAACTTAGTGTGTGTGCATATATACATATGTACACAAACACATATTAAAAAATAATTTGAAACGACTAATGCACTGAGGTTATTTAATCACATGCGTAACAGTGTCATAATAGAATTGTAGAATAACCTAGGTTGGAAGGGACCTATAGATCATTGAGTTCAACCATCAACCTAACACTGCCAAAACCACCCTAAGCACCACATCTACATGTCTTTTAAATACCTCCAAGGATAGTTACTAAACCACTTCTGTGGGCAGCCTGTTCCAACGCTTGTCAACCCTTTCGGTGAGGAATTTTTTCCTAAGATCCATCTTAAACATCCCCTGGTGCAATGTGAGGCCATTTCCTCTTGTCCTATCACTTGTTACCGGGGAGAAGAGACCGACCCCCACCTGGCTACAGCCTTCTTTCAGGTAGTTGTAGAGAGCAATAAGGTCTCCCCTCAGCCTCCTTCTCTCCAGGCTAAACAACCCCAGCTCCCTCAGCTGCTCCTCATAAGACTTTTCTCTAGACCTCTCACCAGCTTTGTTGCCCTTCTCTGGACCCGCTCCAGCACCTCAATGTCTTTCTTGCAGTGAGGGGCCCAAAACTGGACACGGTACTCGAGGTGGGGCCTCACCAGTGCCCAGTACAGGGGGGAAAAAAATCACTTCCCTAGTCCTACTCACGACGCTGTTCCTGATACAGGCCAGGATGCTGTTGGCCTTCTTGGCCACCTGGGCACACTGCTGGCTCATATGAGCTGGCAGTCGACGAACACCCACAGGTCCAAGCAGCTTTCCAGCCATTCTTCCCCAAGCCTGTAGCGCTGCATGGGCTTGTTGTGACCCAAGTGCTGGACCTGGCACTTGCCCTTGTTGAACCTCATACCATTGGCTTTGGCCCATCGATCCAGCCTGTCCAGGTCCCTCTGCAGATCCTTCCGACCCTCAGGCACATCAACACTCCCGCCCATCTTGGTGTCGTCTGCAAACTTACTGAGGGTGCATTCGATCCCCTCATCCAGACCATTGATAAAGGTATTACAGAAAACCGGCCCCAATACCGAACCCTCGGGAATGCCTCTTGTGACTGGATGCCAACTGGATCTAACTCCATTCACCACACCTCTTTGGGCCCAGCCATCCAGACAGTTTTTTACCCAGTGAAGTGTACGCCCATCCAAGCCATGAGCAGCCAGTTTCTCCAGGAGAATGCTGTGGCAAACGGTGTCAAAGGCTTTACTAAAATCCAGGTAAACAACATCCACAGCCTTTCCCTCATCCACTAAGTGGGTCACCTTGTCATAGAGGGAGATCGGGTTTGTCAAGCAGGACCTGCCTTTCATGAACCCATGCTGACTGGGCCTGACTGCCTGGTTATCCTTCATGTGCTGCATAATGTCACTCAGGATGATCTGTTTCATGACCTTCCCAGGCACCAAGGTCGGACTGACAAGCCTGTAATCCTCCTTCCAGCCCTTCTTGTGGATGGGCATCACATTTGCTAACCTCCAGTTACTGCAATCTCCCCGGTTAGTCAGGACTGCTGATAAATGATGGAAAGTGGCTTGGGGAGCNAATGATGGAAAGTGGCTTGGTGAGCACTTCTGCCACCTCCCTCAGCACACTTGGTTGGATCCCATCCAGCCCCACAGACTTGTGTGTGTGTCTAAGTGGTGCAGCAGGTCACTCACCATTTCTCCTCGGATTATGGGGGCTTCATTCTGCTCCCCATCCTGCCTTCTAGCTTATGCATACACAACTTTCTATATGAAAGGAGGATACCAAGAAGCCGAAAGATGAGAAGGTGAACAATTATACAACAAGGCTAAGAAAATTACTCTAAGTATACAGGTATTTTCTGTCATTTGGAAGTCCTAAATATGAGAAACCAAGGGAAAGCCTATAATTTTGCAGGACAGAAATTAGAAAAGACAAGAATTTCAGAGGAGATAGTCACTGACATAAAAAGAAAATAATGTAAAATAAATCAGTCAGGGAACTGAGTGGTTCGATAGAATGAATGGAGTAAAAGGTACTTAAAGAAAAGCCAAATTAACCCTTTAGACAAAATATGTTAGGAAGACAACTAACTTGAAACATTTGCTCCAAAGATTGAGGAAGAACTGTGAGGGGCTGATGTCCAAGCCTTGGAGGAAGTGGAAAACACTTGAAATGTAATGAAATGTAATCAAATCGACTAGACTTTGAAAAACCAAAGCAAGATAAAAGACCACTAATTGATGGTAGTCATGAAGAAGCATTTCCTATTATACTATTGTTATAACAAGATGCAAGACTTTCTTGTATCTTTGGCAGTCTTCATTTTGAGAAGCCTCAAATAAGTCAAATTGAAGTCTTAAACTGAACAACCTGGATACGTATGTATGACTGAACAGCAGATAGTTTTGTGTTATTTAACTACATACATAAAAAAAGTGCTATAATTACTTAATTTATGCAGAAGTTTGTATTTCTTATTATTGATACAGGTATTTCATCTGTTGTGGTAAAAATAATTTGGAAATGTGTTTCTATAAACTAACCAGGAACAGACCAAGACACCATAAATGGACATACAACTTTTGGGTACTGGGTATGAAAAGGGTATTCAACCCCAAATTTAGGACCTGAATTTCTGATGTAGTGAATGAAAAGAAATGGGTACATGGGTATATAATTCATAGTCAGAATGCCTATAGCAACGGTACCACACTCGCCAGTAGAGCTTTAGGGCTCAAGGTAGTCAAGGACTACTGCATTTTGCATCCAATCCTCAACATTTATGAACCATAGAGACATTTAGAGCAGAAAGGTCCGCAGAGAAATCAGAAACATCTCCAACATCCTAAACAAGCTAAACACTCTTAGTACAAAGAATAAAACCCTTGACAACGGAAGTTTGCCACAAGGCTGCAGCAGCAATCCAACTTGGTGTTAGTCCTGGGCCCTGGCAGCCAGGAGTCTTGCAGAATCAGCAAAACTATTTCAGCCATGAAAAGTGATATTCACCTACGAAAAGTGAACTATGACTCATCCTGCAATGGAAGGTAAAACTTCTTATTGTCCCTGCCAAAATTCACTAGGAGAAAAACTGCGCTTTGATCCTAAATCTGAGCATTGTTTAATTTGAACAGCTGTTCAAGTCAGCTCAATCGTTCACTTCTAAGTTTTGCTGAAATACTGAGCAGTGTGTTTGAAGTCCTACCTCCTACGTAGACATTGATGTCTGCCTACAACCTTAATTTAAGAGCATGAGTGAGTCTAGTGAAAACCAAACTAAATGAAATCCACAGTTGGAAACCTCTCACACAGCTGTAGGAGACTAATTCATTTCCTCGGATATATCTGATCACTTTTCCCTTCTAAGATGACAACTGCAGTAGGAAAAGGCGATGCTGCTAACATCAACATTTAACGTAGCTGTCCAGTGCTCTTGCCAATCAAGTGGAGGCCTGTGCTGTGAGCTCTTCTCATTGAAAGGCAACTCAACCACAATCACGTTTTATTTCCTGTGAGAAGACCCTGAGGGTAAGGGGTAAGGTGCTTCCTATTTTGCCTATAAGACCTGTGTCAAAGAGCATTTAAGATTTTCAAGCCCAGAAAGAGAAGAAATAAAGAGTATAGCTTTGTAATTTAGTCATGGACATACAAATGAGTGAATGTGGACATACACAAGAATGAGCGTGTGCACACATGTACATGCATGCAGAGTGGGAGGAAAGAGACAGTCTGTCCACCAGACTGCTCTTGCATTTTGCATGAAAGAATTACTGAGGGAAGGGAGACCAGCATTCCTCACACTAGGGAAAGCCCCTCCTAACCAGACTACAGAGTTGTATTTCCTCCAGTTTAGTCTCTCTCAGGCCCTGTGGATCTTAAACTTTTCATTATAAGAAAGATCATTAAATATGCCTAACCTAAAGCCTTAGGAAGGGTTAAGATTACCTTGGTTCCTGTCTTGTGATAGACCAACAATTAGGATTCTCTTTTCTGAAGTAGCAAATACGGATTTGAGCCTCTTTTAATGGAAGAGGATCTAAAATCCAGGGCTTATATCATAGCAATCAGATGCTTAAAGGAATTGTAGACCCAACTCGTTTTAAAATGCAAGTAACTGGTGAAGTGGTTTCCTTTGTAGAGTTAAAGGCTGTCAGAATGGTCTACATATGCTTAGGACAACTATTTTGAGAACTCTGTATAAACTTAGGTGTGAGACAGACACAGTCTACTTAGTACTCAGCCTACTTACCACAGCAACATGCAGTAGCTGAACTTTGGAATCCTTAATGGCAACCCATGGAAAAATTTAGCTTTTTCTATGGGAAAAATAAATTCCCTGCAGATACACTGTCATATGCAGGATGAGTTGTTTGCTTTTATTTAGTTTTGTGTTGGGTTTTTTTGTATGGAATTGAACTCTAAGGTATGGGCGACTACATTCCAGCTAAAGCTTATTTTAAATGTGCTCACATTGTTTCAGATTCACCTTTCGTTCACACTGCTTTATTACCTAAACAACACACTCCTAAAGAAGAGAAAATTTTACATGCTGAGTTTTCCACTCAGTACCTTTCAACATAGATGTTCTTCCCGGTCCCAAGGGAATAGAGGCTACAAAGAATTCTGTAACATGAAACTTGTACATCACCCACTAGAGGAAAACAGGAAGTAGATTATCAGTACGTATTCAACTAAAGACTACTTTCCAAATATTAAACATCTGTTTTACACATTCTGATAAAGAGTGTCTAAAACTTTTAGCACATATATGACTGAACGTTCTAGGCTGTCAATACTCTACACATATATCTTCAATTTCTCTGATACCTCGTCTGTCATCTACGTTCATTCAAAAACCTAACAGATCATCAGACATTCCAAGAGGCCAGCACATAATTGCTAATAAGATGTTGCAGGTTATCATACTTGGATTTTAAGCTAAACTGCATCAGTATGTGCGTCTAACCTCTAGGAACATGATCTAAAGGCCTCCCACCTTTTTAAAGAAGGTCTTTAATGGCTATCAGTCTTTTAATTATCTTGTGCTTTGGAACTGTGATCACCCAAATATATACAAAATTTTGAAACAGTGTATTGCTGAATCTCAAGGAGGCATTTCAGCAATTTTAAACTAAATGATGCTAAAAATAAGGAAAATTTAAATTAAAAGAACTAAAGTGGTTTTCAAATGTATGAAAAAAACCACAAGGAATTAATAATGAGTTATCTCCTTTAAAAAATATGTAACAAAAATAAACATAATTTCTACAGGAAACTAGCCTCATCCACACAGTTGGCAAGAGAGCACTTAACGGGAAATTTAATTTCTCTCTCTTGATGTTTGGAGAAATATTGTACATAATTAATTTGAAACTTACTGAGTATTATTTTTAAATGTGATAGAAATAAGGTACTGTGCAGCTAATTTCATATTTAATGCTGGAAATGTGTGTTATTGAAAACAGAATTTCATCCTTTGTATTCATGCAGTCATTACTAAAACCCATTTGTATTATTATAACACAATAAACTTCAAAAATAAAATAAAATACTTACAAAGTAAATCAATTCCAAACTGATACTGTGAAATATGCTCAAAAATTGATGTCAAGATCGGTAACAATGCTACCGTAGTATAATTGATATTCTGCGAAACACCCTTGATTTGAGTTCGCGAATGGGTAAATTTTCCAAGTTTAAGATTTTCTGAAGTTTTTTCAAGGTCTTCAGCTGCATTTTCAAAAAAGGCACGCAATCCGGCTTTAACAAGCTCTGATCCTGATTTCATAACAGTTCTGAAAAATAATAAGGGAAAAACATTTACTTTGGATTGATCTTTAGTCGTCATACAGATATATATGTACATGTTAGTTACATTCTATCAGTCTTTGAAGATGCACACATGTATCAGTGAACTTTACATTATGAGCTGAAAAGAACAGTTAGATCTACACAGTAGTATAAGCAACAATTACCTTAGAGTACTTAATACAAAATAATAAAGAACTTGCTTCCACAGCCTTGTCTTTCCAGTTTCTGTGATCTGCTTTCAAATAAGATAATGCATTCTTAGCAAATGTCATAGGTGGTGAGAAAGGTCCTCTGTACAACATGCTCAAGAAAAGTAACTCTTAATTCCTAAATGTTTATGGGAACCACAGTAACTAGGTATGCAAGTCAGGATACATGCTTACCTATTTTCAAAGCACCCTAAATCTAGAAAATGCAACTGCAATACCAGCATCACAGTCACATTCCTTAATATTTTTGCAATTTTCTCCAACTTCTTAATGAAGTTTTTCAGTATTATTCACAATAAGTTCATTGTCAGGCTGCTGTATAACATAACCAGGCCAGAAAACGGCTAAAATTACAAAACTGCCCTGGCCTGTGTTTTAATCTACATAAGCATTTCAATGATAAGCAGTAGAATTTAGCAAATGTAACTATCCCCATATATTAATACATTCTGCATACTTCTAATGCCAAATTTTCCAATATGCACTGAACTGTCTCAATATCTACAGGTATCAATACTTGCAGTTACACAGTTTGTGTGAAAAAACACTCTGCAACACCTGCGTAGTTTGCAGTTGGTACAGATACTGCAAACTTACCGTGTGTCAAGAGACTGAGCTAAGATGTGCAGGCAGTTCACCATTGTAGCAGAATCACTACCTGGGTAGAAAGAGATACTATGAGAGCACAATGGTATAAAAAATGTAGGATAATCTAATGATCCAAAATGTCATTATTGGAGATGCACAGGTTAAACAAGACACGACATAAGTCTTCCACCTTAGGTCACTGGAGGGAGAGTTAGGTATGGTTCTATTTCTTAAGTCTATTTACATATAAGAACTAAAAAGAATAACTAATGTCTGCTTATGGCTCATTTTCATCACGTGACCCTGCAACATTCTGAACTTTGTATCTTGCAGTGCCTACATTTTTTCACAATTTTCTAACCAATAACTTTGAAAAAGGTATGTTATTTTTCCCCACATCTCCCTAGCCTATTGAGATATTAGTCTATTGGATTCAACAGTTGGATGACAGAAATCAAAAGAATTAGTGTAAGATGACTTTTGAAAAGCTAAAAGTAACTGCAAAGGCATGAGGTTTCTTTAAAGGAGTCTAAAAATCCTATAAGCTCCTATTTCTTCCTGCTCCCACACTTTACATATTCTATTAATTGTTAGCTTCAGAGCCATGTTCAATGCACTCACTAATTGTACTGGAGGTTTATGCATCATTTTATAAAATTTTGCCTATAGCTTGTGAAAAGCTTCAGCTAAGATTCAAGCAATGGTTATACATTCTTTATATTTTTAACTTTATCAAGGTCTTTCTTAACAACTTACCAAAAAGTGAGATCCTATGTCTAACAAGAGCAGCTAGTTTGCAGAACAGGCTGAAGTAGAAAAGAACAGAAAGAGCAAGACAATACAACACAAAGATTAAAGATATATTTAGAAAATGAGGTAAAGAGTAGTAGGAATATGAAAGAGAAAACACAACATAGTTCCTGGAAAGTGTATTTTGAATCATACACAATGGTAACAGTCAGTCAAATAACTGCATCAAGCAGAATAACTTTTTGAAGCTTCTGAATTCTCTCATTTTCTAAGCTTCACTATTTCAGAGATGACTTGAAATGTGAAACTTTCTTTTGATTACAGTGGTTTCCAACAATTGCTTATTATATGGTTGAGTCATTCTATATGGCTATTATTTTTGAGTAAGTTTTTTTTTTTTGTAAGAACAAGAAAAAATGAGTAACATTTTATTGTTTCACTTGTCACTCTGCAGGGAATGAACGCTACAAATCTTCATACTATTTAAAACAATCTGATAAGATATCCTTTGCAAATAAATAAATCTCTGTTTAGCTGCTGCTGCTGATAAGATGAATCATGAAATATATACAGGCTAGAGGAGCTTCTGGCAAGTATGTCAGAAACTTGCATATCTAACCCATCTGTGAAAATAATAGGATAATTAAGAGAAAGGAAAGATCACCAACTCTCTGGAGATTAAAGGGGCTACTTTAACTTCTAAAAACAAAGACAGCTAGGGAGACTTGCCTATCATCTGTGCTATACCTTACAAATGAAATGACGACGTAACAAAATGAAGCAAATACACCTTAGGAATTGGTATATGGTATTGGTACTAATAACATATTGTCATTGCTATCTTCACAATAGTAAGGAAATACTATTCTTCCTGTAAGATGAAGATAACTGACAGTTACTTTTCTCAATGAAGAATGGACAAGAAGTGTAAGATATTTCTGAATTTGTAATAAGAGCTATGCAGGCTGGACATCTAACTTCCTTCATGTACATGTAAAGGCGTTTTGTACAACCCTAGTAAGCATCCTTCTGGCTTTATTAAGCTGACCTGAGTGACTTTGGGGAAATAATAGGAGTATTCAGAGAGGAAGCATCAAATGAAATGAAATGAAACGAAACGAAACGTCCATCGTCCTGAACCTGAGCTGACTTCCTCAGCTACATTTGTAAATAATATATTTGAAAGCTCAGTAAAGCAGAATCTTAGGGACTTAACACTCTTATGGGCAACTGCTATATAAGGACTACCACCCGCCTAGAAGATGGAAACAGACTGGTAATAATAATTTAGAGAAATGCAAAAATACGTTGGAAGATAAACTGAAGAATGGAATCTAGGAAGTTCAGTGCTAGGCCTGATCTTACGTAACGACGAGTAAATAACCTTTACTTTCAAATTTTATGTCTACTCCCCTGTTGGAAAAAGTAGTCAACTCTGGACAACATAGTGAAGGAAAGCAAAAGAAATTCGAGAAACTGACAGTTAAAGTAAGAAAGCATGAGAACAAAATACAAATTGAAAGACTATCATACAAAATTTCCCAAAGAAAATAACTGGCAGCACCTCTATAAGGGGGAGAAGAAAATCTGGCAACAAAAATATTAGGTGACAGTCACAGTTAAAAACAAATTAAATATTAATTTTTAAATGTTAATTGAAAAAAATGAAAATAATATTTTTGTAAAGGCAACACATTATAAATTAAAAGGCAACTGTCTCTTTTTAATTGAGTTTTCTAGAATAACTTTGAGTCAAACGGCAGATTCCAACCAAATCTGAAACAGTACAGACATCTAAAAATTATTAAATTCCATCAATTTTTGTGCAGGAGCATAAGTAATTTTGTAGAGAAGGGAGAATCCATAATTACCCCTAAAAAGATGCATCATTGTATTTTCACATTTTTTTGATATCTGAAAATTTAAATCTGAGACCATTTAAATGACCCAACAGTGGGATAAGCTTCAATCAGTAACTGCCATCAACAATGAAACACAAACCCATCAGAAATTAAGTTTTATTAGTTCCGTGGCTCACAGAATCATTTATTAATGTTTTTGATGTTATCATCCACAATTATATATTGTAATA
>VYZM01018654.1:0-35501 GCA_013398915.1 Dromas ardeola | reverse complement strand
TGAAGCCATTTCCTCTCATCCTAGCACTTCCTACCTGGGAGAAGAGACTGACCCCCACCTTGCTACAACCTCCTTTCAGGTAGCTATAGAGAGCTATAAGGTCTCCCCTCAGCCTCCTTTTCTCCAGGCTGAACAACCCCAGTTCCCTCAGCTGCTTCTCGTAAGACTTGTTTTCCAGACCCCTCACCAGCCTTGTTGTCCTTCT
Source organism: Dromas ardeola (assembly GCA_013398915.1). Taxonomy (NCBI): domain Eukaryota; kingdom Metazoa; phylum Chordata; class Aves; order Charadriiformes; family Dromadidae; genus Dromas; species Dromas ardeola. The sequence goes on along the minus strand of VYZM01018654.1, from coordinate 35,296 downwards.
CTGTACTCTCTCCAGAATCTCTATGTCTTTCTTGTAGTGAGGGGCCCAAAACTTAATGCAGTACTTAAAGTGGGGCAATAAAAGGGAGCATCTCTCCTCTTGAATAAAGCAAAAAACATATTAGGTGAAAAAAGACAACTTACTGCACATTAAACTCCCTTTTCTGATTTTGCAATGCCTAGGAAACCTAGAGGAAACAGAGGAAGTGTACTGAAAGCTCTCCCTGTTTACACGCTGTTGGGTCACCATGTTTTCCCCTCTGTCAGTCTTACTAGCAGTTTCAATGGGGAAAGGCTCTCAGAGTCAATCACAGAAGTCAAACAAGGTGAGGTTTCAGGAATGATCAATAGGTTCAAAAAAGCACGGTGACTGGAAAAAAAGTTGTGTTTTTTGTCAGAAAGGGGTTGACAGAAATTTATTTCTGGTGTCAGAAGACATGAAACCAGAGTGGAGGGTAGAAAAAAAGTTGGAAAAGAATTCAAATTCTCAAGGACAAGAGGATGGAAGATGAGATCCTTTATGAAGACAGCATACAAGATCATGTAAAGTCACTTTCATACTGTGGAAATGGATTTTTTTTTCCCCAGTTTTATCAAAATAAACAAATGTAATTGGGTGTGACTAATTGCATGTTACTGTAACTAATATGCCTTAATTCACTGTAGTTCTATCCATCACAATATCTGCAAAGCCACTGAAGTTTGGGAACACTTGCTGCTTAAAATTCTACACTGGCTGCTAAATTAATGAAGTGAAGATGTTTTATAAATTCTTGCAGCTATTAGAGAAATTTAATTATTGAAAAATATTACCAAAACAGAGAGAATGTGCTGTACGAGCACGGGGGCACCAGGGGAATTAAATCATTTTGCTGAGTATACATAACATATCACTTTGCTTCTTCAGAACTGCCTCAGACCAATCAGTGAAATGACTGATTTTTCAATGAACAATGGAATTGACCAGACTTACTGGGTCGTCTAGTGTTGTCCCTTGATGGTACAGGTAACCATATTAAGTAATATTTTCACATATATACCAAGTTCTCCCATAAAATCAGCTCGATTTCCACTGTAGGAAGGATATTTCAGAACATCTGTCCTCTGAGTCTTAGAAGCTGTGAACTAACTGTCAATATTTGTATTTGTAGTTACTTAGCTCCTATTTTCTTCAGAATACTATTAATTAACATAAATTAGTCTTTTCCGTCTCTCGTGTCTAGCACATGCAGTTTTAGAAATTTACTCACTCAGCTAATGAAAACTTAAAGGCTTTCGGTTCTCTAAATTGTTGAGCTGTCTTTCTTTAAGCTCCATGCCATGAATTCATTTTTTTCTTTTCTTTTTAATTTGGAGAATCAGAACTCCAAAATCCATTTTTCCAGTCCATTGCATGAATTTCAAGACTTACATCTTGACTGGATATGTACTGTCAAATTGACACCTCTGTCCCACATCACAACAGGAGTTACAGAGGGATGGCAAATTCAGAGTCACCTTCTGATCTACATTCTGATCCACCAGTGCTTCCAAGTCTTTCAGCACCTTTGTATCCTTGAACTGGTAACTCCTGCGTTTTCATTATTAATTCCCCGATGGAAATGTTTTCATATGACAGTATGAAATCTCATCCTATTTCTCTGACTGTCTTTAAGGCATCTAATTCTTCCTGACTGTGCTGTATCTTGAACAAATGTCATTAATATACTTGTATTCTTTGATAGTTATAATAAATTCTGAGAGTTCTAATAGTTCTAATAAAAGTGTTAAAGAAAAAAATCTTCATAATTGTACTAAAACTTCATTCTAGCACAGTAGATCCTATTTCAATGCAGTATAAAGATCTTCCCTTTCACCTGTTTTTTGCTTGCTTTACTACTTAGGTAATAATCCTCATGTTCTCTAGTTTCAATAACAATTTCCTGTATCCTTGTATCAGATGTATACTGAATGAATAGTTTAGATCTTGTCTAGACATTGGGAGATATCAGACTAGCCAGGTATTATATGGCATTTCTGCTTTCTAGCTCATTTGTTTTCACTTCTTTACTTATTTGTCCTTTGCAGTCTTCTTGTTGCTGATCCCTGGTTTCAAAGGCTTAGCACAGAATGGATCAAGAAAGAAACAGTCCCTGGGTTCATGGAAGCTGGTACACAGTGGATGTAAGTACCCTCTTGGGATTAGCAACTGATAAGAGACATAAGAAACTTCCCTGTGATAAGGCATATCCAAACTTTTAACCTTTTGCAAAGTTTGAATTTAGCCCACTAATCCTGTACATTAGAAAATAGATCCAAACCAACTCTCAGTTTGGAACACACTGTTGCTGGAGATATCTGAATTCCACATGGAATGCACATCTATCTGTGGATTTTCTGAATAGTTTATTTTATACTGCAGTGAGCCAGAACCCATGATATAAACAGCAACACATCCATGGATGCTCAAAAACTGGAAGCAAATTTTTTGCCTGATGTCCATCTGCATGACGCATAGTCATTAAAAATTCCTGACTCATGAACACTAGGCTAATATACACCACATAAATTGAGTTTTTAAGTATTATACTTAGCTGTTTCTCATTCTTCATCATTAATCATGTGAGAAGAATTAATAAAAGCTGTATAAACTACAAAGACAGTTTAAGGTATTCCATCTTATTGTTGTACAGGATTTTTCAAAGGAATCAAGGAAGCAAGGTCCAATTGCCACAGTGAGATTTAGGTAGCTAGTCTAACTGAGCTTCTTTGAAAATCCCATCCTTAATGAGATCACTGAAATTAAGAGGTCTTTGTGACAGATTACATCAATGGGAAGAGCTATACCACATATCCTTGGGGCTCACTGCTCCACAGGAAGAGTCTGTGACTTATTTCTGGATGCCGAGGGCACAATCAGCCTCTATGTATAAAAGATACAGACTACAGAGAGCTGTGATTGATCTCAGAAAGGATGACTGCCATTTTCTTTAAAATCCTTGGTGCACTGATTCTGGGCTTTTAAGGACTTGACATAAAAAGATCTGGTTTAATTTGGAACTAAAAAATATCTACTCTCCTTTCACTGTACCATTGCAGGATGTTCTAATTAGCAGTAATGGACAATCATAATTTGAAATTCTTCAATAATTTGTTTTAGATAGTATATACCTGTAACTCTACTGTCTTACTCGCACATTTAAAGGGCCTGTTGTCTGTGAGTCTGCAATAATAAATTAACTTAATAAAAAAGGCAATAAGTAGCTGTCTTGTTTAGGATGTGATTATCAGGAAGGACATATTTTGTATAAATAGCATTGCTGGGAATATTTCTGTACTAACGGAAGATGTCTCATAATTTAATTTTAATTTCATAACTTAATTCCTCCCCACCACCATCCTTAAAACCACCATAGATAACTTTGTATGTTATACAATACTTTCTTACTGAAAAATATCAAAGAAACACATCACATGCTTCTCTAAACCTTTTTTTGGGGAAAAATAGAAGTTCTGAAAATTTAACTTTCTAGCTGAATATTTTTTTTTTTCTTTTCAATATTAGGGTTTTATCAACTTGTTCTTCCCTATGATATTTTAGTATACTCAGGCTACTTATAGATGAACTAAGTAGGTGATTTTTAAAACAGTTAAACATTGTAAACAACTATATGTCAAATTGTACAGTAGAAAGTTCAACCTCACACTTGAGAAAAAAAGATTTTACCAAATGACGTAAGACAACGTAGAAAATATTTCTACATTACAAAAACATTTTATTATTGAAGTTTATCTTTTCATCAGCAGATTAAAAAATATATATCTGTATTTGTTAATATAGGTTTCATAATGAAATTGTAGACTAAGAAAGGCCAACAGTTCAGTTTCAGAAAGCACGTATATTTGTCTTCCTTCATAAAACCGCCGAGAAACTGAAAAATTACAGACATGGCTAGTAAGGACAGAATAAAAAGGCAAGGTAGAAGTCAAGAAATGGGAGTTAAAGTAGTTGTGGTCTGAAAGTAATTTTAGACTTGTTTTTGACATGGATTTACTGACTCCAGTGACAAAATGAAGGGCAGCCTCACAGAGTAAGAGCAGCTGTGTTGAAGTGACTGAGGCTTGAATCCTTCATGCACATCATCAAATAATTTCTTGTTAAATTCTCATCTGTAACTTCTAGACAATCTCACCACTTTTGATGGGTTGCACCAGTTGTCACTGGGGATATAGTTTAAAGGAAATGTAAGTGCACAATACGATCTACTGCCTAGTTTGAAGTACATTGCTTTTATTAGTCATGATGATATCTGAGAAAGACAAGTCTCAGTTGCATTTGTAGATCTGGTATCCAGATGTCTGGGCAGGCAGAGTTGTTCTGTAACCTGAAGAGATTTGATCCCAAAATATACAAAATTTCATTATGCCAATTAGTGGGGTTTTTTTTCAGAAAGAACTGAATTTTAAGCACTGTACCACTATAAAATGTTCTTTATAAATTATATGATATTTTATTCCAGGTTCAATATCTTCAATATCCTCACTCAGATTTTTTCATAGATTATAGCATTACTGAACCACATTTAACGAATTACCATAAACATTATAAATGTGGTTTCTGTTTTGTCTTCCTTTGGAACATAAAGGTACAGTGTAAGGTAAAGTGTAAGGTAAAACCAGAGGGAGCCTACGTTAGGATTTTAGTTCAGATAACTGTGAATGAACTTTTTAATTTCTTCTCCTGCTCATCCCCATGCCGTCACAGTTTTTGGAGTGCATGACCTGGTTTCTTTTCAGATGAACCCATGAACTCATGAGATTAATTCATTTTTTTCAGATTAAACTGGACTGGAAGATGCTCACCAACTGTTAATGAGCCACAGGTTAAGCATGCCACGAGTCAAGGCCACAGGACCAGACTGGAGCCCAGCTCATGAGACTCCTCCACAAAACTCATGTATGGTGTGTTCACTGCATTCTCAGCACTGATGGTTTCATCTTTAAGATCTGCTCTTTTTGAGTGACAGTACTTTGTAATGTGGATATAAACTCTTTTGTGAATGTAACCTTTTTATTGAAGGTATTGTAGGCATTCATGTGCTGGCCAGTTACAGACTGGCTTACAGTACAAAGGAGTACACTGTGATAACCGGATGTAATTGATTTTCCTATAGCAGTTAAGTGTATCGTAAATGGAAAGGACACTCCAAAGGATGTTACTGCTTTAATTTCTTTTTTTTATACTTATCATTGGTTGTCTTCTCAGGATCTTGAAAAATACTTTTCTCTACCACTCTGCCTGAAAAATCAGTTCCCTTTTTTCATCTCCTGGAAGCTTCTGATAAACAAAGAATATACAGTGCATTTATTTTTCTTTCTGTCTTATTTGTACCAGTATCATCAATTCATGGATCTATTAGTTCATATTTACTTTCATTCCTGTGTCTGGGATTAAAATTTAAAAGTTATTTTGAGATCTGCAAGACGGGTATCTATTCTAAGAGATTAGGCTCAGAATTCCCTTTTAGGTATAATTTATTCTAGTCTAAGAATAACAGTCATTTGGAAAAATTGCACATTGAGCTGCTTCAGAAGTCAAATATTTTTTGTCATGGAACATAAATCAGTGTATTCCAATTGCCCTCTTTTCAGTAAATTTGAGCGATGCTGAATATTTGAGATTGATAATATGTATTACACACAGGATTAATGATAACTTGTTAGAGTTGGCATAGGCATGTAACAAGTTCGTGGCTCCTCTGAGGCAAGAACTTCATTCAGAGGAAACAGGTCTCACTGTAAAGCACTAAAACGCTAGAACCGGGCAGGTAGAACACCATCACTGCCTGCAGACAAGGCATGGGATTGAAGGGTGTAGCGCTACATGTCATTTACTCAAAAATGGTCAGTGAACTCCAAACCAAAAATCCTATTCCAAACTCTCAGGCTATCTCCTTTCCTATTGAACTACCTAGATGAAGGTAACACTCAGTAAAGGAGAGAGAAATAATGATAGAGTGGATATGAGTTTTAAGTACTGTTCCTATTAGCCTGAGTTCTTATAGCTTGTTTAGGATTGTGAAAGGTGAATGCAGTATTTGGTTAAATGTGATGTGATCTGCTTCTGTAGATCAGTAATGAAAGCAGTTGTTGTATAAAAAGTAGAGAAGGAGGAAAGACGCAGGGAGGATGGCACCAAAAATCTCACACTGTCTTACTACAGCAGAAAAACTGTTTCTTCTCCATGTCTACTATATAATCACTGAAAAATGGGAATACTAGTAAATAGCTGCAATCCTGTGGTTTGCAGAGGATCAGTATAGTATTACTTTTGTGACAAGGGGATCTTTAGACAAAAGAACAACTTGATCCCAAAATACATTGTAAGGCTTCAAATACTGGAGAAAGCTTTCTTCTAATAGTTCAAAGCAAAGGAGCAAAACAACTATCATTCAGGAGGAAATAAGTGTTGACACAGCCATCCTTTCAGGGTAAGATCACTACAGCCACTGCTCTGACTGATGTGTGCATAGATTTAAATGAGTAAGCATTTCACTGACATGGGTATTGCCTGTAGTGTTTTCATAGCAGTGTGGAGTTCAGCATAGTCATAAAAACCTAAGCAAGAAGCAGAGATTCTGTGTAATCCATACTGAGCTCTGTGCTACCACAGTTAGCTGCTATCAGGAAGAATCAAGAAGTTTAAAGCTGTAGATATAGGTGACGAAAGATCAGAGCCTATTATCAAACCAGAAGTTTGCAAATCTTAACTGCACTCAGAAATCGTGAGGATAAATGTCCTGAAAACTACAGAGAGAAAAAGCAAATATTCAGTTTTATTCTGTTTGTCTAGCTGCCAAAGCATTATTAATTGCAATAATTATTTAAAGTTTGGGAATATTTGCATTTATAAAGGCTTTGTTAAATAATTACGGAAGTTAATATATGCTTGAACAACTGCTTTTTGTGAATAGCAGGCTCATTTATTCATTTTCACTATACATATGATCTCTGTTTATATTTCTTTTACATTCATCTGGAGAAAATCGTCTTTACAATGTCATTTTCATGAAGAATATAGCATAATGTTAATGTAATAACATTTTGTTGTAATAACGCTTCATCAATCACTATTTCTCTATGCTGTTATCGTTATTCTGCTCCCTAAAATTTCACATTCATCTGGGAATAAAAACCTGAAAATGCAGACATGATCTATTCCAAGTCTTTCTACTGAGCAGCTGAAATTTGCTCAGGTACAAGGGAAAAGCAGAGAAGTCCTTCAAAGGATTAAGAGTTTTCTGTGACTGGTACATTAAAGGCAATATTCTCAAGTAACAAAAAAAAACACCAAACAATGCTTCCTCTCCCCTCACCCCCCAAAAAAAGCCTAACTCCCAAACAAAGAAAAAAAAAAAACAAAACAGGACCAAATCTATATAATAAAAATTCTAAAGACAAATGTTAGCGTCATACTGTCATGCGTGTTTGAACACTCACAATATCATCTCATCCTTTTTTTCAAATTGGAATAGCAGTGAATGGTACTATAGTATCGAATAGTTTCTTAGGAGTTTATAATTCAGCAAGCACTTTTAGTGCCGCTCTAATTTTTGAGGTTTTATGGCCCTTTTCTCTTATCAGATGCCATTTGGGAGTGTAGATAAGCTGCCCAAATGGCTTGAAGTGTTCTGTGTCTGTTGCTCGTCTCAGAATATTTGGTTGGTTTTGGTTGTTCTCGTTAGTTTTGTGTTTGTCAGTTTAATATTAGTAAAAAAAAAAAAAAATGTAGTTGAAATGATGAGAGGGAAAACTGTGTTCTACCTGCTGCCTTCCTTTAACACAATCACAATACCCACACAGACCAAGGATGTGAAACTCGCCAGAGCCACAGCCTCTCATCTCAGAGACACACCTGTGGACTTTCTACAAAACACCATCTTCTGAAACATCACAATTCCTCATTTTTTTCTGATGATAGAGAGGGGTTATGAAACCTAGGAGAAGATTTCAAGATAAGGCATCCACCTAGAAGCCTGCTGTCTGCTGATTTTGGACTTCAGGGGAAGAAGGTTCTCATCATGATAGATGAGAAACAGTCCATAAACCAGAGATTGTAATAGCATGGCCTGTAGTGCAACACTGTTTCTTGAGTTGATATAGTTAATTAAGATACCTAGGTAGCTGGATTTACCAGAAGATTGACTAAAGGGTTACTGTGCCTGTTCAGGCAGAGTGGCCTCCAGCCTGCTGGCTACGGCTAGTAGGAGACTCATGGAGTGGGACTTTTTTAGGAGGTACAGGGGTATTTGGTAACTTTTTTCTTTTTTAACAGGTTGGTGAATTACCTTTGTTCCAACATGTCAACATTGCCAGTCACACCCAGTGGTCAACTTTTAGCTTCTTTTAAGCTGACATTGTGACAGTGCTGAGCGTTAATATGGGTTCCCATCTGAAGATGGAATTTTTCATCAGGAAACAGTCTATTTAACCAATTTTTCAGACTCTCAAATCTATCTCAGAACAAAATTCCTTCAAAAACTTTTAAATGAAAAGGGTTCCTCTAAGAGATTGGTTTGTAAAATACCAAAATATGTTAAATCCAAAACTCAACTATATCTCTTAAAAATTTTACATTGTTTTTCATGAAATGTTAGCATTATGTATTGCTATTTTTACTAGTGAAATGGATGGTTAGTAAAATAACTGGAATATGATTTTGCTAGTTTATTTTACTTTTAAAATCATGATGGGAAGTTGCTCTTTAGTACTGAAATAGCTTATCAGTCATTATTCCACTTGTATTTTAATAAAGCAGCTTGACACCAGCAGAATGGAGAACACATAAGGAGACGCTTCACCATATACTGCCTTACTGAAATACTTGAAAAGCACCTAAAATAATAAATTCAATCATTATAAAATGAAAGATGATGCAATATTAAAATTTTGATAATCCCAAAGAACATACTGGGCACTCAGGTTCAAATGTCTTTGGAAAGCCACTTTGCAGGGAGGATAAGAATATTTGATTCAGGTTCAGTTTAAAGTATAAGGTTCACTGTTTCCTTCAGAACAGAAATTAAGAGTTTTGATGGCTTTAATCAAAACATGATCTCATCAAAATATAATCCCCTTTTTTTTGTCTATTTTTTTTAAACTCAATATTCTTGGTGTCTATTTCCATCAAGATATACCTTAATTAGATCTTGACTCAGTGGATACAGCTAGTCTGTCTACTGACTCAGCCTTGATTCACTTACAGGTAGGGAAGAAGGTGTCATTTCAGTCTAAAATAGAAACCTTTCCCCTGAGCTCAAACAAAAATGGACCCTTGGAGGGATGTCGAAGTGTTAGCTAATTAGTTTTTTATTGCATTCCATTTTTAAATGTCTTTGCATGTCTGAATTCTGTTTGAAATAGAATGGTGGGGGGAAAGTAAGTAGATGAGTAAGGAATCTCTTACTGTGGTATTTCTAATTTGGATGCAGCCAGAGTGAACTGTACATGTCAAATAAAAGCTTTCACATACTGTAGTCTGATGGCAATGCTAAGGACCTAAGTGTTGAATAGATGTTTTGGGGAATTTAATCTGAACAAAACCTCCAAAGTTTTTATGGGTTCCTCAAAGCAGTTTAAATCATATGAGTTTAAAAATGAAAAGCCAAAATAGTATGTTTTGGAGGAATATAAAAAAAATCATACTGTCAAGAATGATAGCTTTTCTTGTATGGTCACAATTTCTTCATAGAAAATGTATAGCTCCATTTGTAATAGATGGTCTTTTTTTAGATGATAAATTGACCCTTTCAGAGGGAGCTAGTGTCCTTCACTGGTCCCATAAACCAAAACTAAGTCTTGGAAATTGTATTTGGGCCAGCAGTTCATGACAGGAAAAGAGGCAGGGAGAGCCACGGAAAGATACAAGCTACTGGAGGTAAATGCAAGTGGAAAGTAAAAACATTTTTGAGATGCCTCTATGAAGAGCATGTCCTTGCTCAATAATAGTCAGAATTCAGCTATCCCTTGGCCAACTTATTAAAATTAGGATAAATTCTTCACTAAAATGTTCACATATCTGACCTTTAAAAAAAAAAAAAGATATTTGGCCATTCCTATTTGGAAGGTAGAAGGCTTATAATTTTTTATTCAGCAAAACACTGGGAGAAGTCCAAAAGATTAGGGAAACAGGAAAGCTGAATAAAGTAATTTGAGGAAGTTATGATGCCTTCAGCTAGAAGGCAACAGATTCATTTGAAATCTGGAGAAAGCAGCAAAGGGCTTTAAATTTAACCTGGTGGTAAAGAAATGCCTGTGAGATCTGGGCAAGTGGAGAGAACTTTTGAACTTCTGCATCCCTGGGGAAGGAGGAATGATATGATTTAGCTGAGGACTAAGATACCTCAGTCAAGGGAATAACAGGATCCAGATCCTGCCATTAAGTACACAAGATGAACATGATGTCACCGTTTTCTCTTCTGCATAGATTCCAGCAAAAAAACCCACTACTGATATGAAAGCATAGTATTTGCAAAGAGAGGATGGCTTTGAGTGTAGTGTTTAGACAGTGCAAGCTTATGATAAGATTTTAAAAGGTTAAATGTTTCTATTTGAACCTAGAATTGGAGAACAAGGAGAGAAAAGGGTACTTTATGTACCTGAATACTATGCCTGCTATATTTGAAGGGAACTCCATAGACAAGGTACATATTATTTACTTTCAGTGGCATATGTCACTTTACAAAATGGAAAACTGCCAACAAACAGGAAATATTCATGCCTCTGAATGTGGCTAGAATATTAAACAGTAAATGCTACTATTAAACTCTGCAGAAGCCAGATCACAAGAGCTTTACAAACTAAGACAGTACCAACAGAATGTAGCCCACTTCGGTTCAAGCTTAAATCGAAAGCTAAAAATGGGAAAACTCATCCTCGATCTCATGTGTCCTTGGAGCCCTCAAGCTTGCAAGCAAGAATAAGCAAATATATACACTTTAAAAACAGCAGCATGGCTTGTTCCCCTGATGCATATTCCCTAGTTCAAACAATATTTTCCCTCAGGTAGTTCAGTGGGCAGCGATCAAGGCAGTCCTTTTCTTTTTGACTTTGTGCCTCTTGCACAAACACTAATGTAGATTCAGGGCTAACTAAAAAGCAGTATGCTCAGACTGCAGTCTTTTCCACAGGACATATTAATACATTCATAGCTGGCTGCCTGTTTTCACTCTGTCATAGGAATGCACCACATATGAAACTTGTATTCCCTTGGCATATCTGATTTAAACTGGCAAAAGAATTCAGAATTTATTATAGAAAACAGATATATGTGCTTGCAGACACAGAGAATAGGAAACTAGGCTGAAAAAGAACAAATCAAAAACTGCAATAAAAGTGTAGCTTTAATATAAGTCGGAAAATTCTCTTTGGCTGGTGTTATTCATGACAAAGTGAATTTTTAGATTGTTTTTTTTTTCCCGATTCTTTAATGTAACTATGAAAACAATTCCCAGAAGTGCTTTGTTTTTTTCTTCATGTTGATCATTTCCTGATACCACCTTTTCTTCCTCCTCCTTAAGCGAACAAAAGCTGTAACTCCTCTTATCAGCCATAGAAGCCTCATCTTGTAATGTCTGCAAATCTCCATCTGATTGCAATTGATCAACACAACTCTTCATTATCTTTCCCTTTGATTTCTGCTAAATAGATTACAAGGAACACTATGTGCTTTAACAGCTATTTTCTCCACTCTGTTCTTCCCCTGTAATGGTATACCAGCACTGTCTGTCTTATGCATGAATTCCTATTGAATGTATATTATGATTTTTTCAGTATTCAAAGATTTTATTTCCTACTTGTTCATACTCCAGCACTCTTGGTAATCCAGGTCTTAGTAATTAAATCTAGTCTACAGGTGGCATTTTAAAAGCAATACCACTGGCACTGTCTGCAGAGCAAATTTATGCGGAATATATTTTCACTACAGTGTCTTTTCTCAGTTTTGAACAGAGCTCTTGTGAATGTTTTCCCAAAACACTCTCCAAGCTCATACAACGCTGCGTGATAGACAGTAGATCTCCAGTGTTATACTGAGTTTTGCTCCCTGTATGTAGCAAGTATGGTTCACTGGGCTTCAGATGCTTTCATAGCGGAGGTTGCTATTACATGCACCACTTCTGGCTATGGGGAATAGACCTCAGCCACAACTAAGTACATTTGATTCTTTTCTTTATTATTTTTATTTATTCTTTCTCTGCATAGCCAAATTTCTGCTGTTTCTAGGGCTCTGTAGCACACTGGCATGGATGGCAGGTGCTGCTTCCAGCGTAGCTCCTCGAGAAGTCATACCCAACACTTCCATTTTGTGGCCAGCTGGCCCAAGGAAATAACTTTTAGTTTTTCATGCTTTCATTGCTGTACCTTGATGCTACACACAGAACCCTGCTAGTGGCCTTCTTAGCAAAACTTTTGTTATTATTACTTGAATTCCTGCAGCAAACAGTCATTCTCAGAGTTACCTTGAGTTTCCTGCCCTAGTAAAGCCCAGTTTGGTCTTTGGTTTTTTCTGTCTCAAAAGAGCATAAAGTACCTCACCTGTAATGAAACTTTTCCTTGTTTCCCAAGTCTTCCTTAAGTGTCAGAGGAAGATCATTAGGAAAAGATCCTGCAGGTACAGAACTGTGCTGTCTTTACGCTTCTTTAGAGAGATGAAAGCAGAACAGTACAAGTTCACTGGACTGGATTTTTCTGATGGCTGACAGCAAATGTGCCACTGCCAATGCTAAAATCAAGACCAAAGCCTTAAGCCTGACTTCTGCCAAAATTCTCATTTATGGTTCCAACATTTTAACTGTGATTTATGACCTATACTGAAGTAAGTATTACTGAATGGATATTCATGAAATGTAGTTATACCCTCTTCCTCCAAGTTCTCCAAGCAATGCCTAAAGCTTCTGTTTCTGTATGAACTTAGTTTCCCCCAGCTTTTTACAATGTTCTGAAAACATATTCAGCTGACTGTGGACCAACACCCTCAGATCCTTTTCCACTGAGCAGCTTTCCAGCCACTCTTCCCCAAGCCCGTAGCGCTGCATGGGGGACCAGGCACTTGCCCCTGTTGAACCTTATACCATTGGCCTCGGCCCATCGATCCAGCCTGTCCAGATCCTTCTGTAGACCCTTCCTATCTTTAAGCAGATCAACGCTCCCACCCAACTTGGTGTCGTCTGCAACTTTACTGAGGATGCACTCGATTCCCTTGTCCAGGTCATTGATAAGGATATTAAACAGAACTGGCCCCAGTACTGAGCCCTGGGGAACACCACTTGTAAAGGCCACCAACTGGATTTAAATCCACACACCACCACGCTCTGGGCCCAGCCTTCCATTTACCCAGCGAAGAGCATACCCATCCAAGCCATGAGCAGCCAGTTTCTCTTTGCCTGTTTTCTGGTGCAATTTTTCATTTGGGAACGACATATAGATCCATTTCTGGCTATAACTTTGTCATGATTTAATGCTGTCCTCAAGTTGTAACACTTCTAATTGCTCTAGGGAATACACACGCCCAAATGAAATGAACTTTACTGAATCATTCCCTGATTTTGCAGTTCATTCAGCTGAAATTCAGAGGCCTGGATTCTTGCTGCACTGCTGTGTACGTGACAGGGACTTAGTTTTACGTTCACCATTTCTCTGCCAAGTCCAGGTTTTTCTTTTCTTTCTGAAATACTCACTTTACATGTGCAATCTTCAGTTTAAACTAATAGGCACAACTCATGCCCACCACAGATTGTAGGGGGGGACCACTGCTTTTCAGTTATCAACTGAGAGATGTTTACATGTTGCAGTTGTTAAGGAAACCACTCTGCATGCTATCTTGTTTGCAGCAAGTTTGGAAAAAGCATTATTTTCTTTTTATCTTCATATAATTTTTTTTTTACATGTCCTCAAAACTAGGTATAGGTGGTCTCATGCTTATTACCATTTTCAGTGTTTGGTGTCTGGGATCTTAAAGATGAAGTCCATAAAAAAAAATTTACAGTAGAAAAGTTTATTACAGCTGTAAAAAAAATTATGAGTAGAGTCGATCAACTCAAATTTACTCCCCTACTGGAAAATAAGTACTCAACCTCTTCACTGTGCTCCTCATTTTATAACTCTTAAGGGAATATATATTCCTTGTCTTCCCTTTTTATTTGTAGAAAATTGGCCCATAACATTCTATTATATTGTACTAATAAGAAACACATCCAACTATCTACACCATTAAGTGGTGTCCAGTAAGTCTTTTTTTTATGAGTAAAATGTAATTTTTTTCATCTCCAAAGAGGCATTTCATTCACTACCTCTTTCTGCCAATATCTGATCTTTCGTGATTCTGCCTAGCCCTCACTTTACTCGTAGAGGCTGTTTCTTCAGGTTACACTTGCATATACCATCACACCAACCTACATGCAGCATAACACAGCACCCTCATTTTCCCTGCGCATGATTCTGTTCAGCCTTACAAATCCTTTCTCCTCGCTTCCCACTGCCACCCTCACAGGCACCAGCACCTGCCTCTCCTCACGCTCCCTGGCGTGCTGCCTGCAGTGCACCATGCCGACAGGGAGCCCCCCTTCTTCATGCTTTTCTTGCACCGATGCTTCTCAGTGCAGCTCAACTCCTTCCAAAGACGTGTCTCAGACCACTTGACGGGAATCCATGTGCTGTTCAGACCTCAGTCATTGTGCTCTTCACCTGGGGCCCTTTTGCCGCATCTGGCTGGTTTCTTTCCAAGCGTCGGCACATTTTCGTCGTGAATTCAAATGACATGACTGTCACTTTGACTCAGCGTAGAAACAATTCCTTCTGATAGACAGTGTCTAACAGCTCCTCTCTAGTTGTCTTACACTCTCAAAAAGTGAACTTTAACATCAGAAAAGTTTTTAGAAAACAAAGCAACAGAATACTTTGAAGGCTACCAGTGAAAAAACCAGACAGAAATATTTCCTAGTTGCTTTCTGATATTTTTCATTTTATTTGCATGAAGCATTAATAGATGTTTATTTGTTTTAAAAAAAAATCACAGGCACATGTTTTTTCTTAGAGGTTAATTACATCTTTCTGCTTTACCTCATGGAGGAAGTCTTTACATGATTGGAAATGGCATATTTCAAACTACAGAGCCAGAAATTCACCCTTTAGTTGTCCATATCTTCTATAAAATTTGTGCACAATTATTGTTAAAGTCTTTAAATATAAACTGAAAAGCATCCTGTTTTTCATTAAATTGTCACTTTCCAAAATTATACCTATTTAACTTGTGGGTTTTTTCTTTTAAAATTTCTTCTTGATAATCTTTATCTTTTTGCAGTTTTGCCAGACACAGGGGAAAAAAAAAAAAGCAACATTTCTTAAAGAAGAATTGACAGAACAATCTTTGTACAGAGTCCTAAGCAATAACTTCCACCATCTCAAACAGAAATGCAGCACTGCAAAAATCCAGATTATAACTGAAGCTAAAAACCTGGCCCTCACAATATACTTCCCCAGACCTTAAATTGTAAGGAGGAAACAGACAACTTCTTAAAATGTTAATTGTTATCTCTGTTTTTTCTCAGTCTAGCAGCGGGCAGACACTGTGATTTATGAAGCCTTTCTGATAAAGTAATTTCATGACTTCTGTCACACAGATTTCAAGGTAGTCTGGCTCTGGAATTATTTTCATGGACTTCTCTTATCTGCTGCTCAAAATAATAATAATAATAAAGCTTCTTCTATTTCTTTGGAGTGAAACATCTTTTATCTCCTGAAAATAGCTGAAACATCCAACAGGAAGGAGAGGAAAATAACTCACATGTTGAGCTGAGTGAAACTAAAACAATTGGAAAGTAATTTACACTAAATTATTGGTTATATTGAACTTCTGTTTCTTTCATCTTCGGAAACAAAGAATCAAAGCACTCCATATCTTTCCAAGGTACTTCTGGCCTTGCATATTTCATTATCATGCAATCGTTCCATTCGTTTTAGATGCCTCCTTTTCCTCCCCAGAGCCCCAGGCAGGATTTATGTTTGGAGAGTTGTGAAGCTTAATATAGCCATATCAGTCCCTTACACATGGTGCACAAAGGAAGAGCTCGCTAGCAGGGAGCAGGTTTTGCTCCATTGTGGCTGCTTATCGCTGTGTCACTGTGCTTCGATGGTGGCCGTGGCCAGGCTCTTGAGCACCGCTGTATGCAGAGGTGCACCAGGGACCTCGGGGGTCCCTGCACCCAAAAGTCCTGCTGTGTTTCCTTTAACTGGGTGGCAAAGGCACCTGCTGTGAATAGCTATGCAATTCTGGATCTGTTCTGCCTCGGAGATGAGTGAAGTTTAATATCTGCTCTTGAATGTTTGATGACTTACTGAAAATGAGCTGATGTTTTTCATTCTTTCACATAATTGGCATTAATTGATCACCTTTGCAGAGATGTCAGGACCTCAGCAGGCATGCAGATATCTGCTGCGAGAGCCATAAGGGTTGTTCCCTTCACCTTAGATCTGAAATACACCAAAATTGCTATGAAAAACCCTTCTGCTGTCTTTGAAGCACTTCTCCTGAGGTCAAACACAATACTTGCCTCAAGGCTACAGAAGCTAGAGCGTTGCTTCTGCCTTTAAAGGAATTGAGTATTGGTCAAGGTTTCTAAAAAGGCAGTGATAGATTTCACAGGAGGGATTGTAGACTGCTTTTTATTTTCCATTGTAATTAGCAAGCAGTACCCTATCTGAAGAGTCTCAATTAGCAAATAAAGTTATTTTTAATTTCAGGGAATAATGTACATACTGTTGCTAACCAAGTGACTCTTTGTCCTGCCCTGGTGCGCTTTAGAAATTATTTTTAGGGGAAAATTTCTTGCCATAGTAAATGTGTACAGTTTTGTGCATGGTTTAGGAGAGTTGTTCGCTCCCATGTGGAAGTCCTGATAGAAAAGCTGTGTCCACCTGCTCTGAACAAAGAGAGCCAACACAATTCATCCCTAAACAGGACAGCAGGGCAAAGGATCAATCTAAGGGCTTTAATGGCTTAAGGCATGGTAGATAGGCCTGTAGAGAGACACATTTCTGCAGAAGTAAATACGTAGTTAGTATTATAGCTGGCAATCAACTACTACTACCTGTTTGCAGGGTTGATTATAAGTGATGGCCCTCTGATTTATAATATGTAATTTAAATGAATTCCAGCAAAACAACTTTTAATTCGGTAACAGGCACGAAGATACCATATTTTCATCAATGAAACCATCTCCTTCTTTCAAGCCAGATAATAAAATATTAAGCCAACATGACCTTCATATACTTTGAACCACCCATGCACGCGCTCTCTTGATGATTACTCCTGGCAGTACTCTCTACTTTCTCATTTTTCATTTGTATTGCTACTTTATATCCTTCTTGCAACCACTTTGCCACTCTATTTTTCACTATATTGTGTATGAGTAGCCACTCTTGCAGAAACTGTTAGAATCCAGTCATGTCCCTATAAAGGAGAACATGTGGCAGACAGGAAATTGCCACATTCACCTCAATCCTTATTAGGAAATGAAATTATTTTAAGGAGTAGCAAATGCTGAAAAACCTCAGATCACGACAGTTAGGAGTACTTTCAGCTGGAAAATTAATTCTATGTTAAGTATTGCACAGTTGTTGAGACAAAAAGCTAAAAAGATCAGTCTGTTTCAGTATTGTCCTTCTTCTTAAAAGTCTTCCTTTTTCCAACAAATCTATATGTCTCCTCAGTATTTGAAGATTCTGTAGTTAAAAGTGTTCCGTCATAGATATGTGAGTGGGGACAGGCATTATCAAACTGATTTTAAAAATGAATAACCTCAAACACGAAGTGTCTAAAATTCACTGCAGTCAAAGCTGAGAAAATTACCTGGTTCTCATAATAACCAATTTAATGTCATACCCGTTGAACCATATTGCTTCTTTGACACACTAGTGAATCAGAGTGCTTAAGGTGCTCCTGTAATTATATATTCACATGTTTTCATATGAAATGTTCTGTTTGATAATTATACAAAAGATCGTGAGCCTGTTGCGAAATCCATTTGGATGTTTCTGTCAACTTTGTGTCATTGAAACTTCATATAGTATTATGGGCATTTTAAGCAGCTGCGAAGTTACATGTTTTTGTTTTAGAGAATAAAGAGCAGGTTGATATTTTTCGCTTTCTAATACTTATATATCAAAGCAATTTTCTTTTCTCACCAATGATTATTAACTTTTAAAGGTATATTTTGAGAAACTAACAAGCACTTATAGCCAGTTTCAAGCCTAAAAACCTTCGTGAATTATGCTTGCAAAAATGGAAAAAGAACATGTTTTGCAAAGATAAAGATAACTTGCAGAAACACAGGGCACTTCTGTCTCTGTTTATTATTACTCTTTGGTAATCTTCCTGCGCAAGTACCTAAAGACTAAGAGTGGTAATAGAAAAAAAAAAACAAAGAGAGCAAGAAGAGTAATGGGAGGGACAGAGAGAGACAGAAGTAGTTGAATTAATAAGAAGACTGAAGCTCCACGATTCCCATGAGTATCAAGTCAAGTATCAGAGTATTCATATAAGTTAGTTCTCAAGAGGATAATCTTCTTCATGACGAGATTACTCATCTTGAGGTTAACTCACAGGAAGACAGAGGAGGTTGTTTTTCCCATCACATATGCAGGTAAGAGGCCCCTAAAACATTAGTAGACTGTGGGGTTTTATCTGTTTATCATCACAACTTAATCAGAATTGGGTAAAAGCAGGTAATACATCAGATGTTGATAAATTCTCCTGCGGTGAAACAAGACAGTATAGAAATGCATGCTTGAAAAATATGTAAATAAACTTTCTTCATTGTTTAAAGTGACAGACAAGTATTTTATCTTAGTCTGAGTTTTGCTGGAAGATGAAAGTTGTGCAGAACATAGACTCTTTGGAGATGGAGCTCTCTAGGAAGTTTGCATTGCTTTTCTTGACAGCTGATTGATACCTGTGGTGATAACCACATTTTAATGCAATTTATAGAGTCATGCATGCCACAGAGAGCACAAAAATTAATTAAAATAAAATCAATAATAATTAATAAATAAAATTAAAATACAAATTAGATAAATAATGAATTTATTAATTGATGTATTGTTGCTTTAAAATAATTTGTGGCATGAGACCTTGCATATTCCTGGTTTCAAAGACAAACTGACATTTTTTCCTCCTCCACTTCTTTCTTTTTTAAGTGAAACAAGTTACTTGTGAAAGTGTTCTGGTTGACGGAACTCTGCCAGTCTATTTTATTATAACACATTTTTATTCATGAAGAAAGAAAAGGTTATTGCACATGTCATATCTTTATTATACTTGACAAGCTGTAAAGCATGTATCCTTAAAGGAAACAGAAAGCGATATATCAGATTACCTTTACATTATCCACAACAGGAGCTGAGATGCTGGGTGGCAAAACAGTGCGGAGTGGACACTGACATTCCGTGGCAATTGGTTACTTTTTTTGCGTTTAATTCCCAGGAGAAAAAATGTTAAATACACAGTTCCACAGAAGGACTTGGAAACTGATGTTGTGTCCTCATCCATGGGGAAAGCAATCACACCGTTGTTGGAATCACTTTCCCAACTTGAACTGGAGAGGAACTCTATAAAAATAAGCAAATCCTTGTTAATCTGACCAAAGCCTTCATCCATATGTAATGTGGCTGCACAGAATTCTGTCAAAAATCGTGAAAATAAAATAAAATTTTGAAAAAACTTTCCCATAATATGTAAATGGAAAAATGTTTTCAATTTTAAGAAAGTTCCATTTAGTGATGTCCATGTATTTATGCGACAGTATAACGAAGACCTAATTTTATTAGGATCTCTGAATACTACGAGAATATTAGTACTTTCTGTATACTAAACTCAGCAAAAATTACTTTTATCTACCTGTGAATTTTTTTTACGTACAGAGAAGACTAGGTCTATGTTTTTAACTTTGATGTTAATTGTCTGGAAATAATTTAATTCAGATACTGCAGGGTAAATGTAATCTCCATGCATATTCACCCTACGCCTTGCAAAGAAACAGTCATGCAGGTACCAACTAAACTCATAAATTAAAAATTACCATTGTGTAAATTTTTCAGGACACTGAGGCCTGATATTCTAATCTGATTCCCATTATCTTCAGAAGGATTTTTATTGTGTCTCAAAATTTTACTTCTACATACAGTCACAAAATGCAATGAATATATTATAAGTATATATAAGTAAATTGCAATATTTTAATACTGGATCAGGAGACATTACTAAAAACTATGAGGTGAAAAAAAAGTTATTTGATCTGAATTTGGGGAAAACCAATTATTTTTAAAAAGAAAAAATTAACAGCAAAGATAAGGAAGCATGCTGTGTAGTTTTAGGATTGACAGGCACCCAGAAGAAAACGAAAAGAAAGACTGGACATTCACAATATTTCATTCGTGCAGTAGAACATTTCATTAGCTGAGTTTTATGGCCCTGTTTGCAATAATGAGCAGGAACAGCACAGTGTCCAGATTAGCAGGCATCAGTGCTACCGTAAATCATTTTAAAACAAGACAATTCTTCAAAGAAACACTAAACTTGTCAGTGGTCCACCTTTTAAATAACATTTTGTATTCATTTTAATGCCACAGGACAAGCTCTTAGAAGCAAGTATCTCTGCTTGAAGAATCATATTTAAAATAATACATTCAGAATAGAATTTGGAGACAAAATCTATAGCCCTATTATGTGAACAAGCCAGACTGTAATGATGTCTTTTGTACTAGAAGGAAATAGAAAAGAATTAGACAATTTTGTCATTTGTTTTGTTTGTCTTGGCAGCAGAGCACCCTGGCATATCACCAGGAAAAGAGATTCATAAATTTTAAATGAAAAATGGGAACACGTAGGTCGTGTATAGTTTGAAAGCACTGCAGAAAGTTTCAGGAAACATCTGCATCAATCCCTTCATCATTACGTGAACCCGCTATTGTAGGATCCTGAAAAAGCAGGGCACTCATTTTAATCATGACTATTTGTACAGTTACATTGATTTCTTTGTAGATGTTTATTAACAGACAATAAAAAGTGTTAGAATGCAGTCTCAAAAAGCCAGGGTCCACAAACCCAGTGTAAATCACACATTAAGACATGATACATGATGACAGGACAGAGGCCCTAGAACTATAAAAATGCTGAAGGAAATAACATAACAGAGTTTTCTTCCTGCCCTTTTGGATTCGCTGAAAGGGCAATCAAAGAAATTTTGTGTGAAAGATCAAAATAGAATTGGTTACTTAATAATTCCTTCTCCCCACAAAACTCAAAGCGCCAAATTTAAAAACATATTTAAAATGTCTTTCTTTGTAAAAACTGTTTCATTTTGGAAGCTAGGAATATTCCTTAGAAACTTTTTACCTGGAATCAGCTTTAAGAAATCAAAAAGAAAGAGAAATTTGTGCCTTTGCGTCATTCATTGGGTCAGCATTAATCTTCTGGCTTTTTCAGTGTGCTATGAAGTCTTCAAGCACTTTTGAGTGCTGCATCTAAGCATCTGAGGGACTGGACCTGTCAACCCTATTCAATCACATAGCTGTCGAATGGTCCTCGGGCACTGTTGTTCTTGGCTCTTGGATATTTATTTGCATGTGAAAGGACAAACTTGGCCTCTGTATATGCAAGATTCTGCATGCTATAATTTATAGATGCACTTCATAACATTTACATTTGCAAACCAGATACTGGTATCAAGCAAATAGATGACCTTGAGTACCAGTAGCTTCATCATCCACCTGCTGGTTTCCACCGTGTTTTTTTTTTTTAACCTGATAAATGTAACTATATATAGCTATGTTCACATTTTCAAAGGTCTCCTACTCCTGTTTCTATTTATGGACTTAAAGGAGGTTTGATGGGCTATAAGACCTTTTCATGTGAGGAACCAAGCTGTGCTCCTGTAGAATGTCAACTCCTTTGGCCAGCAGAGGAGCAAAGGGAGAGGTGATTAGATAGAAATTACTTATTCTCAGGTAGTGGGGATCCATTTGGAAACTTCTTAACTGACTGGCCTACTTTGGCTGGTGCTCATGTCCTCCAATAGGAATATCACTGTATCTATACCCATGGATTGTGATTAGTTTCTCCACCTACTTTGTTTTCTGCTACTTTAATCCACTGGGCATATATGACGATACCCTACAAGTCCATGGCAGACGTCAACTGACTGTGGCCAAATGAGTTGCAATAAGATAAACCTGTTTATCCTTCATCTTTGCTTACCCACTTAGCAGCATAGACTCCAAAAAGCCTGAGAGTCACACATCTGGAAGCTGAGCAAAGTACACAGATTTTTATTCTAATGCCTGTGAAAAGGAAGACCTTTTAGTAATGCCTCTGTAAGGTAAGATAATTTAATACCAGCTTTCTGCTTACACAAATTACTACCTGTAGTGCTTGATGGGAAAGAATTTGGTTGGACCTGGCAAGTCTCTCATTCCTCCCTTTATTCTCCTTGGGGATGGAAGCTGTGAATGTTTTTCCATCTTCATACAGAGTGCACTGAACCTGCCATAATAAAAATATTCAGATTACTGATAAACTGAGAGATTGGGGTATTTCCCCTCAGCAATAGGTATAATTAACCTTCACATGCAAGTAAGCATCACACATTGGTGGCAATATTTTGGAAAATGTGCATGGTAACCACAGTGCTAATGTATTGCAATTATCCTTAATCATTTGTTGATTTTGAAAATCTTAGTTACTGCACTGCTTCACCTAGATCTCTGATGTTTTCTGCTGGCACGTCTTGGTTCAGGTGTTTGAAGGGTTAGTGGCTGAAGAAGGTTGTGTTCTGCCAAAGCTGCATGGGATGGTTGCCTGGCAACAATACCTGTGGCGTAAAAAGTATTGCATCAGGCATATGCCTGTTCCTCTCTTTTTAGGGGACAGCAAAGAATTATAGAGAAGATATATTTTATTTCAGGAGCCTAGAATAGCTAGAAGAACTGTTACCTGAGAGACAAACCTGAAAAGGAAATGTTGTGAAACCAATATATCATTGGAGAGTGCCTTCAGTAAACCACTGCAGAATTAAATTAACTTCAATGTTAACACTCTAGATAGCTGCCATGGAAAAGCAACCTGCTTCCAGCTGCTTGCTGGGAGTCCCACCCCAGCAAGGCAGCCAAGTGCTTTGGAGAGCAGTTAGGCATAAGGTCTTCTGCGTTTTGGCCTCAGGGGGCCTTCCAGTGTGTTTAACCATCATCCAGCTAGACCGCATGTTGCTGTCTGCAGCTGTAACGGTCACTGGGCACTACACCAGTCTCCTCTCTCAAGGGGAGACACAAGACCACACAGCAGTCTGAGAGGTTGGTGACAGGTTCTGCACAACTTCCATTGCTCCCCTGTTGCAAGACAAAATTACTGCCTCATATTGAGTACCAAACCCACAAATTAACTGAAGCAGTATCAGTTGACCTGAAAAGACTTTTAAATAAAAGTGTCTGTCACGGATGGATGGCACCTCTATTATTGCCTCCTCACCTTCTCAGCTGTTCCACCATTTTACTAGTAGGTTTATTCCCATGTCTATCCACTTGTTGGGGGTGGAGGGGAAGTTACATTGTTTAGTAACTAATACAGGCTAAATAATAATAAGTGACAGAAGTGCTCAGATAGACAGAAGGTGTATTTTACCTGGTAACTTCATGACATGATAGGCTATTACCATGGCAGTCAAACTGCAGTCTGGAAAACAGTGAGCATCTGTGAAGGGTCTGAGGGTCCTTGTTAAAGAAAGACTTTTACAGCGTCCCCAGTTCCACTTAGTTTGAGGATGAGCAGAGGTCTGCTGGTCCCAAAGGTTAAACATCACTTGAGCTTGGATAAAAATGTACCGTACTACAGAACTACAGAATAGCTTTTGTGGTAAGGGACCTCTGGAAATTGTCTAGTCCAACCCCATCACTCAGAGCAAGGACAGCTAGAGCACGTTGCCCAGCACTTTGTCCAGTCCTTATCTCAGAGGAACTCTAGTCCATAGCATTAACTCTTTTCAAGTATCTCTTGAGTCCTTAGAAGCTCTCTCTGACTGAGACTATAAAGCCAGATGTGGCAAGGTTGAAATGAAGAGATAGGGTCTTCTAGCCAAATTTCCTGTCTATTACAGTCAGAGATGTTTGCCTAATAATCGTGCCATCAAGTCCAATAACTTCTGATTGATTACAACAAATCTTTTAGGCTGACATTTTAATCTTGACTTTAAAACTCCAAGTGACAGAGAAGCCAGAATATCCCCTGGAAAAATTATACAAATGATTAATTATCCCTTCTGTTTAAAAAAAAAAAAAAAGTGCAGTATCTGAATTTTTTCAGGAATGGGTCTTGCTATGCATATCTGCCAGATTGAAAAGACTTCTATTGTCAGGATTTTTCCCCCAGCCAAATATTTATGGACCAAGATATTCATATTTTTATGTGCTTTTGGATAAGAAATATCCAGCAGCAGTCATAGCATAGTATTCCATGCAATTTTAATAATTATCGAATCACTGTTTTGCTGTGCTGCTACTTAAGTGGATGTAATATGATTCCATCACAGTGTATTCTATAAAGAACTGAAAGGAAAGTACACAGTGCTGGTTAGCTACTGTGAAGTGGGGAAAAAAAAATCTAGTTCTTGCAGTGAAGTTTATCCTCAAATCTCCTGTGGCCAGAGTTCACATTTTCTACATTTTGTTGTCATGAAATGTAATCTTAACCTTGGGCTTAAAAAGATTTCAAATAAACAGCTGCTAAACACGAGAGAGGCAGAAGGTTGTGTAATGCTTGTTTGCTCAACTCTAGCAGTTCTTTTATTTTTTTATTGCTAACCCAGTTTAATCCAGCCTTACTCATATTTTATAATTGCAGCACCTGAAGGGTGAAGTGTGTGCATGTCTGGGGATAACTATATTCTGTCCAGTGAAATGACCCATGCAAGCAGGGCCCAGACTCCATCGTACCCTAGCACCTGCCACTGCCCTCTTTCCTGACTCCCTCCCCATGAAAAAATACTTCAATCACATCAACAGAATTCTGAAAAAGAAAGAGCCTGGAAATATGTTGAAGTTATGACAACAGACTTCTGACACGGTCTGCTCTTACCTTCTGAATTAGCTAACCATGATTCTACCAAGTCCCAACTGCAGGCTGCAGATTTATGGCACCAGCATGTTTGCTTTTGGAGAGCTGGAGGCTTTATACATCAACAATAGTAATTTACTCCTTCTGGAAACAACACCAGGTGTTGAACATTGGCTAGCTGAATTCTTCAGAAATTTGTAACTTCTGAATAATGCTGAAATTATAATAATCTCACAAATCGCTTTCTTATTTGAATACAAGACCTACACACTTCTAGCTAAGAACAGATGCCGAAAGTCTTCATGGACTTTCTCCCTAAACATCCACAAGCAAATAAGGATCTCACAGTAATCCAAAACTGGGAAACTCAATATCAGACAGTAAGCATATCTGACAGTGGTAACCCCATCATCTTCTCTCCGTGCCTGAATACTGAGCAGTAAGAGCTGTGCTGCATGTCTCTGGAGCACGCTGCCACAGACAGTTCTTGTGAGAGAAAACTCTTCAGCACCTACTGCTGCCTGCTGCTGGAGACAGGTTACTGGGCTGGATGGGATGCTCTGAGCTACCAGGCTGGCATCCACCTTCTCATGAAGGCCTCTTAAAAGGAGTTTTCTGAATAAATAAGGCTAGCAGCATTCCAAAACTCACTGAAGGCTCAGAAATTTCACCTGTTGGCCTCAGTGCTTATAATTTTTAAGAAAATTAATTAAAATTAAAATTAATTAAGCTTCCTCTGGGCCAGTCTGCAATGAGCACCATCTGATGAGCTGCACTGGTAGGCTGCCTGCGGCCATAGCCTGCCTCCCTCTCCCCCGGCTGCATCAGCCACATGCAGTATCACAGGTAGACAAACATTTACCTTTGGGAAATCAACACCAGCTAATTACTATTTACATTTTCAATTACAGGTGAGTAGGAGTAAATTTTTCTACGCCTCTTTGCAAATCTTTCGGTTATAATTAAAATATCAGTGCCATTTTTGAGAGCATCTCTCTCCAGTCCCTATACTGAGCCTGGTAGTTTACCAGTAACGTTTCTCAGCCGATCACATGCTCCCCTCACAGCTGTGCTCTCTGCGGTATGTGGTGGAGGTGGTTTAAACAAAAACCACAGGAGAGGAACACTGCAACCAGCCCGGAATAATACACATTCGGCTGGAAGACCTGAGGCACTTGGCAGTGCATGGGCTGCAAAAGCAGACATAAATGCTAACATAGTTAACGTTTTCTTTGAGGCAGAATAGAGGGAATATCTATGAAAGACAGTCTCCTAAGAGACCCACTTACAGATGTTTGTTTAAGCAGAGATGGAGGTTGCATGCGCTGTTTACTCTCTCAATGTTTTTTCACACACGCGTGGACTAAACTTTTGCCTGGCCTCAAACCCATTTCCAAGTATCAGTATTTGGGCTCATCTCTAATGAACTTTTTCCATTTTCATTGGCTGTGGTTCTTACTAACCTGGTGGTACGATATCTGAGAGAAGAGGCAGACTTGATTCCTCCATCAGGAGACCCTGTAGAGAAGACAGAGTTGGCCATTTCAAAGGAAAAAGTATAGCTGTGGTTCTCCTCACCACTGACCCTGTACTTTTCCCTCCAATCTTCCTGATTATCCACAGAAAACTTCTAGGCATGTGCTTCCCTAACACTGGGGAACTGTCTGATGTGTCTCTGTTTCATATATACAAATTATTTTATATAATTTATTAATATATAATGTAATATAATATAATAATAATATTTATATATTTTATATACTTTATTTTATATAATTTTAACCCTATTTTGCTGACTAGTAGCCAAATAGGCAGAGGTGAATGTCCCTGTTTAGATCTTCTTCAGCAAGAAAATGCAGAGGGTTTCCTTGGAGTAGTTGGGAGAAAAGAAGCAGCAAACTGAAGGGAGAAGTAATTTACTAGTGATAAGGAGAAGGATCCAGAAGTGCTCAGTCTCTCTATGTGCATAAAAAATAAGACATACAGAAGATGCTCCAATTCTCATGGGAAATTCAACTGGAAAATTCATCAATTTATTATATGTTTTCTTTATATGAACACAAAAATCCTGCCTTTGCTTTATTTTTGCAGAACATAAACAACAGAAACCGTGCCTGGAATCATCCTCAAAACAAACTCTGTAGAGAACAGTACTGTGTGCTGTACTAAAATATGTGGGGTTTTTCTACTTCAGAATATTTCAGCAAATACCCATGCATAAGATCTAAAGTCAGCTCCAACTCCATAATGCTGTCCTTGTTCATGGAGAGTTCAGGAAAGTTTTATTTCAGAATTTCCAAGTTCTATCAGAACTACAATGTCAGAAACTATATTAAATGTAGTCAGTTGTCAGCACCGTAAGTTTACATCTTTGGTGATGCCGTATCAGTAATACATAAGGAGAAACTTCTAAAGGACTGATAGTGGTAGTTGTGTTAATTTTGTATCACTTCTTGACAGCTGAATGCGTATAGATAAGTTAAGATTTTTGATTTCTGAATCCTGGCAAAAACCCCCACAAACTAGAAAGCTGATTCCTGTTTAGGTGTTTACTTTTACTCAGACAAATATATAGGTAGACATGTTTCTATATAAAGTTTATTTAAGTGCATATATGCACATGTAAAATATCCATATATTTTTTCACCTGCATATATATACATTTTAATCAACATTTTGGATATATGTTATCTATCACTCACTTTTATTTGTGTTTCATCAGTATTTTGTCTTACAATATATATAAAAGAATCCGACCTTGCTTCAATGATAGAGGTCTTGGTTTATCAGAGCTAATGCTGGTCTTGGCACTACTGCCAACCAAAAGCAGATGGGTCCATGCTGTTCACAGAGGCAGTGGCCCAGGACTACCACAGAATGGTAGCAGCACAGGCAGTGTTTCATAGCTGTATCTGCATCAGCTGGCTGGTAGGGAGGAGTTTCTGGCTTCAAATCTTCTTGGTATGTCCTATATGAAAACAAGTTGACCACCCTTGACTCATACAATTACTTTTCCTTTCCATCAGAAACAGTAGAAAATTATATAAGTATTAACTAAGACTGTGTTTTTCCTTGTTTTAGTTGGATAAACAAGCAAAGATGATAAACTGTATTGTCAATAGGAGGAATTTTCCATCCAGCAAACCAGTACAGCAAAATCCAGCAAAGTTCTCCCAAAAGTGGCCTTGCCCTAGACAGTTGAGAGCTAGATGAAATACTGTGAAAACTGGATGGCATTTTCACAGGTTGTTTACAGGATAATAAAGATGAGAGTCCCTTTTTCTGCTTTCGTTCTCCCATTTGTGTTACTTGTTTTAAGGACAGGCTGACAGGCAAATGAGTTCTTAACCTTACTCTCTCCTTTTACTTCCCTCCCCACCCCCCTTTTTTTTTTTAATATTTAGGATTTACATTATTTCCAGGTATAAAAGAGAACTGAGAAATCCCAGTGGCTGCTTTGCTAGGTACTGTGCAGACACTTGAAAGAGACAGACCCTAACTCAGGCTATCTATGAAAGAGGGATAAAAGAGTAGTTAGAAAAGAAATCACTAATTGCTTCCTGCCCCAAGCCTTTTGTGCGTGTGTCTGTGTCTGTGTGTGTGTCTTCAGGTGTAGACAGCTCAGAAACTGTAATGGTTTTCCTAACCTAAGCCTGTGCAGAAAATGTATTACAGAACCATGGATTGACGCAAGAGCCACTGTCCCACTCTTAGACTTTAATCACAAACCAATCCTTCCCTTCAGAAAGTATTTTTCTTTTGAAAAAGATCTTTAGTGATCAGAACACAGGCACAGCTGGCCAGGCACATTTCTCCTCCTCATGACAGATAAATGTTGTTAAAATATATACATAAGGAATTTAAGTTTGCTTTTGCTCAAAGACTAATAGGACAAGAGCTTGGGTTAGGCATTCTTCCGCCAAAAGAGCCTCAGGCTCAACCCCAGCACTGAGATACCACAGGGAGCTGTGAGACAGCAACAAAGGCAAACTCTGGAAAGCAGAAGTAAAGCCAGAAGATTGTTCTGTTTTCCTGTTGGTCTTTATCTGAATTTATTAGTGATTTTTTTAGAGATTAACTTCAACGATCAGATGGTGCAGCAAGTTGAGATTCCTTTGGGGCTTTGCAAACTGCATATGAAGTTAAAGTTATTGCACTCCCAGACTGACATGAAAAGATCTCAGTACAAAGCAAGGAAACTTCTCCCATATCTGATTTCTTTGCCCAGTTTGTGGTTTGGTGGTTGGTTTTTTTTCCCATCCTAATCTGTTTATTTCAAGAACATTCTTAATGATGTTCTTGAAACTACCTCAGGGTAGTTTTGAGGTCTGTCTAACCCAGTAGCCTGTCTTTTCAACAGCAGATGCCTCACCAGAAGGGACAAGAAACCTACTAATCTATTCTTCCCAATTTATGCTAGAATTTGGTTAAATCCTATAACATAAAAGTTTACATCCTTAAAACTATAATATCCCCTGTAGCTTGCAAGTGTTTTGAATCTCCCTTTAACTTTTGATTCCTGGTTACAAAAATCAACACCAGAAGAAAGAATTTCCTGTCAGTTTTCATTCTCTCCTGCTGTTTCCATTTTTCATATTTATAGCTTTTTGTGTAGATATAAACCAGTATAGAACTATTTGTCCTGGTCAGACATGTATGTT
This sequence comes from Dromas ardeola, assembly GCA_013398915.1. NCBI lineage: Eukaryota > Metazoa > Chordata > Aves > Charadriiformes > Dromadidae > Dromas > Dromas ardeola. Next base: position 5,501 of record VYZM01018654.1, on the reverse strand, counting down.
CCACCTGAACACTAGCTATTTAAACAAATTTTTACAGTAACATTACCAATTTTCTTTCACCTGTGAAGAAGAAATTAATTTGTTATCATAATACCAAAGTTCAAAGCAGGCAGGAACCACCTTCTCTACCTTATAAGACAGCAATAAGCATACACCATAAAAAATTTCTCCTCTCTGATATTCAGCAAATCAAGATTGCCATGCTTCAGATCCCACTCGGTGAAACTGAAGAAAATACTAAGTTGTGAAGAATACAAAGTGAAGAATCCTAAGCGTTACTTTAAATGTCCCAAAATGCAGATTTACATTATAAATACTAAGTGGAGAAGGAGAAGGGGAGAGAGAAAAGCAGCATTTTGCACTCCAACTGGGAAAACCATGCAGCATACATGCTTTAGTACATGCTTTAGGGTATCAATTCCCCTGCCCAACGTCTGGAAACAGCAGTCAGCGGTATGCCAGAAGGAGGTTGGTAGGCAATCGTGCATCAGCCGGGACCATCTTAGTTGCCATTAGCCAGAGTCCCCTTCTAATGTTTTTTAAGCTGACTTAGGCAATGAGGAAAAGAAGGATGGCATTAAATTATTACTTTCCATCCCCAGCAACCAAAACCAGCATCCCACTGTAGTTGTAGTTGAAAACCACAGAACACAAAGATTGAAATAGTCAGCTTATCAGCTATAAAGTTAGAAAACTCATTTCCTTTCTCTGATAAAGGGAGATGAAACTAATGATAATACAAACATTTTTACCTAGAGAAAAACAAAGTAAGTTAGGAGCAGCAGTTCTCTGGGAGAATATTCTAAATTCATAAAGTTGCTCTTTAGCTTTCTAAACAATTGCCAAAGAGTGATTTTTAAGAAGATCTACAGGAAGAAATGGGCATAATTATTCCTTCTTAAACAAATAGCACAGGCACTCCAGCCTTTATTTAGTTATGGAGGCTATAAGCAATGCACTTTTCCACATTCATTAAACAGAACCTGAAGATCACGCATCCTCTGCCTAGAAGCAATCAGAATCATAACAACTGCACTATATCTCTGAAAGCTAATCACCCAGATACCCATCAATTAAACAGAAATTCAGTAGTTAGAGATTTCAGTTGTCCTTCATTAAGAGTCAAGTGAGGTACAATTTCTTTTTAGGTAACTGCATTCATTTAAAGTGATTTTTAAATAAAATGCATACCCTTTTATTAGCATAAATAGCACATTATAACAGCTCCAGCATGTAACTGCTTCCTTAATGTGTGTTCCAGACATTTAAGTGTACCATTCCATAGGCCACCACGCAGCACTCCTTCTTTGCCTGTAGTCCAGCTCAGGGGGAAATTCAAAGAAATTAACCTCATTTCCAAAATCCCAAATAAATTAATGGTAAACCACATCAGGGATTATCTCTAATCCCTCCACTTGCATGAGCATAGAGGATATGCCCGACAGCACCTGTGTCACTTACAAGGGCTGAGGTAACAAAGCTTTCATCAAGCACTTAAGTAATAGGAGAATAACCCATGAGGACTCTTGCATAACACACACCCTTAACACACCTGCCTTAAATTAACATTTTCCCAAGTGATTATACCAAGGACTTCATTGCAAAGGAATAAATTGCTGCTCTCTCTTTCCCACTTTCATTTCTCTCTCCTGAGAACATATAAGGCTGAAGTGGCATTATTTCCCCTAGAAATGTCAGCTCCCACAAATGGGTGGATATACCTCCACCAACATAGGTAACAGCCTGAGGATCTGAATAAATGAGTCCTTAGCATTAATTCCATTCTCTAGTAACTTTAGGTAGGAGTGTCATAGCAATTTCTGGGGAAAAAAAATCAATTATGGGTTAAAGGGAAGTGTATTTGAAGTTATTAGAAATCATGATGACTATCTGTCAGTCAAAAATGGATCTATGATGCTCCAGTTATATCTTTAAAAATGCTATTTACAACACTATTCTGCATACCAGCAATTTTTAATTTGTATGTATCTTTAGCTCGTCTCACCTTTTGATCCAAGAGACCTTTAATTAGAGCAATTCTTTCCATTACTATTTCAAATGGTTTTGTACAAGAAAAAGGATAGTTGATTTTTTTTTTAAATACAGCCAGGACTCATAATCATTTATGGCTTTATGAGATAAATACAGTGATATTAATTCTCTACCCAGGAATGAAACGTACATCAATACAGCCTGTAAATTCTTACTTCAGTACAGCTTTCTGGTCTGTAAACTCTTTGAATGATTCTAGCCTCCTGTCCTTCTCAACTGATTCATATGCACTTTGCAGGTTTTTAGAAAGTTCTAGCTTCTGCTCTGTCTTGGTAAAACTCTGCTCTTAAGGATGTACAGCTAATATAGCAGTAGATCTGCTCTTTATCTTAATCAGCAAAGCTCCAATAGCTCAACAGGTAGTATATTGATTTATGAGAGTTGGGCATATCATGTAGTCCCTGAAATTGTCCTCTTTATATGATCTAGAGACAAATCAGAGTTAATGTGCAGTAGCTATGTCTGAAAGCTAAATTTGTCCCATAATCCTGACATTCATCACCACTTACTATGCCCTGTCCACTTTAGCATTGTTTCCAGATTCCATTAAATCTAGCAAAATTTGCAATTAGTGATTGATTCCATTTATTTTCTGGTGCTGTATCTGTAGGGCTGCTGTCAAAGGAGTGTTGCTGGATTACACTCTTACGTATTTATCTACTTGTTTCAATCTCAGTGGTTTAATGAGCCTGCATCACCTCCAGAAAGCTGATGACAGGACAGTAGGAAAAATGTCTGCTTTGAGGGACACAGCTTCTGATATTTTGTAGCCCTGACTGATTGTAATGCTCTGGGACCTGTGCACGTGCACACTCATGGAAAAAGCAGAACATCTGTGCATAAAATTATGGAAACTTTAGGAACAATTTTTTTCAATTTAATTCAATTTTTACATTTTTTAAAAACACAACGGTATTTAAACAATTTTAGAAATTAAGGGTGGCTGCTTTCCCTACCCATACACAATGTGCATTTAGTAAGAGAACATTCCAGTTCCCCAGAGATATAAGGGAAGGTAATCTATGCCTTTAGAAAACATGTGAGACCAGAAGCAGTAGTTTAGATTCTGCTCTCTCTCAGATTCAGTTTTCCAGAGAGGTTAAGTCAGCATTTACAGTGAACGTACTCCATGCCCACGGACAGATCTTCAACAGCTCTAAAGGGATGCTCTCTTGCCTCAGTTGCTGATATATCTGTATCTAAAATCTTCTTAAACCCTGAAGCTTCCCACAATTAAATAGCTGGAATTTTGCTTTCCCAGTATGCCTACAGCGTAACTATAAGCTGAGATCATTCATGCATTTTGCAAAACATGTCCTCCCCAACAGATTTGTAGGAAAGGTCTTAAGAAGAGTTTTATCATAATCCTTAAGTGATAGTTTAATTTACTTAGCATGCCCATTATGAAATTACATACTCACTCTGAATGATTCTATAAAAGTACATGTTTTAAGGAATTTAAATATTGGTTAATTTTATATTGAAGCTGAGAGTAACACATTATTTCTATTGCAAACACAATGAGTTGACAAAGCACAGCCTAAATAACAGTATTATAGAAATACGATCTTTATATATGATAAAATCCTAACATATATGTTTATCATACCATTCATACATGACAGTTTTACATGTTCACAACTGAAGAACAAAGCTAGTGAAAAATGAGTGTAAATTTGAAAATACAAATGATAACTAAGGTGTACCTGCAGCCCACATACTGATCACAAGTGTTCTTTCTCCTTTTCTCAAAGAACTGTCTCTGCATATCAGCCATAAAAAAAAAAGGTAGATGAATATTTTGTTTCATTTAAGAGAAAGCAAAAAACACACACAGGGTCACTGTGAGAATACGTAAGTTAACGCAGTGTCCCAACCCACTGGTGAAGCTATGGAAAGAACAGGCAGCTTATCCTGGTATAAGGCCCTGAGGCACCCACATCCTCAGGAAGGAGCCACATCTAGTGAGCATGAAAGGGACTTGCCTCAGCAAATGGAAAGCATTTTCAAAGCATTTTAGGGAGTTAAGTGCTCTAGAGATCCCCAGATTCCCTCATCTTTTCTCTGTAGTAGAACAGAGTATCACTCCTGTTTTTCCCTCTCCATATTTGTAGTGGCTTTTAGGAATAGCATTAGGGCAGCCACTACAAAAGGTATCAAATAAGTGAAGAAGTGGAGGTGGGTAGCAGTTGTACTATAAGGGACCTTATTCTATGCTCATGACCTTGACCTCTCCACATCATGACAATTTGTGTATATAAAATGCTGAATTCTCAGCCTATTATATGGGAGGAAAATTCTCCAATGGAGAAATGAGAGAAAACATCATTAGTTCAAACTCATAATTTCCATTCCTCTGCATGAAAATTACCTGTCAAGGGAATAATAAGGCCCTTCATCGTGCCTCTAGCAGTACAAAGTACTGCCAGGAATTTAAGGAGAAAACTGAACAAGCTGACCTTATTTAAACTTCAGTCTGCCTAAATTCTGAAAAGCACTTACATCTATAAAATGGCATTCAGTGGATAAAAGGGGAGAAGATTGGAGGAATGAGGTTTTCCTGTCTTTCCCTCTAAAATGCCAATTATTGCTTAGACTGCACATTATTTGCCAAGCCTGGTGAGTCATAACCTTGAATACCCAAATGCTCACCACATGGTTGCAAAGGCTTGCTTTGCAACAGACTACGTAAAGGAATCTAGCCAAAACCCAGACTAAATTTAGATTCCACCATTGATTTGGTTTAAAACTTTCCTCCACTGGTCCTAGCGAAACCGCACACAAGCAAATGCCCAAATAATGTGTCAGGGCTGAACACAGAACACAACTCATATGTCCAACTCAACAGTTTTCAGAGCACTCCCCCTCCAGAACAGTATCACACTCTGGTTATGCCAAGCAAATCTGCCAGCAAATTCCTGAATGTTGTACTTCAATCCTTTTGCTTAGAAATTCAATGTGATGTTTCCGTGCTTGTCATGGAGAAATCAGGAGTGAAAAGAAAAATGCTGACAGGTCTGACTTCACTTATAACTGCTGTGTTGTCTGTGAAGTCATGCTATTCAGCATGTTAGTGCAGATGTGTATGCACTCTTCCATACTGATAACAGAGGGAGAGAAATTAGTGATCTCCTAAGAGACAGGTGTTAAACCTTTTAGACTTACGTGATCTTAATACAACAGTGTGCATTGAATCAAATCAACTGAGCCTTAGCTCATTTACAGCCTTAAATTGTTCAATGGGCAATCCACACAGGAAAAAAATTTCCACTTTCTTACTAATAACCAGTCATAGTGGAAAGAGATACTGGAACCGCCATACATACCTAATCAGGACATGCTTTAAGTTTTTATAATGTCCTTGGCTGCTACTCATTTCTATGGAGTTACTTAATGGAACAGTCCTTACTGTGATTAAGCCTATTTATTATTAATCATAGAATCATAGA
>VYZM01018636.1:39414-57635 GCA_013398915.1 Dromas ardeola | reverse complement strand
ATTCTGTGATATGGTTGCTGGTGATTGAAGTGGAAAGGCTTTTGAGGTGTCAGAGAAACACTTCACAATTCATTTTCAGTTCTGAAAGCACTCTTGTCTGTTGCTACTTATATTTTGGGAAAAGCTTGGCCATTAATTGGACTGTGTGCACGCATGCCTTCAGTGATGACAAATAAGAGTTGGCCAAGGACAAGGAGCTGTCCCTAGGCAACATTGTAACACTGGCAACTAAATTTTACAGACAAAAACAATTGTTTTATTGGCCCGAAGACACCTTTGTCTGTTTGGATGAATTGTTTGTAACTGAGACATAATCTTCCAGTTCAGAACAGTTGTGAGAACTGTTGCCATTTATGACACTTCATTTGAAAAATAAGGTGAAGTTAAAATAAATAAGGCCCCAGGCAGTGGCTGAAACATAGCACTGCGGATTTTGCATTAGAGTATTAATCCTTATAGCTGGTTCTCCTTTCAGGTTTGGTTTCACATTTTAACCACAGGTGCTTCAGGGGTACTCAGCTGTCAGATATTGATATGCACAGTTCTAAGTAACTGTTTATGCTGCATCTGTATGACAGGGACTCCTGCTCTTTGACAGATAGACATCCAGCTGAAATGATTTTGAAATCCTCTTGAGGGTTTTTTGAAGTAATATGAAACCTAAGTCTTCTCTCCCTAGTATCCAGGTTAGAAATTATTATTGGACTGCTGCAAATTAGGATTCGAGCAAATGGAAACATTCTTCTTTTTTATTTTTTTTTATTTATTTATTACCAGAGGAGACAGCTGTGCACTTTTCACTAAGGACTGTCTTAGCAAAGCAACCCAAATTTTCAGAGGCATTTGTAGTTATGATTGACAAGTCCAGCTTTTGAGTTGGACGCTATCTAGAAAGCCTAGATAGAGCAGTTTTGACAGCATTGAGCCCATGTTTTAGAAAATAAAGTAGCTGCTATTCACCTGGGAGCAAGTCCCAGGAGTTTTGGACTTACAGTTGATGTTCTCCTGCCATCTCTGTATTCCAGGAGGGAAAAAATGTACAAAACTTATATAAAACTTTTATTGTAATGTTTCTGCTTGTATCTTCATCATTTCAAGTGCTATGATAATATGGATGCAGAGAAACGGAAGGATGTTCAGTCAGTTTTTAAGTGTCTTAAAAACTTTCTGCTCATCTCTACTTTTTGGGCCAGCCATTGGTTTTTGCATATTCCAAACCAATTCTATTCAGACTAACCACATGTTGTCTTTTTTTTAACAACATGAGAACTGGAGATTTGCTAATATCTGTAGTGTTCAGTTGGCATGGAAGTTCAGTCTGAAAAGTGTTTTATTCCTCATTTTCCTCAGTTTCTATCTCTTCAAAATTGTTGATATTGAGCCACAATATTCAGGATTGACAATATGTATTTTTAAACTTAAGTGTCATCTGAAAAACTGGTGATCTTTGGAGGTGTGTCCATTAGGTTTGCTGTCCTCCTTTTCAAAGGCGGATATTTAAGAATACTATTTGCAAAATAAGGGTATTATCACAGCCTGAAATATTTAAAATACAGAGGATGTATTGCTGGTGTGAGTGAAGTTTGAAGAGGGTAATAAGTATATCCCGGTTACGGCAGTGTGAATGCCATCCAAGATCTATCAGGAAACAAATTTTTTACCAGCAGATAAACAAACTGTATTTCCAAAAATCCTACTTGACATAAGAGCTGTTAGATGCAGTACAGTAAGAGGTGTTGAAATAACTTTGAGGTCTACCCACTTTGACCTTAGATGTAGGCCATATATGCTAGATTCCTAAAATAACTTTAATATCTACATTAGACTAGTTGTCAGGCTGTGTTCAGCCTCACAGCCTGCTGTGTTTCAACATGACTTGAATAAGCTTTTAGATCATGGCTTTAATCCTAGAGATTTTGAAGCAGCACCACAGTGTCTTTTAAAATACATGGGTATGAAGCAGCTGTTGAGAATAGAATACCATGGATGAATAGACCTCTCTGTTACAGATATAGGACTTGCTACCATTTTTCCTTGAAAACACATTTCTGCAATGCACTTGCACAAGAAATATGGATTCATTACAATGGACGGCTTAAAAAAACTTCCCTGTGAAGAGCAGTAATGGGGCCTATAGATTAGCTTCCGATAATCTTCAATGTATCCTTATCACCTGCTTCTAAGTGTAATGCTTTTCCATGTGAATAGGAGCCACATATACAATTGGAGTGCAAGACTGAAACTGATTTGGGGAAACTAGTTCAAGTGATGACTACGTTTTGGATCTCTCAGGCTGAGGCTGCAAGCATGCAGGCTGAGGCCCGCATTCCCAATGAGATACAGATCCCAGTATTAATATTCTGTCAAATAAGACTGAATTTATAAAATACAGCAACACAAACGTACAAGCATATGTATTTGGTTACTGCGTTCCTTTAAAAATGGTTGCTGGTAAAACAGGACTTCTACTTGAACAAAGAATTATATCTTTAGTCCTTTGCTAATTTAGCAAATCTCAATTTCATCAAAATGGGGCTAAATCCCCAGGAATTCCTCTGATAAAGGGTTCCCACACAATCTGGAAAATTATCTAGTTACGATTTAAGGAGGATTGCAGCAATGATGGCTGACTGAAGATAGAAGTCTCCGAGACCATTAGGAAAGGAGGAAAGTGTGAGAGAATGTGTGTGGGAGAAAGCATTCGATTTTCTCACAAGAGTAAACTGAGGACAGTTATACCTGTCCTTAAGTTTTGTGGTGAGTGGAATCAAGGTCCCTGGTGTCAGGTTTGGACCTGTTTGCTTTACTTTTTTCTTCTACTTCTCTCTACTCCTTTTGTTACATGATGAAAAACTTGCATTTGTTCTTATGGAGTCTTTAAGTTTAGGTGTATTAACAAAAAAGAGCTCTTAAAATCTTAGTAGACAATAAAAGGTTGCTGTTTCTCCTGGACTGAGTCAGGGTAGCAGTGGGTGGCTGCTTCTCCTGGGAACGAAAGAGAGGGGCCAAAGAACTATTACCTTGGAAATCCCATCCAGAGCAGGACCATCAAGAGATAACAGCTCTTCCTGGCTCTTTCTGAGTACTGGGAGTTGTCGACGGAAGGAGATGGCATTATCATGCCTGGAAGGAGGATTGCATGATCATGTGTTCCCACCCCATGCCCATCCACAGGTATTGTGATCCCTGAGCTGGCACAGGGGTCTCCAATTCATTCAAAAGCATTTGAGACTGACTAGTCAATCAAGCCAATTTAATTCTTTATTGCTAACAGCTGCTGCTGAGTCACCCTTAGGCATGGCTAGGAAACCTTACTGTTTAACCCTTGCAGCTTTGGGTCTGACCTTTTGCTTCAGCCAGCATGGTTGCGAGTCAGTGGAGTCCTTGGGTGCAAGCTGGGAGCTCTGCGTTACACTGCACTGCCAGTCTTAAATATAGCGTATACTTTTCCCCTCTACCCCATCTCCCCTTGTGTGTGAGTGTGCTCTCCCTTTCTGTTGCCAAGGAGGGTGAGCAAGTCACAGCTTATGCTACAGCTGTTTCAAAGCCCATATGTGTGTGGTGGTTGCTCAACTGAGTCAGACAGACTTGACAACAGAGCTCAGAGCTGTAATCTTCCCCTCACTTGAGGGAACGACTTGGGTTTTGTGTCCTCTGCACAGCAGCAAATTTTCTCAGAACTTGTAGGACGTTACCTCTTGTGTATTCTCTGTCAAGCAAAGCTGAAGTTTCTTAACGAGTTCAAAATTGTTGGAGAGATCAGATTAGGCAGAGGCAGGGAGGAGAATAGATCAATAGTTCAATCTTCTAAGTAATCTTTCCTTAGGACCCAGTCTTTAAATAACCTTTCATATCTTCACCTCATCTTAGAGAAGTTTGTTCCAGTCTTCAGTCTTGCAACAAGTGGAAAAGGAGCACTTTGTTGTGCTTTCATGCTGCATATTGAAGGACTGCTTTAGCACCATGAGAGTCCTGCGTTTCTCAAAGTTCTGTTTCTAAAGTTCAGAACGTAGATGGGGTGGGGTAGCAGAAAGGTGGAGGGGAAGGTCTTTGAAGACTTGCGAACATAAGTAGCGGCCTTGGACTCGAAATCCATGACTTAAAGGTTAAAATCTGAAAAATCCATGCTTATCTTGACATAAATTCTTGGAACCAGTCCAGTGTTTAAATTCTGAAAGGTTTGATTCTGCTTCTAATTCAAGTCATATTCTTTCAGAAATAAGCTAGGTATTAACATGTATTCCCCTGGTAATCCCAAAGTGAAGTAATTAAAAAAAAAAAGGAAAGAAGAAAGTTTAGTTCAGTTGAAATCAATACTTTGTGTGCGGGCAGGTTCAAGTGTACTTGCACTATAATCATTAAAGTTTTTTTTTTTTTTTCCTCAGTAGTATCTTCCTATATTGCCTAAGATCATGAGTTAACTGTAAAGACAGCAGTGAAAATATTTTTAAGTAAATGACTCTTCTCTCTGAGTAACTGGTTTTTGACATATTTTGTCTTTCCACTGAATAGTTGTAAAACTTCAGCTGTTTTAGGAAACATGGATGATTATTTCTGTCATTTCAATGGTATCTTTTAACTCAGCAATTACATATGTTTTAAAACATTTACAACGTCCAGAATAGTTCTTCCTGTTTCATGAACTTTACTTTAAAACAACAACAACAAAAAAAAATTATGAAGATTTGTTGACTCAAAAGAGAGATCCTTGTTTCTGCTATTAGAAAGAAGAGTTAGGTTAGACTTGCAACCATTCTGCAGTATTTGAAAACCAGGCATAAGTCCACTTGGAAGTATGAAGTAAATTGAGCATGAAACAAGAATAGCTATGACTTTGTTAATAATTCAACAATGTAGTTTGGTTAGTTACCATTTAACGTAACTAAGAAAAGAGTATGTGGTATGAGAAATAAACATAAAAAAGGCGCCAATCTTGGGAGAAAATTTCACATATAACAGCCCATTACATTATCTTTGCTAAACAAACCCAGAGGTTTTGGTAACTATCTGAAAAAATCCTGTTTCTGTTTAAAGGGGATAAGTATGGAAATATTTATTGGAAATATTTTCTCATACATTGTCTTACATTTAACTCTTTCGCAAAACAGTAGCTGGATATATGTGGAAAGACCTAGCGAGACACATAATATTGCATCTTACAGGGAATAGCTTGTCATAACTGCAGTCTTGCAGACCTGAACGTTTGGCCTTGACCAAGACGACTTTGAAGTGGTGTAAGCAAACACCTAAGAAATATTTTCATTTGATATTTTGTGTGTGAGATTACTTCCTAGGCATCATCCTCATTACGATAAACTATTCATATTAAGCAGTGCTGCGCAAGCTAATCATGCAGCAGGTACTAAAAACCCACTGGAACAGGAAAAAGCAGTTGGAAAATGGGTCAAGCAGTTAGCCAAAGCCAGTGAGTAAAAATACAAACTTGCAAAAAAAACCTTGCCGTGAGAGGTCTGTGGCTAGGGATCGATGCTGCTTTGCATACTGAGCTACCATGGCTAGATTGAAGCTTATGCTGGGCATGCTCAACCGCTGTATCTACAGACCGAAGACTGGTTCTTTTCAAGTCATGTTTCTTGTTCTGTGTGTCTCGATGATCCCCATGTGCAGGCTTCTGCTGTGATGTGGAGATTAGAGAAGAGTCCCCCAGAAGACAAGCTGTGGCAGAGTTAGTTACACCAAAAGTCTGTCACCGGCCCTCAACCAGGTCACACTGGGCCAGTGTGCAGAAACTAACCTTTGAGATAATTTTTCAGGGATAGGAGATGATTTCGTGAATGGGAGTTGTTGATGAGAAGTTTACAAAGCTTTCTGAATGTTTGTAAACCATTCATGTATTTCCCAGGCAATCTTCCTTGTAAACCCTCTATTTGCGGTCACAATCTTGAGAGTTTGAGAAAAGACAGAACGGATCAAAACAAAATATCCTTAATTGATTTTATTTGGTCTGAAGTAGACAGGAGTGCATTTTGAGTTATGAAATATTTAAGTCAGAAGCTACCAAATAATGGTATTTCACCACAGTAAACAATTAAAATAGATCTGATGGTTTATAAGCTGATAAAAACAGTGATCACATTTTGCACTCTGGAGCTTCTTTATGAATCTGGACTAACTTCCCAAAGGAAATTCAGAGGAGGTGAAGAGTAGCTGTTGGTCAGCTCTATTGAAGTGACCAGACTTCTTAAGGTAAAACAATAAGGAACTATAAAATAATACATTTTGTCATTGAGAGAGCTTTTCTACGGTTGCATGCCAGCTATGAAATATTTGCTGCCCACCTGACCAGGATGCCAGAGCCTGACCCTGAGCATTAGCTCAACTTTGTGTAGTTTGCTAGAAGAGTCAGCTGACACTTGGGTTTTCTGTCCTGGTCTTGGCCTAAACTAGCAAACAAATTATTTTTCAGTGCCAGCCTCATGCACTGTACATCCCCTATGCATTTTCACTGTAAATATAAATTTTGTAAAATTATCTTATCTGCATTAAGCTAAGGTCTGCTGTAGTCATTGTTCACTTCAATGGGGAATCAACTTATCTTGTCCCTTAAATAGAGTTAAGGCCATGGGGGACTCACAGGGAGACTGGGGTTATAGGAAGTGCTAGATAAATATTTGTCATTTTCTTTCTTGTTCTTTGTTAAGCTTATATTTAGCAAACTGATTGCACCATTTATTTAGTAAGGAAGCTCATGCTTTAATCAAACTAAATTTAGCAACAGCGAGATTTGTTAAAAAGAGAAGGAAATCAGCATGTTGTATAAGTAATACCAAGTCAGGCCCACAATTTCTGAAATGTTCTTAGAAGTTTTCTGCTTGCTACCAGAAGTTATCTTTACTGCCAGAAGTTCCTACGGAGATACGAAAGCTAACTCTACATGCTCAGAAAAAAAATGGTTATCAATGTAATTACCTCAATATAAATAGCTTTTCTTAGCTTTGAATAACCTCTTTAATTTTGTGTACTTTACAGTTTAGAAGATTCTGATTTTCCACTTAGCAATTCTGCTATCAAAATCAGTCTCAAGGACCAAATCAAACCTTTACTGATACCCATTCAATTCTGTTGTTATATTTCTGGTTGTTACACATGTACCACTTGGTATGAATCAGAAATTTAGTAACCACAGTTGCAGATGTATATGGAGACCGAGAATATAAATGACATCATATGTGGTAGTTTTGCATGATAATTATTTTCTCCTACATACAGACAAGCCAAGCGTAATTTAAGACAAAAGGGGAGCAGATTTGTTAAGACTGAGACAATAATGCTGTTAGAGCAGGGTGGGGGTTTTTTTGTGTGAGACAGAATATACAGGGAAAGGAGATATCTTTAATTGGAATTACTGTGATATTGATGGAATGAGCAGACAAGCTTTTGAGCAAAGCTCTTATCTGTGGCTGAAGATCCAACATATGGAATTTTTTTTTTCTGGATGCTGAGGAATTAAGTACAATATTAATATTGTTGTGTAAGAGTTTTACCAGCAAATCATAGAATCATAGAATGTGTTGTGTTGGAAGGGACCTTTAAAGGTCATCTAGTCCAACCCCCCTGCAGTAAGCAGGGACATCTTTAACTAGATCAGAAATAAGGAACTGTAGAACAGAAACAGCAATTAGTGACCCTTTGTACAACTCTGTAATAATCTTCAGTAACTAATACAGGTATTGTAATAGTTTTTCAGAGTACCAGCCACTGTCATCATCAGTGAGGTAAACAAAACCTAAGTGATTGTCCTGCTCTGAAACGTGCATGTATGAATACATACACATATTGGTGACTCTTTCATACCGAATGTGTTCACAGCATGTCTTACTGTACTGGGTACCTGTGCTTACAATATAAAGGTGATTGATATCTTGAAATTGTCTGAGAGATGGATAGAATAGGTTTCACTTAATTGAAGTTTTCATTCTTTTGATCTCAAGCTGAACTGCAGATGCCTCAGAGGGTGGATCAGCATAGTTGTTGTGTATTAGTTTGCAACAGGGAAGTGGGAAGTGACAACTGACTGGAACCCACAGAAGGAATATATTTGTAAACTGTGGGTTTTTAAAATTAAGTTGATATTTGAAAAAAACCCAACACTACCCATGCTCTGTAAAAGAGCCATGGGACCTTTGACCAGAAGAAGGGCAGAAAAGAGCTGTGAAAAATATCAGGATGATAACTGTGTAGCACTGTATCTTAGAACAATCTTAGAAAAGTTGGCTGAAGATAGATCAGATGTGGGGGAAGAAAAACACTTTTGCAAAATGCAGCACCTTACATGGATTATTAGCTACATGACAGTTAAATAAAACAACAGGCATTAGACTTGAACTCCTGAGAGAAAACTCCAGAACTGGTGCAGCACCATTACTTTCACTCAGCTCAACATAGCAAGAAGTGTTTCTGTACGTCAGGAAATTCTAGTTAACAAGTGACCTTCTTTTAGGAGAAAGATGAGATCATTGGCTGAACACTCACTCAATGTGTAGAACAGGGTACATATAAAAGCTGAATTACTAGTAAGTAAATATGAAAAGGCTGCTATTCTAGCTGTTTTATTTTAAAAATAAGAAATATGCTGAAGGTTCATTTAAGAAGCAGTGAAGGAGTAATAGAGCATTTCCTCTTAAGCTCTAAACCAGTGACATTTTGGAATGGAAAAAGGTAAAACCCCAAAGTATCTTTGGCAACGGGTTACCTCAACTAAATAATAAAAAGTATCTGTGGTTGTCCTTTGATTATTTTTTTCGGGGGGGGTGGTGGGGTAATTTTAATCTTCTTTTCTGTCCATTTTTCTGGCATTTTTTTTGCAAATGGAGTTCCTGCCTTGAAAGTCTTAACATTCATTTTTGTGCAGCTGACTCATAACGCAGTTCTGGTGCAAAGTGAAACGCCCTGTTTCGAGTGTTAAGGTGATGCATCACTCTTGACCCCTACCCTGCTCACAGTGAGTTGCATCTTGATTAAAACAAATGATCTTATTTAATCTGCATTCTCAAAAAAAAAAAAAAAGGATGGGAGGAGTGGGGAAAGAGATATAGGACTGAAGCAATTTAGCTTCAGTGAATATATTAGCACAATAATGATCTCCAGCCACTCCCAAATCTGAAACTTTACACGCTAATTCTGTGCTTCCTCAAATGTGTTATAAATTTGGTGCTGAAAATTGGATCCAAACTCCATTTTGCAACATTTTCTTAAGGCCCATTTTGCACAAATATGAAGTAATTAAAGAGTGTATCTTAAGAACATGGGTTCTTCATGTTTTGTTGTGGTTGTTTGTGAAACCTGGTGGTGACTGCAGGCTTTTGCTTTCTCCTGCAGAGCTGGGACAGCCCACTGGAATACGAGTAAGTGTTAGTCACAGCAGCCTGTGGACCAATCAAAGATTTAAATGATTTAAGTATAGCTGTGCATAGTCTCACTGCTTTTCCTTCTTTGCATGATGGGTAAACGTACTCTTGTTGCTATTTTGCTGATGTAGTGTCAGTCTGAACAGCTGTGCCAGTGCAATTGAACAGGTACTTTAGACCGTTAATCTTCTTGATCAATGCTTCTTCAGGAGTTTAAATAAGGAACAACTCCAGATCAGTGTAGAGACAGCAACTAGAGCTATGAATTGAAGACCTGGGCCTTTAAGAAGATCATCGCTCATAAAAGCCTGAAAGCCTGGTGCATTGGCAGCAGATGTGCAGATAAAACAATTCTTGCCAATTCCTTGTGCTAAACCACGCTCTGTAGAGATTCTCTGTTATGTAAGTGTCCCAAAGTGGGGGACCGCATGAATAAGAACAGATATGTCCATGATGCTTTCAGGTCCTTTAAACAAGATACTTGAATTAAGATTGTTCTAGCAGTTCCCTCTTTCCTCCCTTTCCCTTTTTGTGCCAAGCAGCACTATCACTGTCTTTTTGCTTAATCTAGTTTTAATGCTTGTGTAGATCTAGAAATGTTTGCTGGCTCTCACTGAAAAATGCTAAAGTACGAATACAAACACTGACAATGCAGAAAAAGGTCTTTTAGTCAGTGCAACATTCCCTGAACTTGCGAGGAATAGTGATGTCTTGTGCAAATGTTGAATTCTTCTAGTTGACCCTGGTTTGAACAGAGATTTGGACTCAATGACCTCAAGAGGTCCCTTCCAACCTGAATTATTCTATGGTTTTACATTTTTAACACATCACCAAATGGGTCAGGGAAGTTGCAGACTGGTTTGGGATGTATGACATTGACTAGCTAGATCAGGAAGTTTTGTCTTCCACTTTGGTGCAAGTAGAGGTCCATGCAATGAGCTTCCAGGTAGAATTATGCAGAAGTGAAGTAATCAGTCCCCAGTTGCAGTGCTAATCCTAGTCTTCAATACCTGTAAATTAGCCTTAATACACTTGCAACAAGTGCTGCCCTTCAGGGCCTTTGTCCCTCAGTGGTGCATCCTTGCATGTGTATGGAAGTACCTGATCTGCTCTTTGATTTTTGGCCTCAGTTCATTGGTGTGACCACGTTTCTGTGATTTGATTACAGTCTAGTTGGAGAAAGTTATTCCTTTCCGCTGGTTATCTCCAGATGCTTCTAGCATTGTTGGTCCTCTGAAATCGGTTGTTACTTTTTTTGAAGTGAACTGAGGAAGGATGTGCTGAAATAACATTTGACATAACAGACTACTACAAATATTCCATTGATCTATGCTTTCTGAAATCCAAGACTTACTGGAGTATTTTCTATGCCGCTCTTTAGTGATTAATGTGAAACCTGCATTCAAATGAACTATGTGCATTGGCAGTGAAGGCCGCCTGATGTTTTAGGGACTTCCCATCCTCTCACGTAACACCTGTTTTGAATCAATTTTGACTTTATAATACCTTATGTGCAAAACACTTAAAGGATTTGGATCAAGACCTTAATATTTTATAAAGAAACTGAAGTTGTGTGGTGAAGAATTGACTAAAGAACAGTAACTCCATTATAGCTATATGACATTCAAGTTAGGGTTTTACATATTACCATATTTTATGTATTAACATATTACATCTTATAGATGGTGAATGAAGAACAAAAATAACTTGTTTTTTTGTGGTTTTTTTTTTTTTTTAAGAGTGCAGGAAGAGTTAGTGTTCCAGGTCTTAAGAGGTGTGAGTTAGCTATATAAAAAAACAGTAGTGTTATGTACTTTATTCACATTGATATGCTTCTAATTGGGTTTGGCATAGCAATGAAGTTGTTCCTTTGATCTTGTGATTTCAATATGGTTCTCAAAAGAAAGCTGTTTTTACAGAGTCATGCTATCTTGGTCCCTCCTCTGCCTGGTAACATTGAAATGTTTTTACCAATTTTAAATTTAGGTGATGAGTACTTGGAAAAATCATGAAACTGGGTGAACAGGGAAGAGATGAGGAAAAACCATTAAATACGTTAATCTGAAAAGCATACACTGCATCATTATCTCACAATATTCAACGTCAAAATGTTTGATGGAGCTGAACACATCAAAACATGACTTGATAGAAAACTAAGCTTTCTTATTTACCTTTGGAGATGAGAATAAAATTTCTGAGACAAGAAGATGTAAAGCTTTTAGTGAGAGAAACTGTTAAAACAAGTATGTTTAAATGATAAAATGGTGGAATTGAATGGTAGTATTCAAAGCTATAACTGTATGTACTAATCTACATTTTACTCCCTTTCTAATTTGATTTTGGAAAACTGCTGCTACTACATCTCAATGAGATTGCAAGTGTTTCTGTCAAGTTAGGATAAGTGCCTTGTGCAGAACACAGTTTCATTTGCATAGTATCAAATCTGGATGGTCAGTCAGAAGATCATGTAAAATGCAACCACAGAACCACAGAATAGTTAAGGTTGGAAGACACCTCTGGAGGTTATCTGTTCCAATCCTACTTCACAAAGAAGGCCATCTAGAGCCCGGGACCGTATCCAGATCTTCTATAAAATTTAAATCTATTTGGTTTTATTTATGTATTAGAAAAATAATACCGTGAATTTTTATTTACTTTAGGCAAAGTCATTGGTTAATTTGGGAAATTCCTGCAAGCAAATTCTAATAATTCTGCATCTTGCTGTCCCAAGAAAGCAATCTTCCAGTGACTTCAGACCTTGTTTAAGAAATAGTATAGACTACACTTCTGTATTGTTTTTCTTGCTTCCCCTCATAAATACCGCTGCCTTAGAAATACCATATTGAAATGCATGGATCACTTCAATTTAAAACAAAAAAAAAAAATTAAAGACATTAAGAACTGTAAAGCATAACTTAGCAAAGCAGGAAAGAGTGTTAATCATTGAGATGCGTTGGCCTTCTCTTCAGTGGTTTAACATTTCTAGAGTACACTGAGGTACCAGAATTGAAACATTTGACTTTGTACTCTGATTTTAGGAGCGATTAGTTTTGTTTTTTGTTTTGGGTTTCGTTTGGGGTATTTTTAGTTGAAAGAAGTGTGATCCTGCAGAAACTCTTAAGGATCATTTATTTGGGTGGGATATTGTAAACACTTTAAAGATGGTGATTTACGTATACCTTAGTATACGTTAGTAGCAATTTTAATGCAGTGAGCTGTGGGCGGTGAATTGCGCTTTTTGTTTCATCTACAATATAAAGAAAGAAATTAATGTATAGGAAAATGAATTTTCATAGCTGACTGAGGAAGTACAGAGAAAGCAAAAGATGATCATAAAATTTCTCTTAAGGACCTTCTGTGCTGTCAGTTTCCAAGTCCAGCCTGCTTCCCTACCAAGCTCCATAAACCTTTTCTGTAGTTCTTCTGTTTCTTGTTTGAAGTAATAAAATAAGGAGAAACTATTAGCAAGCGGGCTAACTGTAGCCTTAATACTTACATTTTTTCAAACTGAAATTGCTCTAGAAGGCACTTCAATTTAGATCTGGAGAACACACAAGTTTTTAAAAAATGCCTAACTCTCTAACTCTCTTACCTTCTTTTAAAAACTGTTTTAAAAAAGACTGTTTAAAAAAGACTTTCAGGAGTAGAGAAGTAGAGTATTGGTTATTAGTTTAACATGACAGCAAGTGTGAAGATAGTGTCTTTGTCGGCCGCTTAATTATAACAGTGTTGGACCAAAACTTAGCTTTCCCAGAATAGCTGAATATGATTGGTCTCTTTTGGAAATATTTATCCTTAATATTTATTCTTAATTCAATTTATTGATTTTTTTGGAATAGTAAAACATCAAATTGAAACTCCATTCACATTTTCTTTTTTTTGCAAAACGTAAATTTCTTTGCCTGAGACAAATCTCTCTGTTTCTTTTTTTAAAATGCCTATAACTGATATGATGTCCTACAGGTTTTTTGCATCAGACTTTCTACTCATGGCTCCAAGAGAATGTAAAGCATATCTCATTGAATGAACTTAAGTGATACTGGTAATTTTGCCGCCTTTTTTATCAAATGTCATGATCTGCAGGATGGAGAAATTGAAACCTTGTCTAAGTTGGGAGGGTCAATTTATCAAAGTGGTCAATCGTCTGCTTTCCTTGTCCTTTTATCAAGTTTTCCTAGTTCTTCTATCCTGATAAAAGCCACGTTAATTTACCTTGGTACTGAAAAAGACAGACAGTTGTGTCTTTCATAGACTGAGAAACAAAACAGAAGGGACTATTTTGTGCAATGCATCAGTGTTTTGAATTATTTTGTAACAGCAACATTTGCAGTAGTTGCACATATGACTACTTACAGCAATACTTACAGAATCTTTATTTTCCAGTCAGAATATTACTCAGTCCACAGGTATTATGTTGGAAACAGGAAATTGTTATTGTTCAGTGCAACAGTTTTTCTTTATTTCACTCATAAAAAAGCCATGATGAAGCTGTATTTTAAAGAATATGGCCATTGAGAGTTAGTGGGAAAACTAGTCAGGATACAATATTCCTGAATTTGTAGTGCTGTGTTGGGATTTGTTTCATCTCTTAGGTTTCTTACATATAATTAGAGATTGGCTAGTAACTGCAGTAGGTAGTTGGGTAAGGAAGAACTGAGTGACTGGCTAGAAATATAAAGCAATTAGGTTACTTCATTGTCAAACGCGTGACATTTGTACTTTCCTTTCTTAATGGCCAAACTCCAGTAATCCTAAATTTTCATGGCAACTCATGTGCTTTCACAGTAGTTTGTTCTGAAGAGATTAGCTCTTGGTTTTGCGGTTAAACAAAATGAATCTAGTCCTACTTTACATGCGCTAGCTGTGATCTGTCTCTTAACTGTACTGATAAAACGCCTGTGGTTATTCCACAATATGTATACTGACAGGTTCTTTGTACAACTTTCATACATTGAAAACATCTGAGATTAGTTTCTAACATTCTCCAGGAATTTTTTATTTGCAGTCAACTTTCACAATGTCTTTAGGGATCAAAAGCTTAACCAGACATTGATTAACTGATTACATCTACAAACTCAGCAAACTGCAGCAACTTGCAGTTTGACTTTCTTTATATTAACTAACTAAAAACCAGACTGAATCCACAATCTCCTCATTGTAGAAGAGACAGCATGGCTATATACGCTAAAATATATAAGCTAAAATATTGCAAATAAAGTGGGTGAAGCCTTTCAGAGAGCAGCTGGGTTTGCCTGTCCCCATTTTCTCCCTTACACTCTTCTAGAAAACACGGTATGCCACCCTTTTTTCTCTGTTATGTTGTGGAGTTGATAAGTCACCAATAAAGACTTCATAAAATGGGGATAAATGGTTTGTCCAGCATATTTTAGGATTGTTGGAGAGTCTGTAATTATGTACTGGTTTAGGTAATGATCTTGTGTTTTGCTTAAGTTATGTATTTTATCATGTTAGTATAATCTTCTATAGTAGTAAACTTGGGATCACTGTAAACTGCTGATCTTCTAGCAAGGGAGCCATATAAATTTATGTCACTTAAAGGCTTAGTTGTTCTGCAAAGCTTAAACATCTCAACTAAATTCTATTCAATATAGATTTGCAGACCCTAATCTTAATCTTAAAAAAATAAATCATATCTCATTACTTGTGGGGCAAAGACCTCTCTTAGTAACCCAGAAATTAAATTGTGTCAGCCTCTGGACAAAAAGTGTAACAGCTGCTTTTTAAAATCAGAAATGCCAGTTCTTGGGTAGCTTCACTATGCCTCATTCCATATCCATATTATATAACTTAACATACTTTTTAATAAATTAGTGTATAAAGTTTGGTACTCTTAGTGAATGCCTTGAACCAAGTTTCAATGTGTTTCCCCCCCATTCAGACTCTAAATACAAGATTTTCACTATTGATAGAAAGGCCTTTATTCTGGTTATCTAAGGACAGTTAACATCTGGCCGGGGGTGAGGAAGGTACGCAACTTTGTTGAAGGTGATCTTTTGAAGGACCTCTAAAAGGCATAAACTATTTGAAAAGCCCCTAAAAGACATGAACGAATGTGCTGAGAACAGATTAGACAACCACAGATGTGATAAAAAAATAATTAATCACTAGGGTGTCTGTCTGCTGATATACAGATAGAGACATGATCATTGCCAGCTTAAGTCAAATACGTTATCTCACAGATATGCAGAATTCTCTCCACAAAGTAATGCCACATGTTAAGGACTTTCTGCAAAGATGTTTAAATTACAAAAATCATTATGCTTAGGGTTACTTTTACATCCTCACAGTTCCACTATGCCTGCATTTGGCAGCTTCATTAATTGTTCAGATGAGGAAGAACGATGAACAGATGATCTACTAGGCTTCAGTGCAGCAGCTTTAGGCTTCACAGACCCCGAACCCACAGTGAATCACTTTCAAAGAGCTGCTGATGGGTGGGGCACACAAGTTTTTATTGTGGTAGTGCAGGTAAGAGGGTGATAGCCTGCTTAGAGGTCCTTGAATTACGTGAAAAGTGCTAAAGAAAAGGAAATTCAAATGCAGTGCACTGATCTACAAATGCAAAATTCCCTGGGGACTTATATTTCAAAAAATCAGAATTGTTTAGGGGTCTACAAATCAAAAGATAAAAAAACCCTGTTGTAGTTGGCCCAGGGCCCCAGCCTGAAAGCTGCAGTTGCATCTTGCACCCTTCCAGCAAATGGGTGTGAGGTGGGGCTAAAAGGAGGCAGCCTCCAGCTGTGCGAGATGAGGAGATGGGCGTCCTCCGTGCCTGATGTTGAGATTGAGGACCAGATTCTGTGTCCCATGGAATCACGCTGAAGAGACAGACGGGTGGGGGAGGATTAGTAGGAAAAAAAAAGTATATTAGAAAAATATTTTAGATGCACAGTATATATTAAATCTTAACAGCAAGGTTGTTTTTTTTTAGTCACAGCTGGATCTTGACTCTTTTCCAGATTCACTCAACCACTTTGCCAGAGAAAGGCTCTGCAAATGTAACTTCTGCATTAACATTAAAGGCACTTCAAAACTGAAACAGGAGAAATCGTTCGCTAGGTAACCACCTTTGTAATTGTTAGAACTCATTGTAAGGCACTGTAAGTTGATGGACCACCGCTAGAATTATTGGATTTGTCCTTTATAGTGCAGTCTTATTAACATCAATCAGATAAATAGATTATGCAGAAGTTATTCATCTTTGATTTCTAGTGCCAGCATATAAAGATAAGACCCCATGCAAACCTCTGTTTCTTACACCTCAATTTGTCATGTTACTTTCTTCCCCTGTATCTTACTGTGTTTGTATTGTCTTGTAAAGATAATTATGGTTCATAAATCCTTTCAGCAACTGAGAGTTAAATGCCTGTGAAATGTATGTTTGTCATTATGCTTATAAAGTGGAAACTAGTGACAGTGGGGGAGTGGGGGAAGGAAACTAAAATTTATGTGAGAGTGAATATTTTATAGGTTAGCATTTTTTTCCTGTCTCGGAGGTTTCCATGATAACCATTTTTCCACACAAGTCAACCAAGACAGTGCTTTATTTTGCCTATTAGTATGTTCTTATTCTGTGGAGTATTTTGTAATGTCAAATAGCTGTAATAGAGAATGCAGTGCTAACTATTTAAGAGTCACCTGAGGGCCAGCAGAGGCCTGATAAGCAAAGAGTCCTTCCGGTCTTATGAAGTTAGTTTTTGTACAGTTTCATGCTATTATTCCTCTGGAGGGATCTGTAGTGATATTTGTTACTGTAAAAGATCTCGTCTGAAACAGGGGACTGCAGTGGCTAGAGCAACCCTCCCAATAGAACGCAACCGTCTACAGAGAAATTGTGGCACACTTCTTCATTGCAGTGGTGAAACTATAGCTGCTCTCACCTTTCCAAATTCTTGAGAAAAAGTTTTCTCAATGTTGCAAGTGTCTAAAATGAGAAAACATGTCCTAGCCTGGAATTCTCCATTTTGTACTCCACTTCTCACTATACATAGTCTGGCTCATGCATCATAGCCCTAATATGGAAGGGAAGATTTTTTTTTTGCATAAGAAAAATGTCCAGGTCCATAAAATTTTAAATTATATCAATTGTAGACACTCTGTATTGCATAATAAAATTGTTATTCTGGCATACATTTGACTTGAGGTCTAGTGGAGATAGTTTTACTTTCCTGGAGAGCAGTGTCTCTCTTTTCCCCATTATCTTTTCCCCTTTAATATTTCATGTCTGTTAGCAATTTATGAAAAACCTTTGTGGACAGGTATATTTTCTTTGCTTTGAGTGATTACATCTTAAAAGAAATTTGTGCAGGTACTTGCTGCTAATGCACAGCAAAAGAGAAAGAGGACCTGCCCACAAATGCACTTCCCAACTAGACTGTGCTAGCTTATTTCCCCTGTGTAGGAAGAATAATCATGGCTTCCTGGTGTGCAGAACTCAGCAACACTTCGGCTTTCAGGTTTTTGTGTGCTGAAAGTAGACAGAGTACCTGTGAGGTTAGTCACAAAACAGGCGGCAGGGACAATCCGCCTGTAGTCAAAGAAACCAGGAACAGGAGATATTGTGATTTTTTTTGTACATGCCTTTGAAAAGAACAAATTGAAGAAGTACCTTTTATATGAGGGGAATGATACTTTGGATTAGTTGGGGTATTTTTACGGAAGAGTTTCATACCTCCTTGATTGTAGAAGTTCGTGCACTGATTGTAGCATTGTGCTCAGGTTTTGTAGGACGTTATTCTGCGGTTGAACGTATAGTGCCTGCCTGTCATTTTTAACTTAATGTGGTGCTGTCAATCACCATACAGGTGTTAAATAAGCCAAATGGTGTATTTA
>VYZM01018636.1:17027-35379 GCA_013398915.1 Dromas ardeola | reverse complement strand
CTGTTCATGGAGTCTTCTATGAAAATGGAAATTTTAACTGGAGGCAGCTTGTGACAGGTCAGTTTTTAGCTAGGCAAATACATAAAAAATATATATATTATAACAAATTTCAAGAGATATAACTGGTGATATTTGAACACTCTGTAGAAACTAAACATACAAAAGCACGGGACGTAAATTTTGAGCCTTAATAGATTAAACCTTAATTTAGTTTGGCTAGGAAAGGCTGTAGGACTGTGAAATTAAATTAGTTGATCTGTTAAAATTTAACAGATTAATCTGGTAAGGGAAGACTGACCAAATTCAGTTAAAAACTGCATTTAACGATTCTGTTTAAATGGAACTTGCATCACAGATGAAAACCAGACAGTTGGCCTTTAAATATCTCTGCTAGAACTGGGTCTCATCATCTTTTTAACTAAAAAAAAAAAATAAAGAGGGGGAGGGTTTAACTTGAATTAGTTAATTCAGTTTAACAGAAGGTAAAATCTTAGTGAAGGCATTGTAAAGAGTAGTTGCCATATGGCTAATGAGGCCGAGAATGGCTGTATGACCTTGTGTAATGTTTGACCTGCCACGTTAAATGTGATAATGACAAATTGTGTTGTCTTCAGTAGGGCTTCACTCCAGGTTAATTCAAGTTAACTAAGACAAGTTAAGTTCCTCCTCCGTCCTCCCTGAATAAGGATAAGTTCTTGGGCATAAAAATAAGAAATGCTAGGAATCACTTGGACTACACTGAAGAAGCTTAGGAGTAACTTTGCAAGAACGATTGGTAATACTAAGGATTTTAAATGCTTAAAAATTATTGCCTTCAAAGCAGTGCAAGAAGACAGTTCCAAAAAGGCTTCAGAATAACCGCTGTGTTTACTAGGAAAAAAAAAAAATCAGACTGGTTGACCTGGGAATTTAGTCACGTTCACTTTTCTACTTGATATCAAGGGTTCTCTTACTGCACTAGATGTCATGCTGTTTCCTTTCAGTTTTTGGTTAAATGTTCATAATGGACAAACAGGTCCAAACAGGTCCTTTTTTCACAAAAGTTATCTCACTTTAGTTTAATATGGCAGAGGAACATTAAGAGCAAATACTCTTTCGTGATGGGGGTGCATTATGCTTCCAGGGTCTGTAAAACTGCTGGAAGGTGGACATGAAATATTTTTCTTTCCTTTTAGGTAATGTTCTTTTCCTGAAACAATGTGTGCAGAGGACAACTAGCCTTGAATAAATATATAATGTATTCATTCCCTAAAAGCCTCTGTATTTTTACTTGTTTTAATGCAAATGCTGCCTTGTGTAATGGGCAGAATGTTCAAACTGTTCTCAGAAGTTTAGCATGAGTTTTCTGAATTTCTGCAGAGTACCTAAAACCAGCTTTTACAAATACGGTGTTTGGAGAAAATGGAGGAATAATGCTCAAAATTACTGCTCATCTGAGTAATTTTGTTTTAAGATAAACTAACAAAATGCAAAGACCAATTGTATAAAATTGTCAGTGTCCTATGTGGTGACCATATGTTAATTAGTGGAGGAGGCCCACAAATGCAGATGTCTTTGCATAACTTTCCTGTACTAGAGAACTAGAGAAAAGCAGTCTTTGGGATTAGCAAATTCACACATTGCTAGCAGAGAGTAAAATGTCAGGGTAGCTTGAATGGGGATGTTTTGTAGCTTATTTTGGTTGATCTTCTGAGTGCTTACTGGATTCTGATGGAGTTGATTTTTGGCCTAATTCTTTCACGTGATTAAAACCAATACACTGTGTTTGTAGCTAAGCAATTCTCTACTTTTCTTTTTAAAGTTTTCTTCTGTCACTAAGTATTCAAGAGCCTAGACTACTTGAATGTAGTGTCGAGTGCCACTTAATAATTTTTTTTTTTCTTGACAAGTACTACCAGGTGCACAATCATACTAGAAAAATATTGAAACACTTCTGATAAACTTATAGTGATAAAGGGGTTGTATGTCTTTTCCTGTAAATCTTGTATAGGCTATTAATTTTCTGGAGACCCAAAAAGAAAATTAGATGAAAATCAAATGTGGAAAACAGAAATGTTTTTCTTTATGTTACAGCAGGCTTAAGAAAAACAACTACCATTGAATTGATCCTAAAGACTTTTTTTCTGATGTTGTGGTTGAGGTCTCCTGTTTTCATGAGAGTTGAAATGAATTGTCTTATATTTGCACTCTTTGTTTTCTTAACTTTTACTTTTTGATTGTGTTGATGCAAAATATATTTAATAGATAATTTGTCTAATATGGGCAACTTTGGTGTTTCCAGATGTTTGCTAGGTATATTATGTTAAAATGTAGCATACTAACTGAAGGTTCCACAAAAGACACCTGATCTTAGTTCTAAAAGTCTCATTGGAAAATGTATAAACATTCAAGATACCTCCTGATTGATAAATCTGGCTCATGATCCATCATCTCATACTCAAGGTCCCCGGCATCGTTTGATGCTTTCTCTAGCAGGGACAGTTTGGCCAAAACTCAGAAGATAAGTAACCCCAAAACTCGATAGAAAGAAGTATGACACTCATCTACTTCAAATTACTGTGATTCATCTGCTTTCACTGTAAGTTTGCACAAGAGTTTGCCCTAACTGTCCCTGCCTTTCTTGGTAAGATAGTGTGGAGGCAGGGAATACAGGCTAAAATACATTAGAGCTCAGTATGGTCGGAGGATTACTTGCACTTTACTGTAATCCCTTTTTTCTGCTGAGAAATGTATAACGAAGCTACAGAAAAAAATCTGTATCTTACACCCTAGGAAGGGCCTTATGTCTAGGGAAGGGTAGAAGTATGAGGATAAATAAGTCTTTTAAGGTGTGATTGCAGCTGTCTTAAGTTTCAAAGAAGGCAGTTCCAAAGGCTTAGGAAAATAGATAAGCTTTAATGATGCCCTAACAAGCTAATAGACACACACTGGCCTATAAGTAGGAAATGAGCAGTAACAGCATCTGTCCAAAAGGATCTGTCAGACATTTTGCTTAGTGTCAAATGTTGGAATTTATTTTGGTCACAGATTTGTGGTGTCTTTGTAGTACTCCACACTGTAGAATACATTACTGGTACTTAATGCCCTAGCTGGAGAACTCCTACAGACACATGTACAAGAGTAATACACTCTCCAATGTCTTAAGCATAGAATATACAGTGCTCCACGTGAAAGATGCTGGGTCTCATTCTTGCAAAGGGAAACACTACCTTTGGAGATGCTTTATTCTGAAAATAAAGAGACAAAAGATCTTCTTTTAATGGTTTTGGACATTGATTACAATACCATGTTTACTACTGAAGGCTAGAAGTATATGGGTGTACTACCTGTTTCATTATTAAACATACAGTGATATGGAGTGACAAATGACGTGTGGTCTGGAAAGTGAAGCCAAGCAGCTACATGTGATAACTACTTAAGAAATAAGAGTATTGTTGCTTTAACCCAATATTTCTTGTAGCACAGTAATCAGAAGTTAAGTGAAGAGTGTCTTTATCGTCATTATCTTCATTTTATCCACTGATTTGGTTTATTCCCAAGATCTATGGAAAAGATTGCTGAAAATGTAAAACATTGACTAGACAAGTATCATTGGGTGTTATGCATGACGGTAAAACTAGAAGTTAAGAGGACAATAGGGATGCAAAGAAAAAACTGCATGCAGGCTGTGGGGAAGACTGGGAAATAAGCAGCTGGAGAAACTGGTAAAAGTAAGTTCCTTTAGGAAGCCCCAACTTTCAGTTGTGTTGCTCATCTCTGGAGTAGCAGCTTTGTCAGTTGTCTGCACTGATACCCTTTTCCTTTGGGGAACCTTTAAAACTTAAGTTGTCAATCTGCTTTGAAATGGTGTGGTGTCGAATATCAAAGGGAATAACCTTTTGCTACATTGGTCTCTGATCTGCCCTATTATCACATTCCCAATCTTTTCCCCAGTTCTCTGCTCCTTTGACAAGGGATGGAAATCCTCTATTTTATGGTTTTCAGCAGGTCACGTTACTCGTATAGTTCTGTTTGAAAAGCACAGTCAAAATAATCATGAGTTGGATCGTAAGGAAAACCCGTTTTGACCAATACGTGAGAACTTCATACAAGGTCAGAAAAGTTTTTTCCCATGCCAAAGTGTCACAACCAGTCACAGAGTGTTTAGGAAGGGTTTTGTATACAGCCAATAAAACACCTTGCTCTGAGGCTCACAGGGATCCCTAAGCAGAACGAGTCTGTGTCAGCATGTTTTGATGAAGTTCTGATAGTGCTGAAATCAGCTGACAACGATTACAAAAAAAAACAAACAAAAGAGCATCCAAGAAAACAGAAAACCCAATTTGACTTGAAATCTTGTTCAAGTTTCTGATCTTTCAGTCACATTATAGACACACTGGGTGCCTGTATACTGCTGAGAATTACTTGGAAAGTTTTACCCCTGATGAAGAAGGCTGTGCAGCTGAGGTTTCAAATGATGTGGAAGCAGATTGGTATTCATCATTGTATGTTTCACAGTTTCTGGGGTGGAAGCTGCCTTTAACCATTTACTATGGGCGGGTGAAAAAAATATACGACCATGTAGAAGTTTTATTTTATAACAGAAAACTTGCTAGGGTTTGCTTGTGTTTGAAGATGAAGTAGTGTTCTATGTAACCTGAAATATGTGGCCTTTGGTTTTCAACAGTATTCATGGATACCAGTGGCAGCTTTTCAGTTCCAAAAGAATACCATTGTCCATTGTTAGGGAAGAGTTATTGCAGTAAATATATGCTTAAATGCCAACTTCAGAATGGGATCTTAAATTAACAGAATTATGAAGCTTTTTCTTATTCAAGCTGCCTAAATACTTATGGAGCCTCCTGCACGAATCCACACTGCTTGTTTCTGTGGGAAAGCAATACTGATCTGAAAAAATGAAACACTAACTTCAGAGTATTTGCAAACCTTACATCTTTTCTTGGCAAGAATATGAGTCAGCATACAGAATGCTTGAATGACTGCATAAACCTGAAAACTGGAAGATTAAACATAAAGGTGGGAGGGGAGAGATTTGCAGGTCAAAAGTGAAACAATGCCATATGACTCAATTCATCATTATGTAGTACAAAAAGTGGCCTAATAATAGAGTGAATAGTATCCGTACTGTTATAATACTTGTTGATTTTGTTGTTTTTTCTAAAGAAAAATTTGCTATATTTTACATATATGTTATGAGAACTTTGACAGTATTTTCTAAACTATAGTTTTCAATGTCTTGGTCTACCTATAATCTTGCAGTAAGGTGTTTTTTTCCTTCTCTGGTTTGACGTCATAATATTACTTAAGCATGCCTAACTTGGAGGGAAAGTTAGCCTAATTGTTGCATTTCCTTGACTTCATTGGTTTTGAGTTTTTTGGAAGGTGATTTTTTTTTCAGTTTAGTAGACTCCTTGTAGAAGATCAATGTGCCATCTATAAATCTAAAGTAGCGTGTAACGACAATGTCAAATGTATAAATATCCGCTCTGACTTTTTCTCGGGTACTGAGCTTCTGCAATAACTGCTGTAGATGATGAGCTTTGAAAACTCAGTGTTTTGGACTTTGAAGCTGGTTTTCCCTGTGTGTCCACTTGACATATGAAAGCCTGGAAATACTGTCATAAAACCAGGTATTAAGAGCTAGTATGTCCTCACTCCAGTAGTCTACACACATTCTACGAGTTGTTTGGAATACAGTTACACTACAGCAGAATTGTAATTTAGTTTTGGTGGTAACTGAGTCAAGATTTGTCATTTCTATATATTCAATAAATAAAGTATTCTTGCTTCATCAAATGCTAACATTACTGCTGAGGAGACACTGTAGAGCTATAAATGCACATTTACTAAAATGCATTGTTAATTACTCAGACACGTCTGCTGGAAAAAATATTCATTTATCAGAAGGCAATATGTGTCACTGATTGTGAGTTTTCTGATGAGTCAAGGTTTTGTAGAAAACTACGAATTCGCAGAAAGTAAGATCCTAAACACCAAATGTTCTGTCTTTCCTGCACCTCTGAAACACATAGAGATTTCAATCTCCAGGACTTAATGGTTGGACTTGATGATCTTAAAGGTGTCTTCCAACCAAAATGATTCTATGATTCTAAGACCGCTGGTTTGTAAATCCCAGGTTCTAGGTAGCTCTGTGTTCAAGGCTACCTCAGGGCTCAGAAGTCTTCATGGTTAGATGTCCTGCCTGCTTGTGTTGCCCCTTCATACATGAGTTTCCCTGGTTGTTCCCAGGCACTGTATTGTTATTGTCGAAGTTGGAGTTGGATTAACTCCAGGATCCAGCATTAGCTTGACGGAACATCCATCCTGTGAGATAAAAGGATAAATAAATATCCTTGGACACTGCCAGAGCTGGAGTGGGTATGGCCCTGAGCAGCCTAATCTAACGTTGTGATGGACTCTTCTTTGAGCAGGAGGCTGGATGAGATGTTTTCTGGAGATCCCTGCCAACCCAATTTATTCTTAACTCCTATGATCCTATATTGGATCTAAATTTGTACCAGGAAGCATGGGAGAACCAGCATACCACAATGAAGCTGGAGGTGTTGGCTTGGACTCCTCAGCAGTAATATGTACCAGAGAGCATAGCTCTACAGCTTTCGCAGCTTGGAGCTCATAGCTGAGGCTGGGTCTTAGTAAAAGCAATGTGGCTTAGTGGTTGTGGAGGCAGACTCCGTGGATTTCCTTGCACAGTTGCAACAGTTGGCATAGTTTTGTATTTTGAAGCAACTAACCAGAACAACTGTCTTTTCAGAATTAGAAAGTTTCCATAGATGTGACTTTTCTTTAAAAAAAAAAACCAAACAACTAAAATCCATTGGAACTTCAACTAAAATTTTTTATTCTAAATGTTTGCATTTCTTATCAAACTTATATCAATCCTGACAAAAGTTGATGAATCGGTGATGATATAAAGTATTTTGTCTTACAATGCCAGTCAGTCATCTACTGAAACACCTACAAATAGATTTTCTCTATAATTCTGCTCTGTTTTTATTATGATTCAGGCAAGGATTACATGCGCTAGCCAAAGATCTTAATCTTGTAATAACTTTATTTTTGAGTACTCCTGTTGTCTGGGGACTTTTCTTAATCTACTTTTGTGGGTTTTTTTATTTTGTTTTTCCTTGAAGAAATCAGTTGAATTAGTAGTTCATCATTACCATGTAGATAATCCTGTTTTTTCTCTTCTGTGAACTTGAAACCTTGAGTTTTATTAATATTCCAACTTGCAAAATGTCAGCTTCAAAGATGGTGTAATTCTCAAATGTGTGAAACTCAGGATTATTGATGCTAGACAGTACTAGAAAGGTATGTATCTGCCATAACGTCAGGCTATAGTAACCTGATTACTATAACTGTACTACTGCTAACTATCAGGTTCTATAACCTCACGTTATGGCAGATAAAACATAGCATGGGAATAAAAAAGCCCAAAACAAACCCTTGGAAAAATGTTTGTACTTAAAAACCTATTAGTAGCCAAGCATATGCTGTGAAGATCAGTGTCGGTGTTTGAAACCTGTTTTTTTTTTTTTTTTTTTTTAAAATTTTTTTGAATTTGACGNTGGTACGTCTGCTTGACAAACTACAAATTAATGACAGAAAATCTCTCAAAACGCAACTGAAACTGTGCAAGACAAATGCAGCTAAGCATAACTAATTCTTCTTTGATGTTTTATTACTGTTTCCCTTTCTTATTATCCTTTAGTATTAACAACAATACAGAGATTAACTTAAGCAATTAAAAGAGGATGTAGTGCTGTGTACAGCTGTACTTCTCTGCTTGCCAGGTCCCTTTCCCTTGTTGCAGTTTTAGTTTCCAATCCCAGTAAACAGTTACAGGCTGAGTAATTCTAACCTCTCACTGGCATTTCTTTTCACGTTTATTTCCTGCAATAAAACAGCTTTAATTTGATTCATTTATTCAGTCTGACAGGCGGGTAACACCTTCAGTGCAGCATGAGAGCAGGTAAAACGTTGTTTTGCTGGAAGCCTTGCTATCTAGGTAATTTTATCTATTTTAGTATAATAAACACCTAATCCATGGTCAGACACTGCCTGGAGACTCTTCTTATTTGCAGTGTTGGAAGACACCTTATTCATACGGTTGCCGTGTGTCTCAGAACCTTGCAAGTCTTGAAAAAAACTGTGAGCCGGAAACAATTGCAAAATCAATTTTGCAAGAGGTCCTTCCCGCTTGGAAAGGTTACCACTTATCTGGGCTCCTTATTCGAATTGCCACATGTAAGTAAACTCTGGGTTTGAGTTTTTAAGCTGACCATCAAAAGAAATTAATCAAAAAAAGAAATTATGGGAGATCAAGGTAACTGGCAAATTGAAAGTCTTTGAAGTTAAACATCCAATACCGGCAATTTAGTAAATGTTGATGCTGACATAATTGTGTCTTTTCAATGATAAGTGATAAGAGTTATGCTGTTCCTTAGCATTTTCAGAGCTGGTTGACGCATAATCTTAAAATTACCTATCTTTTACAAAAGCTTTAAAATTAATCCCCTTGAAATGTGTAGAAACAAATTTACTTCATAAAGAATTTGGAATTTTGGTGGTGTTTTTGTTTCCATGATGGCTCAAATTCACAAGAAAAGATCACACAGGCCTTGTTTACTTAACTGATTAAACAAAAATGGTGATTAACCCTTTACTGTAACTCTTCAGTCAATAGTTGTGTGTCACCAGCCTATTTTAGTCTATTTGGAGTGAAGACCTGAGACCTAGTCTGCCAAGCCTCAAAAACTCAAGTTTCCCCAGCCTGGATTATGCTTTATTTACTCTTTCGGTGAGATGGGGTGTCTGTTGGCGGTCACATCTATTGGTCAGACCTCTTCCTGGTGGTCATCTTCCAAACTGTGACGGAATAGGGCAGCCACCGCTTGGAAGGGCTTTCTCTGCTGGTACTGGAAAGATGTAACCCCTTTTTGCCCCAGGTCAATCCAGTTTCCTAGGAAAGCTGCATCCCTCTGACCATAGTGGGCAGTTATTCTATAATATGTTATCCATCTCCTCTTAACACCTGTGGCAGGCTGGTGAGTGAGTGTCTCAGGAAGGAACTGCAGCGACAGTACAAACTCACCTCCTTGCCGAATCATCTTTTACCAAAGCTTCCAGATAGAAAAATAGGGAGTAGGGGGCACTTCTGTACAGATGTATACTGGCCCTTCTGCATATCTTACCTGTGTTACCAAAATCTCCCACCTGGCCACCAGGTGGGGGCATTGCTAAGATATTGATTAATTGGCAAATGCATATCATATCAGTGAGTCACTTGCATGTAAAAATCACCTCCACTGTTTTTTATTCTGCATTTTTCTAAACATTGCATACACTATGACAGATGAAATGCCTAATCATCCATTGATTGGGCATAACAGGAAAATACCCTTAGGAAAACACCCAATAACTTGGTAAGATTTCAAAGGATTGCTGCAAGTACAGAGGCAGATTTTTTTTTAATCTCTCTGGATGTTGTTGCTTGGTTTTGGTTCCCACTGTTGCACATAAAAGGTTGGATTGATGCTTTTCCCCTTATCACTTTTATCATTAGTTTACCAGACGCTACTTTGGCAAGCATTACAAAAGCCTACTTTTTATTGCATATGAAAATACAGTGTAGGTTGTGTTCTTCATTTGATAGCCACCATCCGTTTTCATGATAGTTTAAATTATCCCATTATGTTTCATGAAGAAAAAGTGTTTGATTCTGTTTTAATTTTGTTCTTAATCCTCTAAGGCAGCTGAGCAACTAGTAAAATTCTACTCGAGCTTACAAAAATGGAAAAAAAATCAACAAGGTTTCTAGTTATTTATATTTTAAAGTTGGTTTAAGCATATTCTTGGGAATTGTTTTTTGCCATTTATAAACTGGAAGAAAACATGTAAACCTGTAAAATCCTCATTGATGTAAATGCACATACTGTTCTACTAGATGGTTGAAACTTTCAAAAAGTAACTTTGAAGTCATAAATTACAGATTCCTACATTAAATAGATGATTACTTAGGGTGTTTTCTAAAGATTTTTTTTGTCTCTTATTGAGCAAGACCTTTCTCAGAAAACATTCTATACGTGAAGATATATAACTGCATGTTTCTAAATAAAATGTAGACTAGATGTTTTTCCTTAGTGTAAGAAAGATTAATGAATAAAAGGAAAAAAAGGGCTCATTTGCAGAACTGTGATGTTACTCAGGTAGAAATTGGGCAATTTTCAGGCTGACATTAATTCACACTGTGTCTGTAATCTTTGTCATGAGAGATAAGATAGAAAATGTCCCGTGGTTTGCCGACTTGATAAAGCAAACAGATTTGATGAGAAGCAGCAGAATGAAAACAGATAAGATGTGTTTTATGGGTTTCTTTATAGTGCTTCAATAAAGTAAAAAGAGTACCAAAAGATGCCTTTAGAATTGCTGGGTTTTAGCTCTTTTTTTTTTTTTTTTTAAAAGCATCATGTTCCCTTTTCTGCAATTCTTCAGGTAAAACATGAGATTATCATAACAGTAATGCTACCCAGATCTTAGGTGGATATGAAATTCGTACCTATCACCTGCCCATCTTAGTGCTTTTCAAAAGACGTGTCATTGTCGTTACTTTGCAGATGAGAAAACTGGAGCAAAGGTGGATCTATTTGCTAAAGTTCATTTTTGAAGGCTAGAGATAGCTCTTTATGTTTATTTTCAAATAAATTTATATTCCTTGTTCTGAGCTGCATTGTCTTTTGGTGGGAAAAAGGTGTAATAAAACTTAGTAAAAATCACGGTTTTGTTGGGGGTGGGGACAAGTATGCAAAATAACTTTTCTACGTAGGGACCCATAGTTTTTCTTTGAAAACTTTCATTTCTTAAGAAACAAGTGGGGAAATTGAAGGCATAGTCAGTTCTTTATCGATTTATCTTCCCACAATTTATCTTCCCTCTCTGAATAACACTGTTCAGAGTATATAAATTCACACAGTTTAGTCAAGCTGTCTTTCTATAATTTGCTTCTTCTCCCTCCTGAAGCAGGTTGTCTTTTCCTTTGAATTTCTTTTAAATTTTCCTTTTAAATTTTAGCTAATTATCCCTTAGTTTTTCATAGAGACCCCCTGACATGGACAGCATATATGAACATGTGTGTGTATCGATAATAAATGTATATGTTCTGTATATATTGTCTGTGATGGTGCCTGGGTTGCTATCTATATATCTAATCCTGTCATCAGAAGGGGGTTTTTTGTTTGTCGTCATACCAGACAGAAAACCCTTATGTGGTTTATCTTTTGGCCCAGATATGTTATCAATATATATAAACTTGTGAAATGTCTTGTGAAATTTGTTAAATCTAAGTCCTCAGAAAATAGCCTTTCTGTATCTGATAACATATTTTAAGCAAGGGAGTAAGGGACATTAAGCAAGGAGATGTACAGAGCAAATAATGCAAATAGTTATGCTGAGCTCTGTACCACAAAGTTATTTAGATGCAGATTGTTATTTGTTCATATTTCTACTTGTGTATCCTGTTCCTGGATTGCTTTTCCTGTCCTTTTCCCTTGGTCTTACAGGAAGAAAGGTAAAAGACCTTGACATGTAAGAAAAAAGCTGATGATGTGATCTGCAGCCCATGCCAATCATGCATAACCCCCATTTAATATCAGATCCTGAGATAATATTAAGGCATTGAAGAGGTTAGGGACATACCTAAATGAAATACCAGATAAGTAAGAAAGAAGCCTAAGTGTAAGCAGTCATGCCTTCCAGGTCAGAATGTCATAGTATCATAGAATCACCTAGCTTGGAAGGGACCTTTCAGACCATCTAGTCCAACCACCAACCCAACTCTGACAAAACCCATCACTAAACCGTATCTCCAAACACTACGTCTACCCATCTTTTAAATATCTCCAGGGATGGTGACTCAACCACTTCCCTGGGCAGCCTCTTCCAATGTTTGATAACTCTTTTAGTGTAAAAATTTTTCCTAATATCGAGCCTAAATCTCCCCTGGAACAACTTTACGCCCTGATGTTGTTTCAGGGGCAGTGTCGCTTAGATTTGTCTGACTTGATTTTTTTCCTGCCATCTACAAAATCCAGCAGTCTCAAATCTGTACCTTCTGGCATTTACTTTTTTTTCCTGAACTGCAGATTTCTACAACTGCTAACTTGGCTTAAAGAGGTGTTTTGTTTTTTTTTTTTTAAATTTGTATCTCTTCCCTCTCCTAGTTTTCTCTGACAGCTAACCACAGTGCAGAATTGGCTTCTCATCTACTGATGACTTTTCTGGAGAGTGCAGCGGTGCTTATCCTTGTCCTTTGCCTCACTCTTGTTTACTGTGCAGGTGGGAGACTGAATCATAATGGAAAATACAGGTCTGGAGAACACAAATGACAGTGGTAAATCTAAAATAGGATTCCAGTAGGATGAAGTACAACGTGGTTCCAAGTATTTCTGCCATTTTGGCTGACAAAGGGATCCAGTTATGCAAAATAAATCGACAGAATAGGTACGAAAGTAAACTTGTAAGAACAGTCACAGTCTTGCTAAAATTCTGAGCTGTGTGTACACACTTCTGTATCTCTTCCCAGGTATCAGACAGATATTTTTTAGCTGGTAGTTCCATTTACTCCCTCTGAATTTGTGCAAGCCATTATTCCTTGGACAGAAGAGAAAATGCTAAGGGCAACACTTTGCAGTGCCAGGTATTTCATCCCAATTGCAAAGAAGAGTTTTGGAGAGATTTATAAATATATATATTTTTTTCTCCTCATCTCAGAGGTTCTCTGCCTCTGCTTTTTAAAAGTGTATTTATCTCTGCCTGTGGCTTTCTAGATTCCCCTCCTCTGGCACTCACATGCTAATTGTATTTTTTTTCCCCATTTCAGCAAAATATTTGTGGTCAGTCTGTGCAGCAGAAGTTATGTTGAAAGACCTCATTCCAAGAATGGTTCACCTTGACTTTCCATGTATTTGCATCTTGTGGATAGGTTTTCAGTTGTCTGAGAAGGCATTTTCTGACCAAAGTACTTTACTCTGACTTTCAAGAAATATTTCTGGTGCCATGGAAAAGTTGAGCTTGTGCTGTAGGCTGTGAAGTCACTTTCCACTGCCTAGGTACCTATTTTTCAAAAAGCTGTAGGAATATAATGGTTTATTACTTGTAAGAGTTGTTTGGCCAGTTTGAATGAAATTTAGCAATGAAGATAGAAATGTCTTGGGAGAGAAACACAGAGGCAGTCTGACTGCCTAGGCATTAGTTTCTAAAAGGCTAGGCTAAAAAAATTTTGACTTTTCTGAATCCTCCGTTGCAGCTGGCTCTGGCAGTTTGCAATGTCGATAATAGAGGGAGAAGGATTTTTTGCTCCTCCCCACTCCCGTAGCCTCCGTGTCCTGGGCACCTCCTAAACCCTCTTCTGGTCCTTTGAAAGGCCACACAGCACCTCAGGGTTTTAGCAGGTTGCTCTAATGGTATCCAGGACGGGCCTTAAGGACGACTAAATAAATGAGCCCTTCAACAGATCCTGAGGTCCCCCTTGCAAATCATCTAAATGAAGCTGCAGTAGTCGATAACACTGCAGGGGCACGTTTAATTAACACACAAATTAGAATGAGCAAATGAAGCTCAAACCAAAACCAAGGTGGTCAGGAGCTTAGGAAACCAGGAGAGAGGCAGCCTCTCCATGCCTGAATCAGTTAATGGTTTAGGACCATGCATAAGAAACAGCAAGGGGTAACGCTGTTCTGCTGGCATGAACATCCCGGCCATTCACTGCAGCCAAAATTTGCACCCAAAGTGCAGCAAGATTACTCCTGGCTAGGGAGTGTTACAAGATGAAGCAAGATGTAATAAAGGGATGGATGAATGGTGGGGGGGAATCAGGGAAAGAATGGTTCCATTTTTCTTTATCATTTACTTTTTTTAATGGAACCTTATCATAATTCTAAACTTAGCTGAGTGTATGTCTGAATTGTTTTGCTCAGACCCAGGAAGTGATTTTTTCAGAGCTGTCATGCAGATGCACAGATGCAGTACTAGAACTTTTGGGAGTAGAGAAATGGGAAAAATAATAACTTTTTTTTTTTTCCCATGGACATTTCAAATGCCCAGAATAAGTATTTCTGACATATGCAACCATTCCTGAAATCAAAGGCTCATTAGAGCTGCAGATGAAATCCACTAATTAAATGGTTAGTTGTAAGTTTATTTTTAACATTCTTTTTATGTTGGTGTCCACAAACTGACTCAGTTAGGGTCCCTACATTGGCAGTGCTGCAGAGATCTAAAGCGGCTGTCTTTCCTACAAAGAACTACACTATAAAACTTATGTTTGCTGTTTAAGATACTTTTTTTTTTTTCATCATCCAGACTAAAGGATCTACTGACACTGGGCAACGCTGTTTTCACTTTTCATGTCTGTACTCTTTTCTCTCTGGAAAAGCTTTGCTCTTCTCTTTCTGTTGCTAAGAGAAAAAGCCCCGTTGCCAAGGAACAAATGTCCAGCGCACGTGTCCTGTGTCAGATGTCAAAAGAATCCCTCCTAAATATTTTCACGTGCATACAGGGGACGATGAGTCTTACATATGAGGCAAAGGACAGGTGGAATTGGCCGGCCTTGCTCAGTGATGTTCAAAACCACCCCCAAATCATTCATCTTTTATCCAGCAGTCCTAATTCCAGCTTTTTGTTTTACTTTTTTTTTTTCCTTCTCTAGCCCAAGCTTAAAACTCTTTTTTTTTTCTTTTTTTCTTTACTCATTTAGAAGTGAAGTTTGTTCTTCCATTTAAAAATAAGTCTAATGCTAGTGTTATGTGGTGAAGACATGCAGAAAACCTTCAGAAAAAGAGAAGCCCGGGGTTTGGCTGAGCCAAATGAGTCTGCAGCTTTTTGCTCGTACATCTGCTCTTGAAACCGTGAGCATCCATCCCATTGCTGAGGGTTACCACGGTCTGTGGCACGTGCCTGGAGCAGCAGGCAGAGACGTTCAGTACGGAGTTAGACTGGCCTTAGCTGCGTGCCTGGCTTTCCTCCATAGCGTAGAATTAAACCTTCCAGTTCACAACTCGAAACCTTTTTGGAGCTAGACAGCTGGCAACACGTTAAGTAAAAATCTCCTGGGGGAGGAAGAGGCAGACTCTGTACGATCCCATAGTCAGAGCTCTGTGTGTATGTTGTCAGTTGTCAGCGGTATAGTACTGGAGCATGGAAAGGGCACCTCTGGAGTGCAGAATACTTCTCTTGTTCATTACTGTTTTGTCATTAGATATCCTGTGTTAACGAAGCTCCGTGACAGATTTTTGTACCCTGCGCTGCCTGTGGATGTACTTGCACATGTTTCATCAGCACATTTAAGAAAGACTTCAAACACATCAGCTGCTTTTCAGCCTAGTTGATCCTGAGATGGTTTGTGGCTGCAAGTAACTTGGAGAGAAGTTGGAAATATAATGTAGTTAGATTACATTTGGTTTGAGAAGTTTGTAAATGTTGATGTTTTAAAAAGCTGAAGAAGTTGAAAGGAAATGGATATATGTTATAACAGTGTTATCACTTACGCTGTTAGTGTAAAAGCATACATTTGTTGGACCTTGGTATGTTGGGACTTTGCCCTAGCATAAATGGGATATTGACCTAAATTAGCATTTCTGCTGTCTTAGAACAAAGCAGAAGCAAAAAGAATAGATTCAGAAATAAGGATGTACAGCTATAATTTTTGTTAGTATGCTTTCTGCAAAGTCTCTGGATTGGGTCCTTGTATGGCAGAGTTGCATCCAGTGACTGGTACTGTAAGGAATACTTTGGTTCCTCTGGTCACACACAGGTCAGGAGCAGAAGGGGAGAAAATGGTTGTGTTTCACCCAAGCTATTCAGCAGCTAGGCTAAGCCTAACATTGGTCAGGAAACAACCAGAGAAAGGATTTGTGACTTTCTTTTCTTGAATTTCTGTTTGCTGATTTCCAACCATAAGCAATTTTCCTTTTTCATTTTGCCTCTGAACCATTTTAAAATTGGTCTTCCTCATACTTTTGTTTTGGTTTTGAGCATTGAAAACCAGCTCATTTTTCCGGGGGGAGTGTGTCATTTTTAATTTTACTTCTCAGAGTTGCACGGTGCAGCACCATGCTGGAGATCATTGTCTGTGGTCCGGTCGTGGTTTTTGGCTTGCACAACTAGTTCACGTCTGAAGCCATTAGTGGCTTGCCATCAGAGAGAATCAGCCAGGTATCCTGCTGTGATGCTGACAGGTGCTGCTTTTATCAGCTCTAGTGTTAGGAACCTCAGCTCCACAATCACAGCCCCTGGTTTAACTCAACTTGTAAAACTATTTCTGCTTGGAGAATTGTGAATGGTAAAAGACAAAGGTGCTTCTAATGATAAGAGATGCTGATGAACAAATCAAGATGTTTAGGGAGTTTTACTTGGACCCTCCTTTGTGTTGAGCTCTCTCTTTACTGGAGAATTGTCATAAATCATAAAAGTCACTGTCCTATTTTTGAGTCTTGGAAAACTCAGCTACGCTGATCTCACTCATCTTGCTGAAGGATTAAGATTACAGCCAGGTATTCTCCCCTTTCATTTTAGAAAAGAACACAGCTGGCAGAAAAATGTATTCTTCTTTATCTTGTCTTGGTAGAGCTGTGTACAAACAGCTCACATTGTCCTCAGCTGATTGAGTTTATTGAATGGGTAATTCTGAAAAACAGACTTTTCATAGATACGTTGTTATTCAAATTTTAAACTATTATCTATTTGTGATAAACTCAGCTGAGGTTTCTGTACTGTTCTTGCCTCGTACAATGAAAAAAAGTTGTCCAAAAGTCTCCTGTAGGGAAGAGTTGCATACATACTCTTTTTGAAAAATGGTAGCTTCCCTAGAAATTCACGCACAGAAAGCTGGAATTCGTTTTCATGAACCATATTCTGGGGGATGCGTGACATCCTTTTTACATTTGTACAAAGCGAACAAAAGGAATGTGGATATGAAAGAAATTCATTTATAATTTTGAAAGAATATCCATTTTGTTATTCACCCCTCAGTAGCGTTTCACACAGAATCAGAGATTCACAGTTTAGGTTATTCTGATGACTAGTGAGCAAGCAATTATTTCCTACTTGTAAATCAGATTTGCCTGTTAAATAGTTTACTTGTTCTGTCAGGTTGTTGTTTCCTCTGAGCTGGTATTTATCAGCACGTCAGTATCATAAACCCACTAAAAATTAGTTGAAATTAGTTGTGTTTGCTTGAGCTCTTTTTAAAAAACGTTTTTTAACAGACATCCTTTGTTTCTGTATTAACATAAAAGTTAATTTTGTTACGCCTGCACAGACTTCCTGTAAGGTGACTGAAATTGGTAGTAGTGTAGTGAAAAAATAGTAAAAAAAAACGGCTTTACAGTTCGCACTTCCCTTGATAATTTTGGATGCAGTTCTGCC
Organism: Dromas ardeola; assembly: GCA_013398915.1. Lineage (NCBI taxonomy): Eukaryota > Metazoa > Chordata > Aves > Charadriiformes > Dromadidae > Dromas > Dromas ardeola. Next base: position 17,940 of record VYZM01018636.1, on the reverse strand, counting down.
AGGTGTCATACACAGTGTCTTGTTCCCACAAATAAGCAAACCTGCCCTGTCTCAGCAATTTGTCTCAGCTCAAGTATCAGAGAAGATACTTAGAGAAAATGCATTTACGATCTTTTCTCAATACGCAAGCCCATTTTTATATGACTGAAATCGCTTCAATGATTTTTATTCTACAGCATAATTTTTAGTGGTAGACTTATGGACCACCCACTGAAATAACATTTTGTAGTGAAGGTTTTGGCTACGGAGAGCTGTGCCTTCTAATAGCAAGGAAGGGTACTTAAAATTATTTTTTAGGCACAGGAGAAGTTTTGCTTGCCCTGTGATCATAATAGAAATGGTGTAAACTTTCGGTCTTAATAACAACTGAATATCTTAAAGCAAGTCTGCTAATGTTTTCCTGTAGAATATTAACCTCTTCTATGAAGAATACATGGTAATACATTCTCTTACAGATATAATTCCTCATTAATTTAAGACATGGTCAGGTTTCTGGTGCAGGCTACTGCTTTCCTTTGGAATTTCAATACTTTTTAGTGATTATTCAGTATCTTGCTGCTTCTTGTAGCATTACTGCTTGTTAAACGACATTATTTGTTGATTAGTGGTGTGTTACTTTCTTAGTGAATGTCTCTTCAGATAGATTTTAAGATTTTACATTGCAGAATTGATGAGGCCAGAGGAGGGGTGAAATTAAACAGGGTCTATTTTCTTCACAGGAGCTTGGAATTCCTTTGTATGGATTCTTCTTTTTAAATTTTTAATTCTCTTTTCATTTAGAAACAAATCCGGGTGAAGCAGGATTTGATGTATCATGTTGCCTACTTTTTTGGTTGGTTTTGGTTTGTTTATTTCTTTTTTTTTTTTTTTTTTCCAAAATTCGGGAAAGAAGGTTTTTTTTGTTGAATTTTTT
>VYZM01018636.1:0-17006 GCA_013398915.1 Dromas ardeola | reverse complement strand
TTTTTTTTTTTTTTTTTGCCAAACTTCGGGAAAGAGAGCTTGTTTTGATGAGTTTATTGAATGTCAATTGTTGCTAATAGATAGTTGAGGGACCACTTAATAAAATAAACAAACCAGGAAGTCTATAACACTTTTAACCTCTATATGAAAAGCTGTTTTGGATGAAGGTAAAGAAACCTTTGGACTATTCTGGAAACAGATAAAAAAAGCAAAAAATTACACTTTTTATTAAGGAGAATGTTAATTTCTTATCTTCCAAAGATGATTATTTTGAGGTTAATAATTTTTATATTTTGATGATATATGGCTATTATGAAATGTATTATGTAAACATTTGTTTACATTTTCTCTGAAACACTCCACATTTTAATATTTTTGAAGGTGATATAATCGACAGATGGAAGTAGCAGCCAGCCATAGGTCCTGTCAGTGTGCAGATACACTTTGCTAGGACTACTGAAATGACAGATTTCAACATGCCTTGGCATACAACATGCTATGGATGATTGGCTTTCCTAGGCACGGGATACAGTTGACCCAGTAACCTATAAATATCACCATGCTGTTTTGCACATTGTGCTATGAATGAGTGACCTAAACATACACAACACGTAGCTGACCCAGTCACCTATGCATGTTAGCAATATGTTCTCACAGTTCTAGTGTAATATTTCATATATGAAGTCAGTAGAGCGTCCTAAGATCTTGGTTCTCCATCAAAACTCCAGAGCCCATCTCAAGCCTTGTGGCACACGTGAAACTTCTCTCCTGTGCTAGGTCTGTGTGCTCATGAGCTAAGCTATTAGTTCAGTTGTAGAAATATTGGGATCTTGGGACAGTATCTTGGGATGTTGCTGGGCCAAAAGATCGCTTTGTTGTTATCAATGCTGTGCCTTCAGTCAGTCCAGAGTTACCTACAGATACAGTAAGTCTGGCAGTTTTGCTTTTTGTTTTTTAACATGGAATTAGGTTGTACTTTAGGATTTTGTTGTTCCTGATGGGTTTTACCTCAGTTTACCCACCATTACACTTCGCCCTCAGCTGCTAAACGAAACTGAACTGTTAATTCACTGAATTTAATACCAGCTCAGCTCTTTAAATTGAAGTTTCAGATGGGGCACCACTCGCTCTAGCACAGTATGGCTCGGGCTCTTTGCCCAGTGCAGATTCTGGCAGCGTGCTGTGTTTTTTTATGGGGTTACAGGCAACAAGATTATATGATTGCTTCCTAGTGAAGTCTGTGGGTAAGGCATTTGGGTATATAGTAATAAAGCTATGGGGAGGTGCCTCAGTTTCTGCAATGACAGCAGTTGTTTACTGGGCCTGATTTCAGTTCCAAGGTTTGCTGATCGCAGGGGACATTTCTAAGCAGAATGAAGGTGGGTTGCATGGGTTTGGGTGAGACCAGGATTTTCCCTCCATGACAAGGTGCAGGATGCCAAGTTACAACTGTTCTCTTTCCCTAATTCATTTGGTTGACCAGTTTGTCCATTTTTCCTTTTCAGTTTAAATGAGTCAATAATCAGCAAGATATGAAAATGTCTTGAAGAAATTAATATTGTCCTGTTAATCATCTCTGTAAAGGCTTCTTTTTAAAATTCAGAAACTAACTTGTGGTCTCAAAAATCTCTTGCACTAACTAGAGATGTCGCTGTATAGGCAGCTCAAGTATTGACAGTGCTCTGTTCATCTGACATACTTGCTTTTAAAGGTTTATCATAAACTGATGGCTGTGTAACCTCCTTCTGTGAGTGGGAGGAAGGAATGAAGAGAGTAACAGAAGTAGGAGGTGAAGAGAAATTTGTCACTCAGTTTCTCCTGCTACTTTGTTCGTCTGTTTAGAAACACTAAAGCCAGTACATGGTGCTTTCTGTGTGAATTGAGGACTGGTTTCGGTACAAGAAAATGATAGCGGCTAAGAATATGTAGTCTTGATTTAGAATAAAAAAAAATATTGGAACGCCTGCTGAGGAGCATGTCATCAGTGTATATTGTATGTATGTGTGTACATGAATGTGCTTGTATATTCCCCAGTGGCCATTGGGGTTTTTGCCGACTTTCGTACCCGTTTCTTTTCGACTCGTTCATACCCATCGTACCCTGACCTATTACTCTGACAGTCTAAGCCTTACAGCTTAATCAGGGTAGAGGTAAAGTTGTTGTGATTGCAAAAATAATGAAGGAGAAGTAGGGTTAGAGAAGTAAGAAAGCATAACACTAAGGCTTTTTTTGAGTATTCCCTGCTACATAAAACCAAGCTGAGACAAGAATGTCTGTCACTGATACGTTGCAGTTAAAAAGCGTCCAATATGAGCTGCTGCACGTTATATTTAAAATGTCTCCAAACTCTATGTATCTAGTCAAATTTCTCTCTGATCTCCTAGGGGTAGGTGTTTGCACTGTAACTTTACAACTAAATTTTTATGCCTAAAAAAGCCACCAGAGTTTAATACTTTATCTCCCAGGATTCTCCTGTTGGTTCCTGAAGAACAGTATCTGGAATACATGATAGATTAACTGTATAAGTATACATAAAAAAATTACTATGAGATAAAACCAAATTCACCTGTTTCACTTTGTGTTATGTAAAACTTATCTCATTGGAATGACTAGTCATATTTCACTATTTCTGCTCTTGAATTTCTGCTTTTATGCTCTTTTTTTTAAAGGGAAACTATGCTAAACATTTAGTAAGAAATAGTCAGGTAATACAGTTTATAACAAACATGGAATTTTTGCATTTAAACCATTGCATGTGGGGATGGGTGGTTCCTTATTACAGGCCCAAAACAAGGCAAAGGGTTTATACATGACCTGTGAAGCTTTGTAGGATGTGCACGTTGGAGAATGGGATCCTAACTTCAGCTGTCATAACTGAAAGCTTAAATTCAGAGCTATGCTGTACAATGCCCTATGAAACTACCAAAATCCACTGTAAAGACAGACGAGAGTGTAGATTACCTTCAGGGTCCCTTTAACAACCCAAGGACAAGAGTACTGTCCTAAGGGTAAAGAAGCAAGATGTTAAATCTCTTGTGAGTTTTTATGTTCCTTAGTCCAGTATATGCTGGCAGATAAATAAATCTGAGGACGCAAAAGCAACAGTTTCTGTTCTTGGAAAGATTAATCCAGTCTCCAAAAGTATTTCCAGGCTTCTATGGAGTAACTTTTGAATTTTGTCTTTCGGTATTCCTAAATGATTAAATGGGACCTGGATTATACTCTAAAACTGAAGAGTCCATGGATTCAATGATCTGGGTTTGTGCTAATATTTCATTTAGTTGTGTCTCTGTTCTTTCCCCAAACTTCAGTCTTTTAAGTAATGGAAGCTGGCTGTGTATGACAAATAAAGATCATGATAATTGTGTGGAATTTCAGCGAAATCAAACCTAGCATAAATTTTTTAGGCACTTGACTGATTCCAAAATACAGTCACCAAGTAAACAGGTGAGGAGAGGAGGACTGAATTCCTAAATTTTTGATAGAGCTACCATGATGTCCAGACAGATGTATTTTGGAGTACATGAGTAGAGGTATAAAAGTAAAACCATCACTGTACTGCTTAGTTTCCTTTGGTACTTGGGAAATTAATTTAGTCAACTCATGACTTATTGCACTAGGTGAAGACTTCCATTCCTGTTACGTATTTCTATTCAATAGCTTTGAGATCTTGTGAGAAGAAGGTAGGATCTGCTAACCAGATATCAGACATTATTTTTATTTTTCTGTAGAGCAAAGCTACCTTTGGATGGTTAGGAGGAGTGAGCAAATCTCAGCTACATCATCTCTGTATACCTTAAGTTGCCTGTTTGGGCAAATGGTTTATGATGAGAGGCAATTGAAGGTGGTTCATTTTAAATTTAAATTTTTAACTGAAGTTTCATTACCACTGCTATTGTAAGATATGTATACTGTTCTTTGGTGAGTTTGGCATTGAGTAATGGAGGCACATCTTCTGCCCTTGGTCTCTTCAAATCTTTGAAAGTAAGAGCAGGTCCTTTTAGAACTCCCTGTGTTCCCCTGAAGACAGAAGCTTTTTGGTTTTCTAAAATGCTGTTTTTACTAAGAACCGATATTTTTCAGACACTAACTCAGGTATTTCTACTAAGGGTGTTATTTTTTTCAGATAATAAGTTGATTTCCTGCACTTCTGTACACTTGATGTTTTGACCTAAAAGCTACTCAGATACCTCGGGGTGCACCAGTGATAAATCAATGAAGCGTTTCCTTATGAATATTGCCACTTTTCATAGTTTTATAGGGAAAAGAAAAGGTTAAGGATGAGTTTATGGATTAATCACAGCAACAAAATTTGGTGCATCTTCCAAAGAGAATAGAACAGGTGAGCAAGGTCTTGGAATCTGAACACCAGCACTGAGCCAGCTATACTCCCCTGCCTTGAGTGAAACAAAGGCCAAGGGGAGACAGTCTCTAGACTACAATGCTATATGGAGGGGTTAGGCTCTATGCATATAAGAAAATAGAGAAGATGAGGGTGGAAATTTCTTACAGACATTGGAGAAATTTAGAGAGCTGGCCAGGTGTTGCTTTGCATAATTACAGTAAGGTTCCAGGAAACATCAAGTGTAACATTAAATTATAAAAGTATAAGGTGTTCCGAGTGATGTCAGACCAACAAGTTCTCTGCGGTGTTTTTCTGTGGTTCTGCAAGACAGAGAAATTTGTATTTCTGCTGCTTTTCCATATCTAGATGTAACCCATGTTTTAATAAGTGCTTGTAGTTATATCTGCTATCTGACCAGTAAAAAGAGAGATTTGAAATTTCCTTGCAACACTCTGAAAAAAGAGATGCTTTCAGATATGATGAGTAGAAAAAACAATGTGTCAGAATGGATGGTGGCTCTCAGTCTTCACAGGCTAAATATCTGCTTGCAGCCCTATCTTCATTATAAAGCTGCAAATGTCTAAATACAAAATAGATTTTTGCATAAATTACAAATATGTAAAATGTGTGAGGGTTTTCATTTTTCTTTCATTATATATTATCTTTACTTCTTTGGAGTTGGCACGTATCAATATCCTCATTCATAGCATGGTAGCGCTACTGTTTGCTTTGATTATTCAGGCACTTGCATGGATATGTGGCAGAACACGGCTCTTAAATGGTTTTCCAAGTTACCATCTGCCAGCTGACACCTTAAGTAACTGTGTGCATTCCCATAGCCCAGTACAGTTGTAAACTGAAACACACTATCAGCCTCAGTGAAAAAGTTAATAGCAAAAAAAACCACACACCCAAAAGCTCGACCAAACAACTCCCCCACTCCCCCACTGCCCACCCCCGTATTGTTTCCTACCTTTTTAAATTTTTTTTAAGTACATGTTATTTATGTATGAAGGTATAAATGTGAACAGGCATGATGACCAAGCTGGTGGTCAGTGACTGTAAAATCAGTAGAACATAATTGTTTGGCTGTCTCCATACACCTAATTTAGGATGCTATTGCTTAAGTTATTGTTTGAGATATTGATGTCAAGCATCTTAGGGTCTAATTCTCATATTTGGATACAGCAATAAGTAATCTGACACAGGGCTGTGGTGTTAAGAATGTAAATCGTCAGAGTGGACATGTTTTCCAGCTGTACTAAGGGTTTAAAAAAAAAAAAAACAAACCTCTGTTCTTTATTTCATTATTCATGTTCTTACTTTTGTTATGATGAGTGCTCTGTTGGTGATACGTTTTTAGTATCAGATGAGCTCTTATCTGCCAAAAGGAGAGTCACCCCACCAGAACAAAACGTGAGACTCTGCCTATAATAGGATCTCCATGTCTGATATCTTTGGATAGAAGTTGTTTGTTTGTTTGTTTTTTATACTGAAAAACTCACCATGTAAAAAGAAATTTAAAAATTCCCTTTCTACTCCACAATCAAGGCCTCCTCCATATCAGTTTGAACACACAAGTGCAAAACAGAGCAAGTAAACTCGCCAGGAGGGGAAAACATTCAAGGGTGCAACTGTGAACCTCTTGTTTTGCTACTTTGTCTTTTGTGAGGACTGCCAGTAAATCTCATGTATTATTTTTTTTCTAATTTTTTTTGAGTTTTCTGGTTATTGTTTAGCCTGTTTCTGATATTAGTTTCTGATTTTTCACCTCCACTCAGGCCGTTAAAATGTTGATCTAGGTATTGTCAGACAATAATTAATTCATGCCTTATTCTGTTGTGTGTACTGTATATATTATCTTGTGCAATTATTTAATTAAAACATAATTATAGGGTGCCAACCTACCAAAACAGATAGATGAATGAAAATTTCACTTGAAGGTATAAAGCATTTGGATTCATCTGCAGAAAAGACTCCTTTACTGTAAAAAGAACTGACTTTTGGGAATGATGCTTATCTGCATCAATACCATAAATGCATTATACTTTGAAAAACTCCCCAGAGGGTTCATGAGGCTTGTGTGTTTCTCTTTTTATGATAAATCTGGTTTGGCTCAAGGGTTCTCATTAAGCCACTGTTGTGAATACACCCTTCTGGTGGAATTGCTAAAAATGCTTTTCAGGTAATATTACAAATATAATTACAATTGAGTTATTAGTTATTTCAACCTTTGCTTTTATGCTGTTGTCTTACTGTTTCTTGCATCATTTTGTGTTTGTGCATGCATTTTGAAAATAATTTGTTGGTGCATCTAGACAGGTTAACAGGGTCTGCTGTGGTGCAGCTAAGAACTGGGAGATGAATGAGAATAGTTTCCTTATGATGTTTTTTTCTAATTTATGTAGCAGAGGACTTTGGCCTGGAGGTGTCAAACCTTTGGTTGCGGGGTGCTGGAGTTTAGGCTTCTGGCTTTAAAAATATGAATATGAAGTGAGTTAAAGATCAGCTATGGTGTTTACATACCAACTAGTTCAGAATATACCTTTTAAAAATAAAACTGACATCTGAGATAATTCTATATGTATTTAATAAGTGGGAACTGTTTTCATCTGGGAAGCCAAACTTATGGAAAGAATGTTCCTAGTACTTAACTGAAAATACTTGCCCCAGATAAATTTATTGTCCGTGTGACAGAGCTGCAAAAATAAAATAAACCAGAACTGAATGAAACAGTTGGATTTCTTCCAAGAAGCTTACAAATGTATTGGAAAAAATTGAATATGCAACAAGAATTAAGGAAGGATTACAAGAATGTATTAAATTCAGTTAGTAGTATAATTTAATAAATTTCTAGTCTAGAGAAAGAGCGGAATGCTGCTTTTTTGCCACTTTTATTAACATGACTAATCTTTACTCATTCATATGATGCTGGCACTTCTTCTATTAATGAAATGTCTTTTGTGGCACTACAGCATTGGTAGGATGTTAGCCTGTGAAGAAGAACTGAAAGCCTGACATAAAACCACAGAAGAGAAATACTTAACCCAGTGTAAGGCTGATGCAGTTTCCTATCCGTGTCCTCAGCTCTCCTTGTTGAAAGTGTGCATTTCGGTCCACACATGCATATGCAAAGTTGCCTTTCTATCTGCATGATTTAACTGTACAAATCTGTGTTAAAAGCAGTGACCAAAGCAATATCAAATCCATCTGATCTTGCAACAAAATGTTGATGTTACTCAGATGTAGGTTCCCATGTCACCCACAGAAAATGCTCTTCATGGGCAGAGGTTGCGCAATAAGATGCAACACTCAGAGGAGATGGGCATTTCTCAACAGCAGTAACTTTGGCAACGGACAGCAATCTTAGGACAAACTGATGAATGGGGACACTTATGCCAAGCTCTTGTGAAATTATTTAAAAAGAGATTTTTTTCAACACCCTGTACAAACACATGTACAAACCAAAGTATTTTAAATCGAGGTGAGTTAGATGAGTAGCAGCACTTATGTCTGTAATTTAGTGTTTCTGTCTGCTTTTGTACGAAAGTAGGCCTACCCCTACCCTTCTAGCACTGAACTTCTCAGAGAGCTTTAGGCTGTCTTGTATCTGCGTGTTAGGTCTCAGCACTTGAGGTCAGCGCTCGAGCTCTGAGCTCTGGCATTTTGGGCATGTCAAGTGCAGAGTCCTAGTGCTCTTCAGAGCTCCATGCAAGCATAAAGACCAGCCTGGGCTGAGATCTGAGAAGAGGCATTTCATTTGTTTCCTGTTCAATTAAGTTAGGCTGATAGTTGGGGCTTTCACGTTTCCCAGGAGAAGGGAGCTAAACTGCTTTTGAAAAGTTTTCTAGTGCCTCTACCCTAGCCAGGGACTGGTACAGTCAGACAGTGAAAATAGCTTACAAACAACGCAATTTCACAGTAAACTGAGTTTCTGTTCTGCATCAGTGTAACAGAGACTAATATTTTCCAGAGGACTTGTTGTTTTAAAATAGTATGTATTGTATTTGATCCCTCTGTTTTTCAGAGGGCTGTTGAGAAGAATGGTCGGTAATTTACTCTGGAGAGAGAGAGGAGATATAGATTTTTAAAGTTAGAAAAGGACTTGCAATTTGTGCACGTTTATTTCTTGTATGAAGATTTGAGGTAAACTCAAATTCATAGTTTTTGATCCCAGATCTCAAGCTTAAATGGTAAAGGCATGTCGAAGAGGATGCAGCCACTGATGGTGCATCTGTCTGTGCAAACTGCAACACGGCAGCAGACGCTGCACCGGTACGTTTCTGACAGTTATTGGGGGCTCTTCAAATGAAAACAGTAGTGAAATTGGAGAACAGTGTTACCTTCCAGTTATAAATAGTACATATAATACATTGTCGTATCATTTCCGAAAATGGTTCCTTTATGTGTGTTCAACTAATCTTTGTTTCCACCAAAATGTATTTTTATACTAAGTATTACGTTAGAGTCTTCTCCATTGGATGTCCTGATGAGCTATGTAAAAAAAGAAGAAAAATTGGCTCAAGAATTGGAAAATAAATAATACAGTTAAATACAATTTAACAAATACGGTAGAAAACATGCTTTAAGTGGAATTTCGGAAGTGGCTATTGAATGACCGTATTAATTAATGATCGAGACCAAGCACAACCCCTAGAATTGCTAGAATCAAGTGGAACGTTAATTTCCATTGCTTCTAGAAATGACTGAAAGGTACCCAGTTTTTAACCAACTAGAGAGTTTAGGTCACAGAACAGTGATTTAGGCAGAGATTGAGTGTACAAAAATGAGAAAAATGAATTTAACTGGACTTTTCAATGTCATCATATTTTTATGATTTTTGCTTTTAAACACTTTCCCCATGTATCTTAACAGCAGTCCAAGCCAGCGAGCAGAGGGGGCAGGGAAATGTCATTTTATTTCATGGGAACATGAGCTTTCATGAACGCTTTGAGTCTTGGCCAGTCTAGAGACTCTCAGTATGCAGAGCTTCCTTGGGAACCAGATTCTCCAATTCACTTACAAAAGCTAACCAGCAAGTAGCCAAGATCCTGGCTGTTTTCACTGTGACTGAAATCACAAGTCAAACCAGTTTCAACCCTTGGCTGGAAGAGTTTGGGGTTCCTTGTTTTGTGAACACCAGCCTGGCAGGTGCCTGAGAGCTCCAGCATTTCCCTTCTTGGGTAGCTGTAATTGCCCAATTCTTAGGCAGATGCATGCAAATAAGTCAATAAAATTAACCTGTCTCTAAGACACTATTAATGCGATCAATGAACAGTTTACCACTGCATGGGTTTCTTTGTTTCTTCTCTTAATAGGATCTGAAAATAAGTGAAAAATATCCATTGGATTGTTGCAGTAGCATAAGCAACTATGGGACGCTGGGGTTGCTGGCTCCTGATAAATTTGCAGTGGGTGGCTGAAATTCTGGGGTTTGATGGTAGTGCTGTCTGTCAGAACCAGAATGTAATGACAGCCCATAGCTCTGAAAGGTATTGAGGTATAAAAGTAATTTTAAAATGGGATCGTTAAGAGACACCTGGCAATGATAGGTTCTCCTTAAGGAGCACTTGAATATAATGTTTTCTATGGTATCTTTCATTTAGACTGTCTAAACAGTCCTCTGGAGCTGGTAAAAAATGGAAGCAGGGAATGGAGGTGTCATGTTTTCAGATGGCAGAAGAAAACTAACGGAGGGAACTGCCACAAACAGTGATGGGATGGTGTAAACGCAACCAGAGGAACAGCACGGCGTAACAAGTTACATTGGACTGACTAGTGATTCACGCTGGTAGATACTGGCAAGGGGGAATCTAGCACTTCAAGGGGCTTCTTTGAGGGATTCTGTCTGTCTTCTTCCCCTAAGATTACTGCTTCCACTTCTTTTGACGTTGTTTCAAGAAAAACAAAACTGTATGAGTAGAAAGAGGCTGCTCAGGTGTTGTTACTGGAGCTTGGCTCAAATAAAGAGCACTAAAGGCAGAATATTTCTGAGTGACTAAAGGGTCATTTCAGTAAACAGTAAAGGGGATTGACATAGAGCTTACATTTTCAAACACACACAAGAAGCATCTTGCATCCAAAATGCTGCCTCAACTTCTGCTCTTATCAGAGTAGAGATTTTCTTAGAAAGTTGGAGGAAGGAATTTTAGCAGAGGCATTGAAATTGAAATACACCACAAAAGCTTTTTTTGGTGTTTCAGAACCTTGCTTTTCTTATTCTATAAGTAGTGCTCTGGGGGGCTGAGAACTGGGATAAAACACAAGTATATAAACTGTTTACAAAAATCACTTCATGCACTTGCTTGAAAATGGCCGCAAACAGGGTGGGATTTGACTGTGGCTTTAAGGATGTAGCAGAATTTAGCAAGAGAACAAAGTGTTTTTATTCCTTCTGTACATCCATGTTTTTTTCTTTCCTAGCTATGATTTTCTTCCTGCAAGTTTTGTCCAGCAGCTCCTAGGGCTACCACTTTTTTGCCAGAAATATATTTTTTATAAATACAGCATCAGTCTCCCTGCCAGAGCCATGAAAGCTGGTCTGTCATGTGTTTGAATTAGTACGTTAACAGGACAAGAGCCAGGGAAATATATCTTTGCAGCTCTAACACTGTGTACTGAAAAATAACATGTGATAAGGAAAAGTAATGGTAGTAACACATCAGCTAGTAAAAATATGACTGGCAATTCTTGTATATGCTTTCTGGTTTTGAGCCATGGAAATTATGCAGAGGGTAAAGTGACAACCTGAACAGCTGCCTATTGAAATTCAGTGCTTGAAATTATGAAATTTGTAGACTGGTTTCATCCTGTGATTTTACTGTTCATCATTGTGACATCTGCTGAAAGCCCTCATGGTAGATATTTCTAACATATTTCTCAAAGAGCATTAATGATTCATTGTTTGGTCTTGTTTATAGGGCTTTTTTTTTATTCCTTGTGTGTGGTGATTTCATGGGCTCGTTACCAAAGTCCTGGGGCCAAAATGATCCCTAGTGTATCTTCTTCAAAGACAACTGAGGGTGGAAGGATTGAGGATAGCTAATTGTTAACATTAGGAGCAACTTTTTGCTGGAGTCGTATTGAGTTGAGTCCAAACAGAACTACTGGATATCAATGTACTTGAAATACTAAGCTTAGAAACTCACTTAGGTACACTTCCATCTAACTTGCACTCACAGAAGATCATATTTGTAAAGGCTACATGTTAGATTTTTATACAGATTTTGAATTTTCTGTAGTTTTGTTTGATCCCTACTCATCATTCATTATCAACATTCAGATATTTTTCTTGTCAATCATACTTTGTTGTTGACTAGCCCTATTTAAATTTCTCTGAATCCTACCTTTTTGCCTGATTTACATGAATAAATCACATAGTAGGAATAGGCTTTAATAGAACAAGAGTATTTTTTCCTAGCTTATTGTCTTTGCAGTCTGCATGCTAATGTGTTGCTTCAGAGTCAAGTGTATGCAAGTCTGATGGCTTATTTAGGACTGGATCCTGGCAGAAACATCTGATCTGAGGATGAAGAATCGGGCTGTTTGTATCCATGAATGGTCTTGATATACTCAAGGTACATTAGGAATTAAGTAAAGATAAGCTCTGTTTGTGGGGTAAGAAGTGATGCATGTAGTAACTAAGCCAACAAGAGTCCTGCAAGAAGGATTAGAGGGAATTACATGTTCAGAAATCACAGTTTTTAGACTTGCCTTAGAGCTTCTAGAGTATTAGTGTAAGTTAAAGTGTTGCCCTGTTGCTGGGGATCTGAGCTCATTTTCTTCCCATTAACACTTTCTAAAGAACTTAAGGACTCAGGTTTGCGTATCCCCTGAGGTACAGCAGCGATGACACACCAATATTACCACTGTTCAAACAACTACGTGTTGTATCACATGAAAAAAGTGGTTTGCCTTAGTGGAGAGGGAAACCCCACAAAAATATTTTGCTAGTAATTAACTTCTTGAGGGCTTCACTCATGTCCTACTCTTTTTCATGGATAGCTGGAAATTTAGGTCTTTGTTTCTTACCCTTTGCTCCCAGCATTCTTTCATTCTGCCATAATTTCTGCTCTATTTTCTTTGCAGTCCATGATGAATGTTCTCCACATGTTAGTATGCTTATTTGTACAACTTTCCTGTCAGTAGCATAATAAAGTTTATGTAATGCCTCAACTTTTATAGGAAGCTGAAATACTGTACGCTAGTTTTACCAAGAAGGATTTAGTCCCATGAAGTTCATTGATGCCTTGACTGTGTGCGTGAGCAGCAGAGCTTTGTGCTGCCCTCATTTTGTGAGGTCACATATTATGAGCATTGCAAAATCTGGAACATCGGGAAGAACACTGAGTTTGTAAATTTAAACTCAAATTGCCTATATTTAAAATGTGGTGCAACTGATGCCAGCCTTCTTTAACTGGCCTCTGTTTCTGAATCATTCTTGAGCTATTTTATATCACCTGAAACATAAAAAAAAAATTTGCTGTTCTCTGGTACACTAGGCCAATTTTTGCAGGATTTAAGAGTTAACGTGGGGGCTTTTTTTGATACCTTTTGATTTTTATGAGGAGATTCTCTCAGTTCTTTGCATATCTTCCTAAATGCTAATTAGGTCATTTCATATGTTACCTTGCAGTATTGTTTCCCACTCACATCACAGTAGTTCCCCAATCTTCCGTAGTCTGTTTGAATTTAAGATCTGGTCCTGCAGATCTTTTTATTCCTTATCTTCGATTCAAGTCAGGGGCACAGCTCTGCCTCTCCCTTATCCTCTCTGAAGGACAGCCATTTGCCATTGAAGATAAGCCTGTCTAGGACAGGTGTTTATGTTTTGTGAGAAGGAAAGACTCAGAATCAAGGGAAAAGGGAAGGTTACAGGGAAGGGAATTCAAAATATAGGGTCAGGTACTCAAGAGTGGGAACAGCCGAATTCCACGTGATTGAAACAAGGGCAAGAAAACTGTCAGAGCAACCGAAGGCCACAGTTTTGGAAACTTGTTAACTCTTGGTATTTTAATCCAAGTGTTTCCTCGTTAATCAAACCCAGTATGTCTTCCTGGTCATAGAATAATGATGTAATAAAGCTTAGATAGTTAAAAAAGGCACCCTTTTTGCTCTCAGGATGAGTGTGTGGATAGGAAAGCAGTTTGCAACAGTAGATCTAAATCCATATTTTCAGACATCCAAATTTAACTGGTACAAACGGATGTATCATCTCTTTTATAGTGCTTGAAACTTACCCTTACATCCGATTTGCTAAATTTACTTTGATTGATTTGAACCTGTCTTGAATTCTTCTGACAAATCAAAAGCTTGTTTTATTTATTTTTATTCAACAGAAATGAGATTTTACTGGTTGGGTGAGTACTTTAAACCCTGCAAAACCTACTACCAGCTGTATGATAAATTCCTTTGCATTTCTGAAGCCTGGAGAATATCAGTTTACTGGGACCAATGTAAAGCAGTTCTTGTTTTCAAGTTATTTGATATTATTTTCTTATGTACCATGATGTAATGATCTTGTTACAGGGTCATCAGGAGTATAAGTAAATTTAAGTTTTAACTGACAGGGTAGTCGGTAGCGCTTCAGAAGCTGTGCTAGTAATCTTTACTTTTTCACCTGTCTGGAAAAAGGTAGTATTTCTTTTGCCAAGCTAACTAAACTTATTTAGCTTTGAATGAAATTCACCCTTTTCTGTTTTCATTGCTTTCCAAAGTTTCTTGAATGATTGCCTTGAGCAATGAATATATAGACTGAAGGTTATTAAAAGCCAGTTTATCAGCTGAGGTATTTTTATTCTGTGGGAGACAAGGCAAAGCCCATGTCAGTTTGGCAATTTGGCATTTATATTGTGTAATAAATACTTCTTGAATGGTTGAATTAGACCCTGAGTTTAATTGGGTTTAAACAAGAAAGTCCTTCAGTGTGTATAAGAAAGAATAAAATCGTTTATTGTCCATGTTTCTGTGACAGGTTCTGAAATTAGATGTATCTGAAAACAGAAAATCTGTAAAGATTCTTTATGTGCTGTTATGTCATTCCTGTAGGCTTTCTTTTATATACAGTTAATTATTCTATAAAATGCATAACATTTTATATGCTGATTGTGGGTTGAAATTTCACATCCTGATACAGACTGAGGCAAGTACTCTTGGAATTCCAATTTCTAAACCAGGATTGCTCAAGAAGTGCAATCTCCCTTAAAAGTGTTTGACATGATGTACACCTGCCTTTGGGAAGTAAGCTCTGGAGACACGGGTAGGATATTGTCTTGGAGTCTCTCATCAGACGGTAGTGTAGCAAGGAAGAGAAGCTTATTTAAGGACATGATTAATTCCAGAAAGAGAATCAAAATTCTTCTTAAAGGTGAGAAAGGGAACAATTTATTCTGTTTACAGTAAGCAGGCAAAATTGATAGTATTCTAGCAGAATTGTGTTTTGTACATGTGTTAATGCAACTATTAACATAGGGTCTTGCCTAATAGGATTAGATACATCTGTCATCTTTGTAAGACATTTGACTCGGTTGCAGTGGTTTTTGTATTTATTTTTTTTATGCTATTCTTTTATGAATGAGTAATGTAGTTTTGTATTGGTGGAAATAAAACTGATTCTTATCTCTGTAAATTGCTTAATAACAGTGCCATGCAATTGCTTTTATTTGTCACCAAAAGAGAAAAGAGTATCCTTTGCTCAGTGTAAAATTGGAATTTTAATTAGCCTTGCCAACAAAAATCAATAATTTTTTCAAAATCATGGTGGTATTTTCCAAAAGGAATTACACTGCCTATGTTGGGAAGTATTACCTGAGTCAGATTCATACTTCCTCTTGGAATATGTGTAAACACAAAAGCGAGTGAAATAAATGTTAATAAGCAAGTAATATTTTGAGGCATCTTCTTGAGTAACACTTACATGCTCATCTTATGAAATTATTTTTCTTTGTAACACCTACCTAGCAAATAACATAGAGGTATCATAAGTGGGGAAAAAAAATATTTCAAAGCAAGCTTCAGAATCCCACTGACAAGAACTCGTGTTCTTTTTCCTAAGCACCCATGTAGGATTTTTCCTGATTTAGTAACTTTGATTTTCATTCAGGTTTCACTTTCTTCTAGTTAATTAGTAGGGTAAGATGAAATGGATTTATTTTAAACAAACAACCAAATAAAAAAAGGGATCTGAACAAGAATGAGCAGGTCCTTCTTGGGTTTTATAAATGAAGAATCTTAAGGAAATACTGACTGTTCTTTGTTCGATACGAAGGTGGCCTCTGCTCTCAGCAGTGGTCCAAAATGAAGATTCTGGATGACATTGATGATCTTATTTCACAGATTCTAGCATGACAGTAGCAATTACGTCCTCTTTTACCTTCTAGTATCTCTTTTTAGTCTATAGATTTCATGTTACATCAGGGTACCCCAAGCAGAGTAGGTAGGTATGTTCTTCAAACACTCAGGCTCTCTCAGATGTAAGAAAATAGGCAAATATAAGGAAATATGCAATTGTTAGTGAAAGAATGATCTGGACTGATCATCACAATATCTATCACATCCGAGTTTCTCAAATGCCCACAATGCCAAAATACTTTCTAGTTTCCCTACACTAATGTCCTGAGGTAGTCCAAGTCAGCAAGGAAACACGAGAGAAACACCCCAAGGGGTGCTCCTCTAAGAAGGCATCACAGCTGACAGTCCGGCTAAAGTGCCTCTACACGAATGCACTCAGCATGGGCAACAAACAGGAGGAGTTGGAAGCTACTGTGCTGCTGGAAAGCTATGACATAGTGGCCATTACTGAAACCTGGTGGGATGAATCCTATGACTGGAACGTGGCTATCGATGGCTACAGGCTGTTCAGAAGGGACAGGAGAGGAAGGAGGGGCAGAGGTGTTGCCCTCTATGTTAAGCAAGGGATAGAGAGTGAAGAGATGTCCCTAAAAAACAGCCAAGAGAAAGTTGAAAGCTTATGCGTAGGAATTAGAGGCCGAGGCAACATGGGGAACCTTGTGGTTGGTGTCTACCACAGGCTGCCTGATCAAGGGGAACCTACTGATGAAGCCTTCCTCCTCCAGCTACCGAAGGCATCGTGCTCGAAGGCTCTCATCCTGCTGGGGGATTTCAACCACCCTGACATCTGCTGGAAAAGCAACATGGCGAGCTGTAGATGATCCAGGAAGTTCCTGGAGTGCCTCGATGATAACTTCCTAAGATAGGAAATAGACAGTCCTACTCGAGGGGATGCCATACTGGACCTCGTAGTCACCAATGCCAGTGAGCTCATCGGGGATGTCAAGATTGGAAGCAGCCTGGGATGCAGTAACCACGCACTGGTGGAGTTCACAGTCCAGAGGGAGATGAGAAGCCTAATCAGGACACTGAATTTTAGGAAAGCAAACCTCCAGCTCTTCAAGGAGTTAGTCAATAGGACCCCCTGGGAAATGGTCCTCAGGGACAAGGGGGCAGAAAAGATCTGGCAGATCTTCAAGGACACTTTCCATAGAACACAAGAGCTCTCAATCCCCATGTGTACGAAATCAAGTAAGAAAGGGAGGAGACCAGCATGGCTGAGCTGGGACCTGCTGGTCAAACTAAAAGTCAAGAAGGAACTGCA
The DNA here is from genome assembly GCA_013398915.1 of Dromas ardeola. Taxonomy (NCBI): domain Eukaryota; kingdom Metazoa; phylum Chordata; class Aves; order Charadriiformes; family Dromadidae; genus Dromas; species Dromas ardeola. Next base: position 48 of record VYZM01018636.1, on the reverse strand, counting down.
CAGGTGGTTCAAGCAGCATGAGGTGTCCTGGGAAAAGTATAGGGATGC
>VYZM01018622.1:116460-151428 GCA_013398915.1 Dromas ardeola | reverse complement strand
GTGATTCCGTGATTCTGTGAAATGCCCTTCTTTCCTGCTGTAAACTACTTCTACTTCTTGGTAGCAGGGTTTTCTTTTGAAAAGCTTTGTATCAGTAGTACTCGGGCATGAATTTATGATGCGACTCATAGATGGAGATTCCAGGCAAGGCCTGTTCTTCATGTGCAGCCATCTGTTCCCCATCATCATGTAAGGGTCCCTGATGATGCTTGTATGCTCTGGGTGTTGTAATTCACCACGTATTAAAAAAAGATACCTTGGGACTGCTCTGATATTTGGGACTGCTCTGTAACACAGGGAGCTGCAAAGTTTAAAACCAGATATACTAGAAAATCCATAAGCAGAGGAAAAAAAAGGAACCTGCAGTACCTGCATCCACATTTTTACCTTCCTTGAGCTGATCCTTTAGCTTCCTTAAGCTGATGTGTTTCAGCAGCATAGCATGCAGCAAATTCTCTGTCTTTTCTGCCTCCAAATTCTTGGAAAAGATCCTGAGCTCTTCCATTTACCTCTCCAGCTAGTTTGAAATCTCTGTCTCTATCAGGTGCCACTGGTTCATCAGGATAAAGTTCCTTGTCACGTCATGAGATGCAATGTCAGGGAGTTGCATCTTCAGCTCCTCTAGTTATGCCAAGCTGCAGAGCTTGGTGGAGAACAAGTACATCATGTATTTCATGGACTCCAACCAGATCATCCATCCGTTAAATAAAAGCATGGGCCAATGACACTACCAACGCACACATTTTTCTCCTTTACACCTTCCCAATCCATAGTCTGTGATAGAAACAACACAATCTAGCAACGCTTAACATTTTTTAGACACACCTAGTAGTACTTGTCCCAACATACTGAGACACTTGGGAAGGAATGCTGCAATAATAGGCCAGTATAAACAACTGAGTAAAGCGTCCTGCACAGGCTGAAATACAACCATGGCTTCTTCTCATCACATTCCCCCAGAGAGAGAGGTATATCTTATTCATCGACCACATTATGTTCTCTTCTTTTTTCCATGCCCTAGATGTAGACAATCAGCTCGCTTATGAATTTGGCTATTGCATGTGGCATGAGTAGGAGAAGACCACAACTAGCCATATAGGAAGAGCTCTGTAACCCAAAAGGCTTGCTAGGAAACATATCCTGCCCTACTGCAACCTGTCATCTCCAGTCCCTACCCTATGACACAAGAAATGCAGGACTTGTTTCATGGAGCAGAACCAAAGACACTCGGAAGGTTTTCCAGACATTTTAATAAACAACTGTCACCTTCATGGAGAGATGGACAAAATGTTTCAAAAGAAACTATTAGGAACCGTTATGAAAAAGGATGGAGATAACATTATTGTAATGATGCATCAATGAAAAGATTTTTGAATGTGTTCATTGGTAACCCGTCTTTGTTCCCACTGAAGTCAGCACTAAAGCTCTCACCGGGAGCAGCTATGACAATGTAAAGAGAATCTGATCATACCAGAACATGACATTTAGGATCTTGGGTGCTTGGGAATGGAGGGTGCTAACAAGAAAAAAATCTCCAGAAGAGCTGATATTCTGTATCACATTTCTTTTTCTATAAAGCATATATTCACGAGCTTAAGTTGCTCACGTTTTGTTTGTTAGTTTTTGGTTGGTTTGTCTGTTTATCTTCTCCTCTCCCTGCTTTCATTCCACAAAGAACGAAGTAAAAACATTACTCTGAACTATTTTAGTGAACCTTCATTTTACTTTGCATGCAGAAATGTTTTTGTTACACCTTTCATCAAAAGAGTGAATTGAAATTGTGGCTAGTTATTTTATTCTGCTAAGGAAAGAAACATAAGCTAATGCAGTAGTTTGAAATATTTCTATGAAGCAGGCTGGAAGTTATTTTTTTCAGTTCTTGTGACAATGTGCACATACATTGTCCTGTTCTCGGTGAATGCAACCTCAACAAAGTGAAAGCAACAAGTTCGTACTGGTGTGCCAACAGAGAGCCATAAAGCAGCACAAGGAAGATGAAATCTGCCTGCCTGAATCAGGTATTGTCACATGAAACTTAGCAATGATCAAATTTATTTTACTTTCCCGAAGTAAATATAAAAGCAAAACATCAGGAAACTTCAGTTATCATATTGAAACTGCTCTCCAATGCCAAATTTCTGCCCACAACATGGTTTTATGGAGACTGTAGTAGGTCCAGAAAACAAGTTTTGTGAAAATGCAGCCAGAAAAAGATCCTGCACATAATAATGCAAACGTGTTTTTTATTGCTATACAACTCCTTTGTATAGTGCTGGAGGCTACCTCAGTGACTTACGAGATGACGCTTTCTTCATTACAAATATTCTCATGAACCCAGAACAGCAGTAGTAGGAGTTCATGTGGCTTGGTAGAAATGGCAGTAACTTGGCTGCCTCAGCCTATTGAAATTCTGTGGCTTACCAAAGTGCAGTTATTTTCTCATTGCCAGTGGAAGCGTTCAAAAAGAAGCCAAAGACAGTCCCAAAAAAGCGCTGAACTGCAGCACATCTGAGAATGTATATGAATACATACTGTGTATGAATTCTGTCATGTTCTAGAACCATGATCCTTAAAACTGAGATCCTGTTTTAGCCAGTATATATATGTTTGTGTGCGTGTGTGTATGTACAAATACTAGTGGCGGTAGTAGACAGCTATCAGTAGTTCATATCTAAAATCTGAGGAGTTATCATTCTGACAGAGAATGAACTGTTTCTTCCTCTTCATCATCCTTCCAAACATCAATGTCCCATCTGACACCGTCTATCAAAGATGTGTTGCATTTTTTTCGCTTCAGACACTTCTCTGGAAAGCTAGCTGAAAACAATTCTTGCCTCCTCCTCTGGTTGTATAAGCAACCGCAGCAATTATATAACTGCTTAAAAACCAACCTCCTTTCAGGACAAAATGTACATAATATAATTGAAAGGAACAAAAGGAGACACAGAATACATATTTTTCCTGAGCAGATAACCCAACGCACCCCACCATACAGATTAAGCAAAAGCTCTACTACAATCAGAAGAAGAGAAACCCACTGCATATCATGGTCTGGCTGCATTTAGACAAGAAAACCTCTCCCACCAAATCAAAACTCTGCAATCCTTGCATAAATCAATGACATCATCTTCAGTGACTCACTGCCTGCAATATTTATATTCAGCAGGCTGTCTCCCTCGTGGGAAAGCGTCTGTACTGCTGAGACCCATAGCTCATTCTGGTCCTACAGGAGGTAAAGAGGATGTTCTCCCACCTTGCCTTAATTTCACACACTTTGCACAATATCCCAATAGGATTTCTTTTCTCAATTTCATGTCAATGTTGATGTCTCCTGAGAAGCTTCATCTTGTGCTGTCTGGGGAATAGCATAGAGAAGAACATATGTGAGTGTGCTCATGTTCCTGTGTATGACATGAATCATCTTGGTAGACTGTTTTAACATGATACACTCAGATAACATAAAGGTTGAAAGATAAGCACTGACTAAACATGAGATGGCAGTGGTGCATGCAATATTCATTTTGCTTCAGTCTGTGAAAGAGTGATGATGCATTCTTTCATTACATGCTCATACGCTCTTTCTCAAATGCTCTCTTACACATTTTTGTTATGTTTTCCCATTATCTGAGTTGGTCACCCCAGGCTCCCTTTATAGGCAATAAGAAGAAACAGGCATTTCTGCAGTGCAATTCATCTCATCTGAAAATAGACATCTAAAATATGACAGCTGAATCACATTTGAGAAGTACCCTTCAGTCATTTACACCTGTACAAAATACAGCCACTTGGCTTGATTTAGCCCACAGACAATCGCCCTGCATGAATGGCAAGATAAAGGACAATCCAACTCATCCATCTCCATCCCTCTTTAAGCTTCAAGACTGTAATGTGTGTTATCTCTAAAATATTTCTGGTAGATGAAAAAACCTCCAAACTGGCAGAGAAAATTGTAAGCAATTTTCCTCGTTTTCGTAAATCATTGAATGCACCTCATTATCTTTATGAAAGGCTCCATTTTCTGGATTTGTGTCCATTCTTGTTTTCCTCTTTGGGCTGTTAAACTTGTGCAGCACAAACAATACTATATGCTTCTCTCCCCCTTTACACTCCTCTTCTTGATTAAAAATTTCCATTGCCACTTCACTGCTGAAGAATTTTGGCAACAGACTCTAGGTTACCTGATTTGAAAGCAGTCACAGCTTCATATTGTGGCCCAATGGCTAAAGTAAATTATTCTACATGATATCCTTACATTTTTTAAATTTACTGATGAAACATTCTTTCTCTTCTCCCTCTGGCTCAACCTGCATTTCTGCTGTTACCTAGCTCATCAACAGGACTATTTTATATAAAATATGCCATATAAGGGACAATTATAACCAGATTTAATAATGATTTATGTTCCTGCAACTTTGTAAATCTCAAAGAATTTTAGTCAAGGCATAACAATTCCAGATTTACACCAGAGGAATTGCATTCAACATCTGGCTCAGAATTTCATCCAGAGTAGAAATGGTTCAAACTGTGAAGGTTCTGTGTGCATGTGCTGGTGGGGGGGTGGAAGAAAGTGCAAGAAAACGAGTGTCTTTCTGAAATGGAAACACCGAGCAATTTTATAATTATATTACTAAAACCTGGGAAAGCAAGTTGTGTCTCCACACCCACCATAGAATTACAAACCCAAAAATACAATGTTCATCTGACACTTTAAACGCTATCTCAATTATTTGCTGTCTATGGTATTTATAGAGTATCTGTCACTGCATACAGGCACCAGCTGCATAACCACAGCTATTTGGATATGATCAAGTTAAAGCCATAAGACTAAGAGTAGCAACCATTAATTTCTATTATGATTCCCACTGCCCACAACAGCGGGCATTTCTGTGACAGTGTCTTTCGGTGATGCTCACAGAAATACATACACCTCTACAGAAAATAAATCCCAATCTTCAAATGAACAACCAATGCTGTCTCTTTGCAAGTGGATAGGTCTTAAACACCAACGAAGATCATAGAATCATAGAATCACAGAATAGTTTGGGTTGGAAGGGACCTTCATCTAGTCCAACCCCCCTGCAGTGAGCAGGGACATGTTCAACTTGATCAGGTTACTCAGAGCCCCATCCAACCTGGCTTAAACACTTCCACTTAAACACTGCAGGGCAAATCCTCACAGGGATTACCCTGGGATGGGAAACGATTCCCTCTTGCCCTCAGAGAGAGGTTACGGGCAGATCTGCCACAAACTGACATCTTGGTATGACAGCAAGGTCTGCCAGGAGGCACTGGGAAAGATGCCAGTGCTCTCTAAGCTATAGAGAAGTAGCAAACTGTCTTTATTTAGCATGCCATAGGCTTCCTGAATCAGTAACATCATCATACACCGCGTAAGTCACAAAGGTGTTTTTGACTCCTGCTTGGGTTCCAAAAAATGCAGAAGATAATGACTTCAGGTAACATACAGGCAAAACATCCAGTCTAGTTCCGTCTGAAATGCCCCTGTCAGTGATAGAGCTGAACACTGGAGAATGAGGAAGCAGGGCCCAGCATTCTCTAAACTTTTTGATTTTATAAAAGCAATTTCCAAGGAAGAATAAAGAAATTGAATCAACCCCTGTCAAGAGAGGTCTTTGGCGTGGTGAGCTGAGGGGAGTACAGGGGCATGCAGGGGTTCCTCTGTGCTCTCTCCGGGAGGTATGGTTCCTCAAACAGAAACACAAGTGGGAAAAAAAGCCATGTGAGAAAAGAAAATGTAGTCCTTTAGCTTTATCTCTTTAGAGAGTCTTATCTCTTTACGTTTGTTTATCCTAAGCATTTTCAAGTCAGTGCAGAGATCTCTTCTCCTCTCCTGTTGAAAAAGAACACCCATAGGTGCTCTAGATAAGAAAATTAGGCAGAAGGCCACAAACCACTGTTCCTCAGAGTATGTGTGTAGCCTGCTTCCCTCTGCGTCTTCTGTACTTGAGCAACTCACAGAGGGCCCAATCAAGACTGGTCCTGGTGAGTTAGATGCTATAAAAAAATGCATATGAAAGAATGTCTGGCCCAGTGGGAGCAGGGAAAGGCTGAGAAGGAAAGATGGCATCAGTTTAGAAGAGTGGCTACTACCGAGGTTTCAAAAGTAGGTTTTGGATAACCAGTTTGAAATACTTCAAAGGACCTGATCACCAAGTATTTGGTATATTTTGGTATATTCAGGAAGAAATTTTTCACTATGAGGGTGGTGAGACACTGGAACTGGTTACCCAGAGAAGTTGTAGATGCCCCATTCCTGGAAGTGTTCAAGGCCAGGCTGGATGGGGCTTTGAGCAACCTGGTCTAGTGGGAGGTGTCCCTGCCCATGGGCAGATGGAACTAAATGATCTTTAAGGTCCCTTCCAACCTAAACCATTCTATGATTCTATTTTAAACTGAACACCTAAAATCACTAGAAGTTTTGGAAAACCTTGACCTATACCACTGTGTTATGATAAGCAGTATTTCCCTCTACACAGGGAACATTCAGGATTGAATGCTCATGTCTTAGTGCCCTTCCCTACATTAAATGTCACTCTTATCTACCTAGTGAAACTCCCGATAGAGACAGGTCCTGTCATGATTGCTTTCTAGATCTGAGATGCTAACGGCATAAAGCAGCCAGTAGTAAATTCAACTATCTTCCCGGTGCAGCTACTGAGGTTGATCTAATTTGCAATTCCTTTCTGATGGCCCTGTAAGCATCATCAAAGCAGCATAAAAAACTGCAGAGGAAGGGACAGAGGTATATTCACGCTACCCACAGTGTGCTTAAGTATATGACTCCTTTCCACTTACAATCAAGAGCACTGGATTTGAGCAGCTCTGGGTAGCAGGCAGGCTGAATGGCACATTGCTCTACGATATCATACATGTTGCAAAGAAAAGATTCGCAATTCATTTCACCTGCCTTTGGATTGCTAAAAGTCATGCATGTAGTCAGGGGCTGATTGCCCGGAGGCCTTTTATAGGCTGTGAGAGAAAGGTATTTTCAGAAGGTGATTTGTCCTACCCATCCTACTCATCCTACCCCCGAGATGAATAGCCTGTGTGAATGGCTGTCAGCCTCCGGTGAACGCGCAGGGAGTCGAGGCATGGCTTATACTAGATGTGCAAGTCTTCAGCTGGTATATGTAAGTCTTCAGCCACTTATACAGGTTGAATATGCACCCTGTCCAGAAGAGTTCACATGTATGCATATCTTTATATCTCATAGAAAATGCTTGTATCAGTCAGTTCCCTTTCTCTGTATTCTCTTGTATTGTGGCTACAATCTATCTTTAAATTTTTCTTCCTGTTCTCCTGACATTGATGCAATACGGCACTACCAGAGAAATGCAGTTTTACTGGGGGGAAAAGGAGGAATACAACACACCGTGCGCAAACCCATTTCAGAGGGCTGAGAGCAGAAAATCAGAGCCCAGGCAGAACAGCCTGAGTGTTTCTGGCGTGCTTGCAGGCACAACACAAGTAAACATCTGAAAGACAAAACTACTATCAGCTCAGCATAGAAAGCAAGCTGCCAGATCCAGACAAAAATGAGTGCGAGGTCCAACCTAAGCATGTGTGTGCATGCTGAAGAGAGCCAGAAAATCTCTACAAATGTCACCATCCACTCCGGGTTGATATACGGGTCCCAGAGGCCAAGAACTTGACTCTCGGATCTTTTTTGTGCAAACTGTGACATCTCAGACTCACATCAAGAGCTTTCTATATGTTTTGGCTCAATATCTGCTCCCAGTTATGTTGGTGGAAGGAACTTCAGATTCACACCAACCTAACAGAGTTTATTTTGCCATCTGTCTGTGTTTAGTCTTCATATTAATAATTAAGGCAAGCAATGCAGATTGGGATGGAAATTCTTTCCTGAGGAACAGTGCTGTGTGCCATGCAAGCCACCTAGCAGCCACTGAAACTGTTGTTTCAAAAATTACTAGTGAGAAAGCTCACTACACATTTTTCCATAAGTATCGGCATTTCTAGGTTGTCCATTGCCATGTGCCTGTTATTTAAAATTTCTGCTGAACAAGACCATGCCCAAAAAGTAATGGGCTTGGTTAATAGCATGCTGTGAAATTTATGAGGGTTTTTTGAGCTATAAATGTACTTTCTGCGGTCTGTTAACAAAATCATCCTTCCTGTTAATGAAACACGGCCACGGAGAGGCAAGTTGCATGAGTTTCCCCTGATGGAGTTTTTCCCAGCCCACACCCCAGCGCAGGGTTATTTGCACAGAGGCCCCTTCACTGGCTCAGGAAACCCTTCCAGTCAACGGCCACCTCCCTTGAAAGGGTCATCGGCATTCAGTATGGCCTTGGGTCACTATTCTCCTCCACCCAAGAGAGGGGTGGTGGGTCACCAGCGAGCCAAGAGGGTCTCTATCAGCCATTCAGGGCTTTCTAATGCAGGTTGCAAAGGAGTGGGTCCAAATGAAGGAGTCTGGTCTATGATACGCAACAAATGAAATCCCAGAGGGGAAAGGTGAACCTGGCAATGGGTAAAGGCATTATTAATCTCACGGACAAATGCATCTGTCACTGCTGATGTGGGATGTCTTTGCCTTTTCTGAGTTGTTTCCTGGTTTGCACTGAGCACAAGCCACACAACTTCTACAGGGATATGACTCAGCACGGAATTTTGGCACAGGCTGCTCAGAATTAATTATAATGGTGAAGTGCAGAGCTGTGGGGGCCCCAATTCTATTGATAATCCTCCTCACCATGTAATCAGATTTTAACCCCCTTTGGCCCCATTGCAATAGTCCACAACCAGAACCAGTACTTCTCTTCTAGAGAACAAAATACTTACTCGAGTTTTTTCCCAGGTCTCTTCATTGAAGTTCTCTATAATAAGAGACTTCAGACAGGAATTGATAAATCCATACTAAAGGGAGGAAAAACATTAACATATTATACCTCATGGAATAAAAGGGGAAAAATAGAGCTCTTGAAAAGCTAGTTAAAATGTAATGGAAAGCCTCTAAAGAAAACAACAATGCCCTCATTTTTGTGTACATTTGTTTTTTTAATAGCTCTGCTTATTTTGACCCCTGGTCCTGAATTCTTCCCATCAGTAATTCAAGTTTCCATAAAGAAAACATAGTAAATTTTGAAGCCAGAGTGTAATTAAAGACAGTAACAAGAAAATAATCTCTGGGTAATTTGAATCCTTTCAGAACCAATATGGCTAAACTATTGACAGAATAAAGAAGGGAAATTAATGGATCTCATATCAGACTTGAGTGAAAGGCAACTGTTTTGTTTGGGAAAACCACGCAGCAATTGGCATTTGAATCTGAATTATAAAGCTTGCTATTGAATTTTTTTTAAAGTGTTCTCTCACCGCATATTTTCATTTTAAACAGTGATACTGAAAGAAGCTTACCATGGTTTGGCTGTCTGCTTACAGCTTCTGCAAGGCAGGTGCTCTTGTCTCCTTGCAGCAACCAAGTTGCTCCTGCTTGCTGCTGTTCTGGCACACCAACTGTGAGTTTCTTTTCTTCTTCATTTCTTTTTTTATAGTACATCAGTTTTGAATGTCTAGAGCCCATGGTACACAGGACTGAGACCCAAATGTAAACCCCAGCATTTGCTTTTCTATATATCCTTTCCCAGGAGAGCGGGGCATATTGCTCTGAAGAAAAGAAAAAGTATTTTTGTTGGTCTGAGTCTGAACAGAATGTTTCAAGGAGAAAACATGAAGTTGCACAGAAGATGGGGGAGGGGGGCAGTATTTCTAATAAAGTAGCCTCAGTTTTGAAATCTACAGATTCTGTGAGTAGGCTGCTCACTTCTTTGAGTGCTGCTGTTAAGCCAGCTCAGATGCCGTCCATCTGTACGTGTCCCAGGCTACATCTAGCCAGCCAAGTGCAGTCCGTTGCCTGACCAGCCTCTCAGCTGACCACGTACTCCACAAGTTGCATACCAACTGCACCTGGCAAGTCCTGCTGATCTTTGTCACTGTAAGGCATCATAACATATAAGAAGTAGAAAGACAAAATACTGTGTTTAAAAAGGCAATACTTGCACTGAATCTTTTCATCCTGGGATTCCTCCTAGGTTATTTCATTTCTTCCCATCTTCTGTTTCCCTTCAGCCCCTTGAAGTCAACAGACGAGCTCCAGATCTACCATAGCGAAGGAGATCAGACTCTGATCTTTCATATCTCACTTCAGAGTAGAACAAGTCTGAAATCTTCTCCTGAGGAACGGTAAGTGTGGTGGGATGTTGCCATAACAGCTTGTCTGTGGAAAATGTCATGTTGTCATGTTGAAGTATCCCTTGGCAGAGGGGTACTTTTGCAAGAGCCTTGGGACATACTTGTGAGAATATAAGAGCAGCAGCATTTCTCATATTCACACAGCATTCATTGAAATTCTGCTTTTGTGAGTAATTGCACTTCCAGGAACATTATCAACAAATCCTCAGGGCCCAAGTTACATGGGAGTGTCAGTAACAACCAGCAGCCCTGCAGGAAGACAGCAGCAAGGGCTGCAGAAACCTGACAGATGTGTGGGACAATTCTTTCTTTCAGAACTACACCACTCAAGGACTTAACATTAGTGGGCTTAGAAGCAGCCAGAATGGGCTGATTCTGGCCTTCTTGTGAGTCTAATTTAATTCTTAGAAATGGAGCTGTGTCTGCTCAAGCTTGGCTCCAGACCGTCTTTTCCAAAAGCAGTCAGGCACCAGTGCAATTGTCAGACTCACCTAACTCCCACTGATGCTAGTTACGTGCCTTTTGAAAATCCCAGTAAGGGCGACTGCAAATCTGTCCCTGAGTATACTCACTTCAGTTTATTCAGGTGTAATTATGGGTCAACTCTGCTCACGCTGGAGCCCTTCCACTGAACTGCTCACTTTCCTGGCACAGCAAAGGCCTATATGGTTGAGGTGAGGGGGGCAAAAATTAATTCTGCGTATTGGAAACCGAAAAGTGATGCTATTGAAGGGTAAGAATGTGATGAATCAGTTCTCTACGGTGAAGTGATACTAAAGCTAGCTCTAACTGAGGAACAGCACAGAGTATTTTATTGTTGATCAATCCCCTTCTCCCTTTTGCTGTTCCCCACAAAATTCTCTGGAGGCAACGGTACTGTGTCGGTCAGTTAACAAGGATGCAGCGTCATACATCAAACCACAAACAAGCCCAGGCCAAGAGCCTGCATTTGAGCAGTCCCAGCACTGATGGTATACCTGGGCCTTATTAATGCAGAGAACCTCATGAATTTGAACACTTTGGGACCATACAATCATTTCAATTAATGAAAGCGCCTGTTGCTGATGTGTAGTCATAACCAGTGCAAAGACATACTCCTTTTTTTTTCCTGTAAATGAGTATTTTGGCATAAAACAAAGGAAAAAAACCCAAGAAGTTTAGTGTGCAAGCACTAAATATAAACATACCCTTGGAAGACACAGGAGCAGCCGATGCAGAAGTAGGTTAGCTTTTGACTAACTGAGCTGGTTGGATTAGCAAATTCTGGAATAACAGCATTACAGGCCCCAGGAAGCTGGAAATCTCATATATTGATTCTCCTGGGCCTTGGAAGGAACTTCAGAATCAGGTCAGAAATTCTTAGCTCAGGCCTATCTCAAGATTGAACTTCTGAATCTTCAAATCCTCTGCTTATTATTTGTAATACATCTTCGTATTTTTTGTGCCTAAGAGTGTATTGTTTCTGGCAATGACAAAACTGTGTCCATTTGTTTCCAGACACAGTCAGAGGCAAGTGGTCAGCATCTCAGACATGATTTACCGAGGTCTCACTGTCTCCTATGATGTCATGGTTATTTATTTCCTAAGGAAATCATCTCCCTGGAAGAATAAACTCATTTAAATAACTAATGTTAATTGGAAACTGCCAAACAAATGCTTTTGAATTAAGGAGCCTAGAAGTGGATAAAAGATACACACGCAGACCGTCCGTCTGTTGATGAAGCAGGACAAAACACTTCCCTTTCCCTTTTATCCTCAGTTCTCTTTTGCTGATCGGAGAAATAGGAGGGCTGCAGAATAGCTAGGAATGAACTGCCACCGTGTGGCCAAGGGACAGTTTTAGCTACCTTTCTAGAAATCTCCTTCAAGAGCTGTTGCTCTCAGTGACAGCCCCCATCACTTCATCATTAAAGTTTTCTGCTCGATCACACATTTCACTTTGTTGGCACTCACAGCGCCTTACTAGCAGTGGCCGTAGGCTTCTTGGTGAGGTCTTGCTCCCTTCTCAGTCTCACTTTAATAAAAGGGTGGAACATATAACTTTTAATTCCATAAGTTTTTTTTCCATATTTTCTCTAATAGGTCACCTCATCTTCTGAAAGGGGTCAGGGTATCATAATCACTGAGCCATTGAGGTGATGACGCCTGGTCTTGCCTTTAAAAAGATGGCTAATTTTTTAATATGACAAGCCAGTTAGTAGAATACTTTTTACCATGCACTAAATTACTGTTAATCAAGTAAAAGACTCTACCCTCTGCCTTCTCAGGCCATTCTAAAGCAGCTGGGCTCACACGTTCTGATTTGACCTCAAATTCTTTCAGAACAACATGTTTTTCTAGCCATTAAACTCAAAATAAGTCAAGAGTCATTCCACTAACTTGATGCAACTTGGTTCCACTTTACCCTGGGCATAAGTCAGAGCTATAGGGCCAAAAGATGGCAAAAGTCCCCTAAACACAGCCTGCTGTGACTGGCCAGCTTCATGCTGCTTTCGTCTCCCTGTGGACCTGCTCCCCCATGAAAATACAACAGATGCTCTCCTGAATTTGCCCAAGCAGAACTACAAACTGGCCCTATGGCTGTGTAAGTTTTGAAGACAACCACTAGGTGTTAATCTAATATATTTCATACATCCCATTCAATCCAAAGCAGCAGATAACTATATATCTTTGCTATGCATTACCTTGGAGGACTTCCTGCATTACCTAATGCAGTGCTGACACCTGCTGCCTTCATTCTAACTTTATGGCACTGGAACATTCAAACCAGAGTGAACATCTTGTCCAGCTGCCAACTTTCCATTAGCTGCCTATATTTCTTCTGTTTCTGCCCAAGATGCTTACAATTTCGTCTCGCTTTTGTGCATCGTGATTACACCGAGGTGCTCAACATAAAAGGACAAAATGATTTTGGGTCCACCAGGACCTGATTTCTTCAACAGACTTCATCGTTCTTCGGTTACTGGATTCTTGTACACAGTATCTTTAGTTTCTCATGGACAGCTGTGGATGTGACAGCACAGAAATTAATAGCCAGAGCCCCATCAGAGCTAGCGCTCAGCAATGACACTTGCTAAGGGAACTTGAAATACCCCAATACTTCAGCTGAGCTGGATTTGAAACAACAAAATAAGAGATGCTCTCCTAAAAGTCCTCCCTATTAATCCAGTGCACTCTGGGAAAAAGCTTTTGGGGATCGGTGCTGTGGGGAACGCTTGCACACAGCGGCCTTGATCGATAGAGCTCCTAGTTGATGCACTTCATTATGAGGCCCTGGGGGCATGACTGAGAGAGCTCACTAATAATCTCTGCAAGGGATCTAGGTCATACAGAGCTCTGCTGGTCATGAATAATTCTTCTGTATGATTTGCACTGTCAGAGCACCTATAGTAGGTGCTTAATGTCAACATTGCAATCCCTGAAAATAACTGTATGTTGCAGCAAGGTCATTTAGAGGGCCTACCCAAGAGAGATAGAGTCCCTTTACCGCCAGTGCAGAGAGCTCTGCCTCCACAGGCCTTGGGGAATAATTCAGAGCAGCCAAGGAGCGCCTTTGTAGGGCAACCGTTTCTGGAAACTGCGTGGAAAGCTGCCTAGCGTGAGTCAGTGTTAGGCAGGGGCATGCTTCTGTCTTGGGGCAATATGGAGTGTGCTGCCATCCATACTAAACCCTTCTCTGAGGAGGCAGCTAACACAGGGGATGGAAATGCTTCCCTTTCCTCTCTGCTGCACCCTTTCTGCTCAACTGCCCTGTTCTAGCACAGGTAGCACAACGTCGAGCTTCTGAGCTTGAACCCTCAGCTCCCATCTCCGCAGAGAATGCCCCAAGATGCTAGGACCACTCGCCATAGCTCTGTTGGAGCTGAGCCGTGTCCAGTGAGGAGTTCACAAGGGCTAATATGCCAGGAGAATGAAGATGTCTGCATTTATGGGATAGGAGGTAGAAAATGTTCTCAGAGAAAAACTGCTTTATTTCACTTGCTTAATTAAAATGTCCTAAGATGATAACAGGCTTGAAGTGAACTTTAAGAAACGGGAAAAAAAAAATAAATCACAGAATCCAGATCGAAATCACAAAGCTTTTTTTCCAACATCTGTCTCTTATTCATAAAAGCAAACACATATTTCACATTGGAGTTTGTGTGCTGGACAGCAGGGGGACCCTTACCCTCTGTCACAGCAGATGACTGGAGATATCTCCATTTTACACGGACAGACAAGAAGTCACAGGGAAGGTCAAACGTGCTGAAGCAGTCTGGTTCTGCACATCACAGTGCACGCTTAAAACAATAGCAAAAAGCTCAGCTACTCCAATAAGTAAAACCTTGGCACGATGAACATGAAGCACAGCCCAGGGTAGAACACCGTTGGAATTCTTTTCTTCCTCTTTCATCAGTATTTTAATTATGCACATGCCTAATTCTGTTACCGTAACTTAAAAAAGACGGTGAGGTTTTCTGTCAGCATCCACCCATGTTGCAGGTTCTAGTAACAAAAAGGTGACCACACACTCAGGAAAAATGTTCCTCGGCAACTTCAGCATGAGACTTTGCTTAGAGAGGGGTTTCAAGGTGACACAGTTGCCAAAAGTGTGCAGGTTTTGGCCTTAAATGATCCTAATTCAAAGGCAGAGCAGTTTTAAAGACAGGACATTCAGTTCAGGCCAGTCAGGACAGGACCGTGGAGGTACAAAGGCAGCAACACTGTCTGTATAGAGGATACAGATTAATTGTGAGAAGCACCAACAGCAGGGAAGCAAAACCTAGACCTTAATTTAAACTCTTCATGAAGATGTATCGATGATGTCGGTTAAACTGGTCATTTTCAAGAAGATACAGCCTAGTCAGAGTGGCAAAGCACCACCAGAGTTAAAGTGCTGCAGAGACAATTCTTACACCACGCCCCCACCCCCCCTTCATGAACACCACTAGAAAAAGAAACAAAAATCTTTAATCAAACAGGAGATGCCGGCTCTGAATGGAGGAACATATGGGGGTTTTGGCACTCTCCTATCTCATGACAGAGTGTCCTGGATCAGTGAGATCTGAGAGAGGTACTTCCACCTCGTGACAGAAATGTTGGTTGAATAACTCAGTCCCAAAGACTAGGAACACCAATCAGCAAGAATTTCCACCTGTCAAATGTTCTGTGTGGTGGGCATAAGGCTTATGGAGGTTATGATATATCAGATGGGTTATATTGATGGCCAGTGCCTTAGGAAATTTATCCAAGCCTGTGGACACAAAAGCTACTGAACACAGAAACAAGAAATCACCAGTGAATCACCAGCTGGTCATACCAGTGCTTCCACGATCCACCTGTCATATGAACCACTGATTGAACACCAGATGAAAAAAATCAGAGAAAGCAAAGGCTTGATCCCAAACATCTTTGCTGTTTCTTAAGACACAACATGAGCTGGGGGATGTGATTCTGATGGCTATGATACAAAGTTATATTGCCCTATTCCATAGGGTGCTAGCTTCTTGTCACTTTCTACGCGCTTTTACATTGCTGTACAAGTGTGAAAAAGTCAGAGTATGGGTCTTAGCCATTCCAAGTATCATGTGGAAGGCATATCACCTCTAAGATGAAAGAGCCTGAAGAGGAACACTTCCAGGCTCTGTTCTTCGTAATATTTAGTCTTTAATGATGAAGTAGCAGAATTCCAAATACTAGGTATAATCCAATGCTGATGCAGTGGATTTGTCTGCAAATTGCCTTCTGCCCTTGAGAACAACCTTTGCTCCAATTCATTCATGAAGTGTTCTACTCCAAGACATTAAGCTTTCCTAATGCACACTGGGATGTCTAGGTTCGGCAACTGGGTGTTAAAATAGATGAAAACTAACAGGCAGTGTAACCATATAAAAAAAATTGTATACATTTTTGCATGCAGTGAATCCCTTGATGTTGTATCCCAGAACAGAACCATTCCCATTAGCAAGCAGAGTACAAGATAGCTTGTTTTTTCAAAACACGCTGGAGCAATTCCTCAAAACAGAGGTTTCTAATGCTGATTTCTTCATTGTGGCTTTTTGTGCTTGTACCACAGCCTGCTTGTAGCTCAGTGCTGCTGTTTACTCTCAGATCTCAGTGTCAATGATGGCACATACAAATTTTCACAAGCAAAAATAGGATAAAATTCTGTTTCACTGCTCTGAAGTGGAAACACTGGTGCAAAAAGCTCCGACATATTAGCTGAATAGCTTGAATTACTTTGTAGTACTGGAGTCAGAAGAAATATTACTGCACCAGGCAATCTCTGAATCATTGCTTTCAATAACAGCACTAGAAAAAAGACTTGTCAAGTTGGAGTTCCCCACAAGCTGAGTGACAAAGCAGTATTGTTAGGCACAATGAACTCGATGAGTTAAACCCTCATACGAGTCCAACGTTGGAATAGCCATGGCTTAAAATATGTCCCACACAAAGAACCTTCAGTGACTGCACGTCTCATTTCCAGAGTGTGACAGATGGGTCAGAGGTAAAAAAAAAAAAGCAAGTCTTATATGCCTTATTTCATATATCCTGTTTTCAGCTGAAGAGGGAATATTCTTTCAATATTCTTTCTTACGTGTTTTGGGCTTAAATTTTAAAGTGCTATATGCCCCTTCCACAGCTTTGGGCAAGTACATGGGATGCCTTTCCAACCTCTTCCTAGAGCCAGTGGTTCTCCGCTGGCTGTTTCTTTGAGACTGGTTTGCAGCCTTTGCTG
This sequence comes from Dromas ardeola, assembly GCA_013398915.1. Classification (NCBI taxonomy): domain Eukaryota; kingdom Metazoa; phylum Chordata; class Aves; order Charadriiformes; family Dromadidae; genus Dromas; species Dromas ardeola. The sequence goes on along the minus strand of VYZM01018622.1, from coordinate 134,474 downwards.
ATTGGGCAGTATCTTGTGAGTATCTCCGGGGAGCACGAAGGATCCAGTTTGAATGTAAACTGTGTTCGCTTGTGCTGGTAGCAACTGAAAGACAGAAGAAAATCTGGTGTTAACAGTTTGCCAATGATACTTTTACATGCACAGTGAGGGAACAGGGTTCCTGCTGGGTCCTTCCTGGAGGTAATGCTGAGAAACCAACCTGGTTTCTCTGCAGGATGTTGCTTGGGATGGGATTCATCTTATCTAGTATTTCAATGCCTGCAGTGTAAATACATATGTCAGAGCTAGTCCCTTTATACACGCTTTTAGGGCACAGCTAATTCCACCTGTTTCAGATATCCACCTTAGCCTAAACCAAAGGAGAGAAATGTCTGTTTCTCTCCACTGATTATACAGGATAAATTATGATCTCAGATGGGCATATCTTCATTTAGTTGGGCAATCCCATCCTTTCTGATGGAAACATACCATTATTTATCCTAATCTCTAAATGATTACTTTTTTTCTGGTTGGAGAGAAAACATCCAGCTATTTCTCAATGAGAAAAATGAAAAACGGATGAAGAAAAAAATATCTTTATATTTTTTATAGTTCTGCTCCAAAGACAGTTTGGGGTAGGGATGGAAGGGTAGAATTCAGCCCTGAGCAGAAGGCAAGCACTATTCCAGCACTACACATGCCACATTTGCTCATGTAATGGCCACACAGAAAATAGTTGCATCCATTCAACAGGGGAACATGCAATGTATTACTGTAGTTTCACATATTGCATATAATGGTCCTAGATTTGGGAAGCAACACTTGGAGGAAAACTGTGCCCATTAAATAAACAAACATGTTCTTACAATACCACTCCTCCCTCTACCCTCTGCACATGAAAAGTAATCATATTTTGGCTGGCTTATACTGCACCATCAAAATCAACATCCACATTTGGCAGATCCATGTCAGGAACTCTCCACCACCTCTCTGAATCCAGGTCCGCAATAACTGAGTCAAAGTAAGCTATTGCTTCTCTTACATCTGAACTGGACTGTGGGCCTTTTCTCTCCATGGATGCCTGTTGATCAGATAGGGGAAAAAAAGAGTTAGCGAAGGGCTGGGCACAATGACTTCTTAATGGACAAACCGTATAAGGAAGCTGCAAAAATTGTATTTGATTCCGTAATTCAAGCTGTCAGAAAAGGACACAGGTCTAGACTACTCCACAGTTTGCAGTCATCAAAGAAAGCAGGACAGCAGTCTAACAAACATCCATCTTGCTACATGCTCAACACCAAACATCTTCCACTTGGGCACTGCTAACCAGGTATTATAAAATCCCTCAGAATCCCTGTATCAGGCCATTTAATTAGGTGGCTAAGTGACAGCTGGGCTTTGTAGTCAAATTTATTCTACCTAGCAGTAGGCACGTAATGAGATGCACATTAGAAATGTAGTCATGCGGGGCTCCTTCTGTAATTAATGCAGGGCTCCAGTACCTTCAGAAGATGAGTCAGACCTGAGGTAGGCTGAATTCCCCTCTGCAGGCAGCTCTTTCTCTTAGCTGAAGAGGGATTGTGGGGTAACTCGGTTACTAATTTAAGCATCTTATTAAAATGCCTAGGTTAGGTGAAATGAATCCAGATCTAAATTGCTAAAGTCTTTTTGAAATGGAAAAGGACTGTGTATGCTAAAATATGAGTCATTCAACACTGTGATAATTCCCACAGGAAAGCCATGGGGTTTAAAATTAGGAGCCTGTCTTGATAAAAAAGCAAATGCCTGTCTATAAAAGCTGAAGCAGTCCCAAAGCCTCAGTTAGCAATTCTGTAGGTCCATGTGGGATGAATACTTCCTGCCAGGCTCTACCTAATAAAGGGCTATATATTCTCCCTGCCAGTCCAAGCTAGGTGTATTGCCAGGCAGTAATACCAAGTCAGAAAATTGCTACCTTGGGTTTCAAACATGCAAGCAAAGGATACATGCTGTACCACATCTCTGAAGGACCAGCTTGCTCCCTGTGCTGTGGAGGCAGAGAGATGAGCTAGCTTCCTCCCCTCCTGACATTATGGGTTGATTGACATCCTCAGAAGTGCTAAAAGATAGCTGCTACCACACATCTACTGAAAATAGTGACTGCTATTATGACTGAGCTCTTATTGGTTAAAAGAAATGCCTATGTACTTCCAGCATCTGACACACCTCTCTTCTTTTCTCTCACTAGACCCAAGTGGCAAATTTTGAATCCACAATCAACCTGTAGTCCAGGTCCTAGGGATCTTTGGATTAAACCTCCCATGAGGACAGGGTTGTCTGGACAAAGTACCTTCCCATCAATCACGCAGCAGGTAGGAGAAAGAAGTGGCTTTCCACTGACAGGTAATTTAACACAAACAGGTAGTTAGGGACAAAACCATTCAAGCCTGGTGATAAGACGAACCTTGCAATCTGTGAACATAAAATTTGTAGTTAGGAAGCAGAGTATTCTGGCTATTCTAGAAGTCTTCTTGTCCTCTCCCTTATTTTTGCAAAGCCAGGGCTGTGTGGCTGTGACCCTGCCATTTGTGTCGGCAAGAATGACTCATATGGGTGGCACATCCTGCTAATGTTCCTGCCTGCTCCTGAGGGGACAACAGCTCATGGAGATAGCATGCCAGCCAGTACCAGGGCTGTTCATGCATAAGACCTAGCTGGCCACAGTCAGATGACAGCACTCTTAGCCTCAGCCTGTGGGAGATTCACTTGTTTGCCAAAGCTAACTTAAGATTTTGGCATTTTTCTTAAGTGGTATTTTCAGTGGCAGATCTCAGAAATTCACAACCCTACATGAAGCCTAGTTGTACAGAATCTATCTCCCACCCTCCTGGCCCATGGTCTTAGTGCCTTTGCATTCGTTTTTTCCAACCTGATAATGGTTAGTGATGTACTGCTCTGCTGTAAATCTCCCCTGCCTCAAGCCAATCCTTGTGTGACAGTGCACAAAGTCAGTTCACAGGCTGTATCTATAGTGTTGAGATTCATCTCCTGGCACCTGGCATCACCAGGCCACTCTCCTATACCTCAGTCATTCCCTTTGGATATTTCCCTGGCCTTAAATAGTCATGTCTTTATAAAATCTATCTTCTCCAGCCCACTGAGCTGAGTATTGTTTCCAACTATTATTCCTAGCTTCTGAGAGTCACCATTCAAAGCATTAAAAAGACAACATAAAGCCCAATAAAACCAAATAAAAAATTTGAAAATGTGGTATCTAGCCCTAAACACATGAGCCTTGACCTTGGGTTAAGCACTGCCTGCAACAGAGCTCAACCTCAGCCATTGACATTCTGCTGTGACAGAATATCCAAATGTGGCAATAACTTTTTTGGTAAAGCCTACCTGGCCTAATCAGTAAGTCAGCCATACATCCCTTCTTCCCACCATCCCCATTAGTATCCAGTTTAAAGACTGCACTGGGTAACCTGTGAGTCTGCTGTCAAATTCGTGTTTGTGGTCGAGTTACCTAAACATATCCCCCCCCGCTGCAATCCTTTCCTTTGTCCTCTCTGAATCAAGTCTAAAGTCATATTAATGACTGAATTGTCTAGTGACATGCAATCTACAAACTGCAACCAGGAGGAAGCTTTTCAATGCTTTTCTCTCTAGGATACATAGAAATAGTCTGCACCAAAGATGATATTTCAATTTTTTTTGTGGTATTATTACAGTAAAGGGTGAGGAATTTTACTGCCTCAAAATGACCTGCCAACTTATTAATTAACAGAGAAAGGAACCCTTAAGAATTCCTCATGCTCTACATCCTATCAGTAGAGCTTGCACTGATGCTAAATGTAGCACTGACAAGCTATCTGACCAGTCAGAAAAAATGCTATTTGTTTCAATGAATTTACAGTTATTTTGTGTAAGCAATTTTATGCCAATAAAAAGGCTGCCAGTAAACCTGGGGATTACTGTGCTTGTCAGTCATTAACAGATATAAATAACCACAGTGGAGAATTCTGAGGCCCTTAAGTAGCCTGTCAGAGTATTGAGAGAACAGCGCTCTCTTTCATAACATGTTTTTAGATACTTCCCATACTCTCATACCTCTTTCCTTCTCCCATTTTCTCTCCCCCCACACAAACACAGACATATACAGTTCTTTCCATGAGCAGTCGTTCATAGTTAAGTCCACACCACTCAGAAAGAATCTTAAGGTATGTAGCAGCATTTCAAATGATGTAACAGTAGAAAGACAACCAGCTGAGACCAATAAAGCAGAAAAACAACATAGGTCATACAGCTAATTGCTTCATGGCTTAAGACCAAGCACATGGCAAAAGCTCTTAGGAATTACCTTAGAAGACTCTTTGGAAGGAAGTGGAAGAAATGACTTCTTTCCAGTTTTGGATGATTTTGTGGACATTGGGGAATCTGCAGCCATATGCATCGATTTCAAGTTATTGATGTTGTCGAGATATTTTTTCCTCAAGGCTAACAGATCCTGTAAGTACTTCAAGCAGTCTTGAGTCTTAGAGTACATCCAGTCTCTGTCTTCCTCTTTTGGCTGGAAACAAGAGTCAATGCTGGTTGTACTTTTGCATTTTTTTAGTGGTTCACTAACTTTTTCCTGCTCGCCTCCAAGGACGTACATAGAAGTGCTGCGGATCAACCTCACTGCAGAACCTGTGCCATCACAGTAAGGGATGTCATCTGTCACATTTCTTCTGTGGGAGTTAGGGTGAAATATAGAATGGATCTTTTTGAACATAGTGTGTCACTTCCTCCCCTTTGTAACTTTCCTCTTTCAGGTCCTTAATTTAACCCTAGATCTGGTATTGGCAGCTGTTAGTCTTGCCCTCGGCAGTCGGAAAATTTTGACACTTATTGTAATGAGGAGAAAAAAAGCCCCTATTGCTGCAAAATTTTCTTTCAGTCTAACACATTGTGAAGAACATGCTGGTATCGCAGAACCGTGTTTTCTACTCCATTTGTGTCGGGTAAATAGCTTTGTCCTTTCCTCGGTTTAAAATACAGCACAGGAGGTCCCGTATCATGCTTTGACCTTTTACTTGACTGCCGCTCCCCACAAAAAACATCGGCATCGAGGCAGAAAATCCCTCTCCCGCGTTTCCTCCCCCGCGCTGCTCTGTCCCCGCCGTGTCACCCCCGCGGTCCCCGCCGCCGCTCGCCGCCGCCGCCCGGGCGCTGACCGTGGTGCTGAACCGCTCCCGCTCTCCAGCCGGCATCCACCCGCCTCCCGGGGGGCGAGAGCCGGCAGCCCTGCAGGCCTCCGCCGGATGCTTTTTTGGGGGAAGTGCCGGTTGAGATCAGCCTCGACAGGGACAAAAGTCTGAGCAGGGAAGAACAGTTTCTGTAGGGTGGAGTTCAGCTGCTGAAAGAAGTCGCTCTGGGTTTCACCCGACGGTAACCAGGAGATGTCTACAGCTATCCGATACCACGGCACTACTAGGAACAAAGCGGATTCAGATGTCAGGCTCTGTTACACTCAATACAAAGATGCCCTGCTGTAAAATAAAACACTCTTCCAAAGTACTCATTTGGCAAAACATCACAGACAGAAACCAATGCATTTGTACCTTTCCACATTAGTTCTTACAGATTAATGCAAGAACATTTAATACAGTGGTTTTGGTGACTGTTTTTTAGCTGAGAGCTACTGAGAACATTGACTTTATTGGCATATTTGAGCATTTTTAGTATTTGTGACAGTGTGACAACACGATACATGCTTTACAGATAAGTAGACAGTGAATTTGGTCAGTTCTCACCACTAAGACAATCAACAACTTTTTAAAAGCAAGTTGGAATGTCCAAATTTACCATATTCTAAAGAGTTTTCATAATTCATCCTGCTCAAGCATTGAGTGCTTGAGAAGATAATTCTTTTGAAAGCCCATGGATATCACCCTGCAGGCTCTACTGAGCAAATTTCTGCTCATGCCACTGGAAGTGGCAACTGAAGGTTTAAGCATCCTAGGAGCTGTAGGATCTCAACAAGAAAGATAGGTTCTAATATAAATTTGCATTCATTCCCTCAGTAAGTCTGATTTACTGGATACTAAACAACCATCTTAAAATGTGCACTTTGTTCCTTTTACTTATAGCTAAAGTTGAAATGTCCTTATAACATAACTAAAGTTTGTGGCAAACTACCTTTTTTTTGCCATTTTTTTCAGCCTTCTAATACTATCATAGACATAATTCCCACTGCAGCTGAGAGCAGTCTAGAGATTGTTCTGAAATAGCTGCTTGAGATCTAGTACTTGTATAGAGGTGTTCCATTATTGATTATCTCCAAAGTCCTACTCAGTCCCACAGCTATGCTAGCATAGACCATTAGAAATATTTAAAAAGATGAGATCTCTCCCCAGAATTATATGTCTGAGATGGAGAAAGTTTCTGGTCATCAATACAAGCATAAAATAATAATAACTCCATCTACAGATTGATTTCATTTTCAAATCAAAAGGCTACAAGGGGATTTTAATTTACTGTCCTGAATGAGTGAGGTAAATATCTGTCATAGTCATTCTAGTCACTGTGTTTACAAAGTAAGTTATGAAAGTGAGATTGTTCCAAAATAACCCTATTAAAAATTACTTAGATTTGTTACATGGGATACTGGTCTTTGGTTATAGACATGATACAATACCCGTGACCCTCAGAGAGGCACTCTAAGTGACCTCATAGTCACAAAACCTGTGATTCAAGAGAATCAGTGGGAGCTCAAGGAATTATTGACAAAGACTTGAGTCAGTAAGGTCAATGGGAACTTCACTGAGCAACTCCTTATAGGATCAGACATTAACTTTCAACAGCAGCTTGATTTCTAAGCTCATCTGGACTTACAAAGAGCTAGTCAGAGGTGTAAAAAAAAAAAACAAAAAAAAACAAAACCAAAAAAACAACAAACAAAACCCCACAAGATTCTGTTCATGAAACCACAGAAAAAGATATACCTGTTAAGAGTAAATTTGATGATATACAATGTGATTTGAAAAACATTTCATATGGGCCATAGATTTTCTTACTCTGCTTTAGTTAAGTACTTAAAATATATGCTGACATCTCACCGATTTAAAAAAAAAGCCTTCAGGCTCTTAAGAGGGTTCTCATTTTCAATCATGTTACTTCCTAATTTTTTAAAAAAGCTTGCTGGGCCACATTCTTTCTGTGCTAACATATGTGTGATTCCCATTGTTTATGGTGGTGTTCAAATAAGGAAGGATTAATAAACACATGAGACAATACAATAGCTGCATTATATACTAGCATTTCATTTGGTGTAATAAAGGGTCATTTACAATTATCTCAGACATTAATATTTTATTCTGTGCATTGGTTATGGGCAGTGGGAATACACAGTCTCCTCTCCTATTGTAAAAATGAATATTAATTTGTTTTCTTCAGAGTATCTACTGTAATTTAAATAGCTCCATAGATTTAGAAAGTTAAAGGACAAAATAAAGGATATATTTAAAGGTCACAAATGTCTCTAGTGTGTTTTGTGAGAAGAGGAATGCCCTATGTCTCTTCAAGATATTTTCCTATAAGGCATTTGCATTGAAACACGTTTCCTGAATAGTGCTGTATTTATTTATAGCCTAACTCTGGTCCCCTCGTACCTGTAAGTGTCCCCATTTAAGTAAATAGCAAGGCAATTATAATTCAGTCACCACAGACCACAGGTCTCTTCCCCAGTGTTACTGCTGGGGACTGAATATGTTACCATTATCTAAGACGGCTGGTAATTAAAAACCAGGGTATTATTCAAGAATGATTTCCTTCTGCACAAAGACACTCATCAAATGGCAAATATGGTTGGAGAAGAATATTTAGTTTGTTAATTCAAAGTACCAAATTCACAGGCAGCCATTAAATCATAAATAAAGACCTCCCAAAGAAGGAGCTTGTGAGAAGCAGATCAAATAGACCACACTAATCAAATAGACCACACTAAATATTTAATAGCATCTAAGATTACTAACTTTGACAAGGCAATGCTCATACCTTGTTTGTTCATTTGGCTACTTGAATCTGACATCACTTACTCAATATTTTTTATTTTAAGTGACTTTTTTTTCTATTACTGCTTTCAATGTTTCTGTTTTCTCTGTAGTTAGCAGAGTAATCTAAGTTCCATAGACAACCACTCAATCACTCCCAAAACTGATTTTGTTATCCAGCCCTGGCCTTCTGCTAATTCCTGAGCCATCAGGACTGGGGAGGAAAATCAAGTTAGAGAATCCAAGGTATGTGTTCTGTCTAACTATATTAACTGTACGGTTGAACAAAACCCCATAAAATCAAATGTGTAGATAAATACAATTAATAGTAAATCACACACCTTTTTTAATTTTTTCAAAATAACTTATTTGCCAAAATGCATTGTTATCTCCAGAATAACATGATATCATGCATACAAATCTCTCTACTTGATAGTTACATTTCACCCAAGTGACTGATACAAAGAAATGTCAAATCATCCTTGAAACAAAGTAAAGCTCTGATGCCAAGGAAGAAAACCTTTGACAAACTGTAAATGACAAGGTATTCTTTCTTTATGATAAATTTGTACCAAGCTGTATCATAAAGTTGTATCATGCTGTTTTATCTCATTCAGGATAATATATTTCATTATATATATATAAAAAAAATTAAAGTGAAAGCAGTTTCTCTGCTTTTAAAGAAAAAAATCCACACTTATAAAATATGCAAGTGGATAGTAAAGTCATTGAGCCTTCTGTTATTTCAGATAATTCAGAAACTAAAGTGCAGTTGTCAACCTCTGTTGAACTCTGCTATGTTTATATAACTATATAAAAAAAGTAGATTGATTGGAGAGAGCTAATTGAAACAGTCCAAAGCAGAGGAAAACAGAGCAAACCATTCACCTCAACAGGTATCTACTGGACCTACACTTTGGTCTCTAGTCCCTTACTATTTACCTTTTCACATATTCACTTGAAGTTCTGGAAAGATACACACAAAAATACACCATCTCCTGCAGATTTAACAGAAATTCAAAAAAATGCAGGAATGCTGCAGCCACAGCTCAAAACTAAAGAAAAATAACAACCCAAGGTTTGATACCTGTTTGTGGTGATTATCATAGAATCTTAGAACAGTTCAGGTTGGAAAGGACCTTCAAAGGTCATCTAGTCCAAACTCCCCTGCAATGAGCAGGGACATCTTCAACTAGATCAAGTTGCTCAGAGCCCCACCCAACCTGACCTTGAACGTTTCCAGGAGTGGCACATCTACTACCTCCCTGGGAAACCTATTCCAGTATTCTGCCACTCGCATTGTAAACAATTTCTTCCTTATATCTAGTCTAAATCTTCCCTCTTTTAGTTTAAAACCATTACTCCTTGTCCTGTCACAACAGACCCTGCTAAAAAGTTTGTCCCCATCTTTCCTATAGGCTCACTTTTAGTACTGGAAGGCCACAATAAGGTCTCCCTGGAGCCTTCCCTTCTCCAGGCTGAACAACGTCAACTCTCTCAACCTGTCCTCATAAGAGAGGTGCTCCAGCCCTCGGATCATTTTTGTGGCCCTCCTCTGGACCTGCTCCGACAGGTCCATGTCTTTCCTGTGCTGAGGGCTCCAGAGCTGGATGCAGTACTCCAGGTGGGCTCTCATCAGAGCGGAGTAGAGGGACAGAATCACCTCCCTCAACCTGCTGGCCAGACTTATTTTGATGCAGCCCAGGATACAGTCAACCTTCTGGGCTGTGAGTGCACATTGTCAGCTCATGACACTGTTATCATGACACTGTTATCATGACACCATTTCAAAGGCCATACATACTTGAAAAGATTAGATGGTGGGGCATTCCCAAATCATAGATCATGTGCTGAATGTCAGTGCTTTTGGTGAGTGGCAAGAAACATCCACTATTAGAGGTGAAATACCACAGGACACCTACCTTTTATTGACTAAAAGATGGTAAAAGAATGGACCCTGTTATCAATCAAATAATAATCCTCAGGAATGGCTGTTTCTTCTCTTTCAGCCTATGAAGGCAACAGTCTGGAGGAGTTCTGCCTCCCCACAACTGCCATCAGCAACTGCTTGATATTCTTCCTCTTTCAGGATGTTCTCAAAGTATGGGAAAGGAGAGCAACTCTGATAATATGCATTTGAAATACCTACAATTGTTTCTCTGAGGCATGAAACAGGAGAAATCAGTTTCCCAAGAATGAAGATAAAGATTTTCATTTGAACTGATTTAGATGTAAATGCAGTGAAATCGAGATGTGTTGCCCATGTCAGATTTAACAGTGATCTTTTTTTTTAAGGGTGCATGCTTGAGTCGTGCTGTTACCCAGGCAACACTGACCTGCAAAAGCAGCTGAGTCAGAAAATCAAGGCTCCTGTCAGAGGATGAATAGAATTTTTTGTAAATGTGCAGCATCATCTTTCCATCTAATCTAAATTTGAATCTAAGTATCTCCATTTGACTTAGACCCTGCATATACTCCATAAATTTTTACCACATGCAAAATTTGCATTCCTTGAATAGGCTTTGTTGCAGCATGAGCACTGATTGTGACCAACCAAAGCAGTGACTACATTCCTATCAGGCATGAGAAAATAAAGAAATGCCATTCATGCACAGAGAAATGCTTAGGAAATGATTACGCAAATGTGATATCAGACAACAGTTTTTAATTTTTTTATTTGTTACCCTGCCGTCACTGTTGGGAAAAGTTTTGTGTGCATCCTATCACAAAGCAATAAAATGCACTCTAGTGAAACGCCCCCTGCTTTAAAGCTATCTCTATAGTTGTTGCCTGGCAGCATTTTCAGAGGGTGAGAGGTTACCACACTTGTCCCCTGCTGTATCTAGCCTCCTCTTTCCCTTTGTTTCCTCACATAACCCTGCTGTCATTAAAAACTCCATCTCTGTGACAAGCTTGACAAGGGAACTTTGTCTTGTCTTCTGTCACACAGGGTCAAGGGACAACCAGTTGGCCTTGCTTGTTTCATTGGAAGAATTCATGTCCTTTTAGTAGAAACACTGTTAGGATCTTTCAAAGCTTTGTTAGTCTTTGTTGAATTAGTTATTGTCTTGCCTCTTGAGTCTTTTGTTCCAAAGATGGCTGAAGAATTATTGTGATGTCTAGCTTGTTGCCTGTCACATCCATCACCCATTGATAAAGTCCTTGCCAGGAGAATGTGATAAATAGCTAAGATTCCTTCACAATAGCCCAATGAGGAAAGGATGTCGTAAGCAGCAGTTCTTCAAATTACTTTATGGAAGACAAACATTTAAATGACTTGTCTGTCTTAATCTTTGGCTGGATCATCTGTTTCTCATTCCAGTTAAATACTAATACATTATTTATCCTTCCCACAAAGGAAGCCCATAGGAGGTTTTATGAGAGGGGACAGTCTGGATCTTTTGGTAAGTCACAGAGTTGTCAGACCGTATCAATCACATCCAGGCAAGGCCCACTCACAATACCTAGAGGCGTTTTCAGCAGCACCCTTGGATCTCTACCTCCCATTTCTATCTCTGTCTGGGTTCTGCTAACCCAGTGAAACAGGGCAAAGACTAGTTAAACTGGAGCAGCAAAGAAGGAGCAGTTTGGCTGGGATATCTGAGAAAGACAGACTCAGTACAAACAAGATACGAGCACTAGGGGGGATGGAAAGAAGGAGAAGAAATACTTCTTGAGCACTTCCCAGTAGTGTTTTTGAGCACAGTAACTATTGTTCTGCTCAGACCGCAATGTGTCTGGGGAAAAAGATATCTGTATACAGCCTAACACACAATGGTCCTGCCCTGACCCTGACCCTGCTGCCACGACATAATTAATAAAAAGGAATTATTCTCTTTCCTACCTATTTCTTGATCATATCTCCTTCAGCAGCTGCAAAAGCAGTTTCCAGTTGGAGAAAGTCTGGTCATGCAAAGGGATACAAGGAGCCAGTCGGGACCCTTTCAGCACACACCATCTGCACCTGCAACGACACCCTGCAAGGACTGAGTCCTACAATACCATCACTACTAGGAGTGCACACTGCCAGCTCGCTGCTCCAACAACCGCTGTTATCACTCCATGCACTGTCAGAATGGAAAAGGTTCTACTGATGACAAGTAGATCTCTGAAAGGGAGCAACCAAAATATGCAGGATGATTACTAACGAGGATTGGCAGGAGCAGTTTTTGTTGCCTGTCTCTGAGTGGTCAGTAAAGAAGCGGGAGAATTCAGATTCCACATTGTTCTTGCCCATTCACCAGTTTTAACAGGAAATACTGTTGCTGTCAAACATGCATACTTTCTCCTTGGCTAGTTTGATCTTCTGCCTCTACCCACTTCCCACCTGCCCTTCCACTGCCCTTGTAAAGAAGTCCTGCCAGTCTGTTTGCAATAAGATGCATCTAAAGGATGGGGGAAGGAGAGGAAAAAGTGGCTATCCAGCCTCACCTACCGCTTTCAAGCCAAACTTCAAAAAGCATTTCCCCTATACCACTGTGAACAGAAAATCCTCCACTCCTTAGAACCGTGGCTATTTGCAGGGGCAAAGAGAGTTCATTTACATCCTCACAGGAATTTTCAACAAATTAATGTCACCCTCCATAATAGCTGACCTATGAGGGATCTAAATATAAGGAAAAAAATATCGTTCTAACGCAGTGGCTGCACAGAAGTTGTGAAGAGACCTGCCACCAGTCTGTTGGGCACAGTGTAGCTGCTGCTGGAACACCTGGATTCAAAAAGGCTGCATGAAGCCCTTTGGCAACTTGCAGAAATGAACACGAGGTGTCCCTGGAGCACACATTGCTTGCAGTGGGTTTAGAAGTTTTAAGAAACCTGGACATGGCTCACTAACAATAGTAAAGGAAGTAAGACAAAAATAATTAAATATTACTCAATGTTCTTGGAGCAACCTGAAAAATCCCAGGAAAGGTACCTTGGTAAGACTTCAGTCAGGTCAGAAAAACCACAAGGAGACATAGATGCAGGTGGGCATGTATGCTGAACTGGGTTTGCAGTTTAGCAAGATGTTTGCTCTAATCTGCAAAGCCAAATGACACTTTCCAGGCTAAGCTACTCACTAAATTTACAAAGTTTGCAAGTCAGCTTAGGCTGGGCTCAAAGAAACATGGGGATTTACGTCTGCACCCTGAAACTGGGCAGAACATATACCTTTGACCCAAGGTGGGCAAAACACAGAGGTGCTAAATATGTTTTTGTCTGAGACCTCCAGGTCAGGCAAGAGGGAAGTGAAGCTAGGTTAGAACTAGAAATGGAAGGAAATATTTATGTGAACTCTGGTGAACTGAAATAGCTGAGTCTTACAGGCCTGTAATCTGGGCATCAGCACAAAGTGAAAGGGACTGTCAGAATGGAAAGGATTGAGGTAACCAGCATTCCTCTTGTGACTTTTTCTAAAACCATTATTAAGAAAAAGCATCTCCAAGAAATTGTGGTAGTTACAGGTAATTGTGGTAGTTACAGAAGCGCACAGGCCAAAATAACAGATCAAATTGCGGCCAGAGCTGACCGCAAGCAAAGGTCACCGCACTTCTGAGTCAAAACACAGTCAGCAAGGACTCCATGGAGGATCTTTCCCACATCCACTGGAGCTAAGCAGGTACAACAGGAACATCCGTAAGAATTTGCTACAGTGGAAATGAACTGCAACCTATCATCCATAATTCTTCCTGCATCAAGAGAAATCCAATTGTCTGAAAACATGAGGCAGCAGAAACTGAGTTAATATTTCAATTTAATTCACTTCAGTTCACCTTATTGACTTCAACAGTATGCAGAACACTATCTTTTATCACTCAAGTGTCACCATTCTTCATTTTTTGCATAGTGAATATGGTTATGGCTATTGATGTACTTATGAAATATGCACTTAGATTCCTTCACAGTGTGTCTGGATTTGTGCCTGTGAATATCAAGAACTGATCTGTGGTGGTTGGGTGTGTGGTTTGGGGTTTGTTTTGGGGTTTTTTGGGGGGTGGGGTAGGGGGCAAAGAGGTAGGCTAATCTTGCAAAAGCAACCTCCACAAGGTCACAGACCTCTTTCTTTACAGAGTTCACTGTTGTTGCAGAGACTGTAATGTCATTACAGTTTCCAAGAAGGGCTCTGTTTGTTCCACCTCTTTGGCATATCCTTGCAGAAGTGATGATGAGCCAGATTACAGTTCTAAACCATGTGAGAGAAAAAAGATTATCAAGAGCTCTTGACAGGATGATCACAACCTGGAAAATGTCATTCTCCTCACCCTCCATGACAGTCACATTTTTTTAATGAAAAAAATGAAATGTGAAAATATAGATTACGGTGCAGAGACCAGGCTATGCTTTCTGCCATGCCTGAGGCCATGGGTCGGGCTCACAGCTCATGCAGCACACCCGACTACTGCCAGTACATCTGCAGAGTGTCCTGCCTGCCTTTAGGTAAAAGACAACACCCACCCCAGTGAACTCTATTCCCTTCTTGCCTGAACTACATCGCTCCTCACATACCTCGGAGATGATGTGGTTTGCCTCACGGCTTTTTGTATTTTTCCTCCTTTCGTTTTTCTTGCTCTTCTCCTCTGTCAGATACAGTTTGGAACAAGAAGGATGCTCGGAAGGACCTCAGCCATCCCCATTCCCGTGATCTGTTCCTTTTGCACCTTTAAATTTTACCACTAGATGGAAGCCTTGACCTCCAGAGTTACTCCGTTAGATTCCTGACCATTCAATTGCATACCCGAGCTTCTTGGTGAGCTGTTTATCTGCACTGAATCAGATATTTAAGTGACAATTCGCTGGGCTCTGGCATTTATGTAGCTCACTGATTCGTACATGAAAGGTATAAACCAGTATAACCCTCCCAGGTGTGGTGGCACTCTCAGATAAAAATGTAGAGATTACTAGGGCTATGCAAGTCTTTACTAATGATAGGGAGCTCGATTGGATGGGCCATGGCTAAGAAAAGGGAAGACAATGGGATTGCTGCCTCCCATCAATCTCAGCACAGGGTGTAGTCACCAGTGGTATATCGTTGGGGTTGCAAAGCCAGTTGAAGGCTATTCCCTTCAGCAGCACCAGGCTCCCCAGCACAGTACTGATGTCCCAGCACTCCGGTAACATAAAGAGTGGCTATATAGTCTGAGTTTCCTACAGCATTTCTGGTTGCAAGCACCACATGAATGAAGAGTGAGTTTTCAGTTGTTACTATAGGAAATTACTCACCAAATACTTCCTGTGAATGAATATTTTTTACACCTTATTTCCGAGCGGTATCCTGTGAATTTTTATGTTCAGCGTTCAAGGTGTTTAGGACATATGGCTCTCATGGGATCATTCTCTGACTGGGTTGGTAGCTCTTAGTA
Source organism: Dromas ardeola (assembly GCA_013398915.1). NCBI lineage: Eukaryota > Metazoa > Chordata > Aves > Charadriiformes > Dromadidae > Dromas > Dromas ardeola. The sequence continues at coordinate 119,140 of VYZM01018622.1, read as the reverse complement.
ATGGGATATGAACTGCTGAATACTCACGATTACGAACTCAGAATTTGCTTTTGAAGAAAATTCATGCTGGCTCTTAGCCAACGTCGGTGAGATCAATGGCAGATATTTCTGCTCCCGAGTGCAAGTCAGATGCTGAGAACTCTACTGTTTTAGCAGACAGCAAATTCATTTCAATATTTAGACAAAGCAAACAGGAAACACAGTTTATAAAAATTTGCTTAGAAACTCAGAAGACTATTCCTGAAGAGAATTTCTCATGCTCGTGCATCTTTAGTCCTTGCTTTTATAAGCCAATAGCGAGCTCCAGGGGCCTTTGGGGTAAAGTTCCTTGTTGCTTGCTCTTCAGTTATTTTTTGAGTAATAGTGCAAAAATCTGATGTAATCTTGCTGTTTATCCCTGTGGTTGTTCTCACGCTCTCACACTCACACTGCAATTGTTATTTCTGCAGTGCTACTAAACTGCAGGACAGTGTGGATTAGATGGTGTGCATGTCAACTAGGGGCACGTGAGGCTACATCTGCACAGGTACATCAGATAGTGAAAAATCATTCCTCTGGCTCTGAGGGCAACAGACATAGCATGGATTATGTCTGCCTAAATAAATTCTCTTTTTCCCCCAGAATATCTGGCTTTGTCTTTAATGCCAGACAGAAAGATCTTTAGTCCATGCTGTTGCCCAAATTTTGGTGGGCAGTGTCTCATGGAGGCCTAGTTGATACAAGCTAAAACTGCTGAAAAGCAGGTAGCCAGTGTGGACAATCACAAGCTGGTCATGAATCTATGGTGCCACGGACATGTTTCATCTACCAGGACACGCATAGATGTTAAAGTCTAGGCCCTGAGCTGGTAGCGATAAACTAATTCAATGGATTTACACACATTCAGTGTAGTCAAGAATTTGGTACACACTATCACAGATCAGTACAGGTTAGGAAAAAAAATTTTATAAGTTTGTTTTCATCATTGAATTTCACATTGCTATTTGCAATTGCAAATGCTTTTCGTGGAACACAGATAGCAAACCCAACCCTGTGATGAGTTTCAAAGGCAGCTCTTTTCTCTCAGGCTCTGCTTGGGGTTAGGATTGTGCTGTCATTACTCTGGATGCCATTAATCCCTTCTGTTCATTTGAATCAATCTGTTTCATAGTCCTGCTTGGTTTTATTGGGTGTGTTTTTTGGTGGGTTGGGGTGGGAAGGGGAAGATGTACCATCCCTGTGAAGCAATTGCATGGTAACAAGCAATTCAATTGCTTATTACAAAAAGGGTGATGCCTTATGTGTATGAGCTAGTCCACACCCTATACATATTATCTCAGTGAGACAAACTACCTAAAGTCTAAATGCAGTATGTCTGAACTTCAAAAAGATACTGTAAAAAACCTGCTTTTCCTGGAAAATTGTTTTTTTGGTGTTACCACAAGTAACACTGGAGATTATTATAATTGAAAGGAACAGAAAATCTTGGGCTTGGGCATGGTTTCTTTGTGTACACATTCCTGTTCATTCCTCGTGGAGCATACAACATGGGTTACAGCATGGTCCTGCACCAGCTGGAGTTTCTGCTTAAGCTCACCTCAACTTCAACATTACAGGATGATAACCTGAACTAATAATATTCAGCTTGTATGCATCTCCTATACAGTAACAAAAACGGGCAGAAGCTATAGTTGAACGCAAAAAAAAAAAAAAAAAAACAACAAAAGCACCAGCTAGCAGGAATCATGAATGGCTGTACTATCTGAAAATACTTTGAATTTGTTTCCGAAACCAAATACATTTCAGGTGGCCAGAGTCCCTTTAAGAAATGCCATTTAATGTGAAAGCCATTTGGAGACAAGAAGCAAAAGTCTCATTGATAACGGTATTGGCATGAAATGAAGGACGATGTCACTGTATTTCATCACTGCCTTCTGTGGTAGGGCTTGTGTTTATTGAATGGAAAACTGTAAATAATAAATACGTGGTAAGCTTCTATAAATAGCACCTTTTTGTAATACTAATCGTTTTCAGATTTCTGTGATTTGCAGGTGCCTCGGGTTTCGCAAGGAGAAAATGCACATACGCAGAGTGGACCCTGCTTTATAGGAAGAGGTGAGAATCCCAGTCTGATGGCTAAAATTTGAATTAATATTTGATTTGAGTTTTATTTTAATCTATAGTTATAACACAATCATGTGAATGTTCATTTTATGGGCTAAACTGCTTAAATCTTTTCTTCCATTAATGAGCCAGCTGCTGCCTAGACATTCACCAAATTCAGTAGATTCACAATATGTTCCTTAATCTGATTACTAGTACAGGTCTCCACAGAAAACTTTTTCGGATTGCTCAATTTTACGAAGTTTAATGTAGTTTTACCAGTCAGAGATATAAGTCAAAGGCTGCACCAGTTCCGATGTCTGATACAATTAGGTTAATGGCATGAAGCCACTGAAGTGTGGAGATGCAGGCAGACTGCTTTCTGCCCAGGAGTCAGAGCCATGGTCATATTTGCCCTTGCTGTCAAAGAGAAGAGAACAGCAGTGACAAGAGTGGCTAGAAGGATCTTTCTAGAAATAAAAACTGTCAGGCTCTCTTTGCATTCTCACGCCCGTAGGCAGCTGTCCTACAAAGTAGTCCCACTTCCTAGAAATTTCAGTAGTTTTTCCTGGGCAGGGACAGAGAACTTTTCACAAAA
>VYZM01018622.1:101601-116419 GCA_013398915.1 Dromas ardeola | reverse complement strand
CAACTTGGTCTAGTGAAAGATGTGAACTGCTGTGCTCCTCAGGTTTGGGTCTGTACTTACATAGGCAGTAGCACAGGAACATAAGGAGAGATCAGAATGAGGTCTCTCTGCAAGTGAGCACTCATCTCAAATTACTTGAACATCCCTGGAAAAGTCCCTAACTTGTTAAACTTCTTGCAGCAGCTTCCTAAGTGTAGGCGTTTTCTGCCCATTTTCTTCCTGCTCCTTGCCTTCATTTTTGTGGAGTTTCTTTCCTAGTTTCTATCAGCCTACTTCCAAGTTGTGTTTTAGGTCAGCTGTACAAAGTCAATACTGGAATGAGTGGCATACTGTCCTCCTTGCCCATTGTTCTGGCTATATAATGGCTTACTTTACTCACCCTTCAAGTTTGTGATCAAGACCAAAGATGCCAAGTTTGATGTCACATCTATACACTCCTCCCACAACTGTTTCTCTTCTGCAGAGGTGTAGATACAGGCAATTTCCACCTTGAACAATACCCTCTGTCAATTGGACTTGCCTGTGGACCATACAGAAATTATTACTCACTATTATTGAGAAAGAGCCTAGTTTGTAGAGACATGAAGCCTACTTTGACTAGGGCAGTCAGATTTTTGTTATTTATGGACTGGTTCTAGCTTTTTATTTTCTCCACATGAAAAAAAAAACAAACAAACAAACAAACAAAAAAAAACCAACAGAAACTCTCAGTCACAATCCTGTTCTTGTTTAATGTGGTGCTAGTGATGCTTGGAGAGAACCCCTTAATACAAACCAGAAGCGTTGTGGAGGTGGAAGGAAGGTACCTGGCTATGACACCGCTCAGGTCCCAAAGCGGTGTGTGTTCACATGGCACTGCACCCAGTTTCACAACCCTTGACCCAGATGCACCATTCCGTGAATTCAGTCAGTGTGATTTGGGACATGAACTGTCAAGTCTGCACGGCTTGGGAGCATCCCCATCAGCTGGGGAATCTCAGCACCGTGCTGCATTCCCCAGTACAGACCTCCCTTCTGACATTTCCCCTCCACACAGATGGACGGGGAGAGGTCAGACAAAGACCTCTGCCAGCACCACAGGAGTGGAGGTCGCATTAAGGACACTTAATTGTGGAGTAGGAAAGGAAGCGCTTGATAGATTTTTAGCACATAGGCCCAGGATCCCACTAAGTGACAAAAGCTAGAGAGGATTTCCAATGCTCTACAAGCGGTCCCTTTCTTCTTTTGACCACGTGCATCTTCAAAGAAGTCCATCATTTAAGAGAAATATTCTTACAAAAGAGCTCTTGAGCTGCTGGAGATTTTTACTGTAACTTGAGTGCCTCCAGGAGTCCTGAGGCATACAGCTTCTAGAGATTTTATTGTAAAATGGAATTCGGATAAACACCAATAGCACCTTGTCACTCAACATTTGCCTTCCTTGCAGCTGCTACTGCCCTGGCCACCCTGCTGGAACTGATCAGTGGTCCATGAAGATCAATAAAAGATCATGTAATAACAGTATACATACGACTCAACAACCCAACAAACTGCTTGTTTGGTCTTTGTCATCTAGATCTTAATTATGGGAATTTTCTGGTTGAGGGCACAAAATCCCCTTGCAGGTACATACATGGGATATTGATGAAATAAGTGAAATTAGGCATTTAAATAGGTGTTTGTCTACTTGCAAAAAATGTGCTGCCTAGTACGTTGAAGAAAACAAATTCCTCTGGAAGTGACTCAGAGGACCTATTTCTCTTCACTGGCTTTGAAGGGAGTCCAGAGAGATAAGTTTCCCAGCCTGAGTGCCTAAACTTCAGCAGCTGGACCACTTGCCCATGAATCTTCTTCAAGAACCTCTCCTACATGGGAGTGAGGGACATCTCCTGGAGCACAGCCACAGTCCTCCAGCACAATGTCCCCAGGGCTGTGCAGGGCAGCAGACAGGCAGTTCATGACAAGGACCTTGCTGCAACAGCTGTAGTGACACCCCAACCCTTGCCCCCTAGGCAGAGCACTCAAAATCAGGGGAGCTCCATTCTGTGCAAGGGCTTTTTGCTAACTTGCAATGAAGAGGGGTGAGGGCTGGTCCTCACACATTTCTTAACTGCATGGAAAAAGAAGAGAAAGCCAAGCTGTAACTGAGGAGCCGCCCTAAAATTAGTTCAAAAAACAATGTGATGAATATCACAGAAAGGTTTCCTCTTATAACCAGATCTGTACAAATAGTGAGAAAAGCAAATAGCAAAGTCTCTCTGTTACGGACTAAATAAATATTATGCTACTGAGGTTGCTGTTGGAAGTTCAGCTTGCACTTGGCAAATAAAGAGATCAGATTAGCAGCAGGATTCATAGCTTTTTATATTTACTAACATATGCAAAACAACAAAGACAAAACTCTTACAGCACTTCATATCTTCATAGCACACAGTAAGGTGTAAACCATATCTAGTCATATACCTCAACAACCCCCCACATCTTCTCAATAGCCCAGCAAGACCAAGCCTTAACCAGACACCTGCTCTGTGGGAAGGCTGGCTTCCCTATGTGTCCAGCCTTTTGCCTCCCCTACAAGGTGGCTAGATACGGCTGTGGTCTTCTGTCACTCCCACTAGAAGAGAAGCCTACAGCAGATACATCACCATACAGTTACTGGACTGTAAACCACTGCTATTTTTTGTTGGCTGGTGAAATGATCCAGAGCCCACACTCAGTTCCCTGAGCTGTCTAAAACCCTTTCCACAGCCATTGCAAAATTAGTCACAAGCTATACCATAAGCTTCCACCATTATCACCCATTAAAATTCTTCCTTACTTACAGAATGTTTAAACATATGTTATTATATCATGGCTGATATAATCATGGCTGACAATGTGGGTGGGGAGGTGAATAAGACTTTTTTGGTCCATTTACTTCTTCCAGTGCCCAAAAGCTTTGCCAAAAATGCAAGAAAGGAAGTAATCACTCAAACAATCCAATAAACATTTTCTTCATGTGGGTGATCTCACGATACAGCAACCACAGTAACTATAATAGTTACTAAAAGAAACTTTTCTACCCCAGATAAATGATCTTATCCCACAAGAAATGTTTGTCTAGCAGAAAGAGGCAGTGCACTAAGACAGTTACATTATCTGCAGTTTGTTGGTTAGTATTATAAAGCTACTTCAAGAATGAGGAATTTGGAGGCATCTGTCTGTATAGGAGAATACTATCATAAGCTTGGACACAGTTTCCCTACCACCCACGTGTAGGCTTCTTCTTTAACAATGAAGAGAGGCACCACGCAATGTGAATCACCCTGAGGATGCCTGTCTTTTTCCATTGACTAAGGCAGGCAGATGACTAGGTCTGCAAAGCTCCTCACGTAACAGTGCTCAGATGAGTGCCTAATATTAAGGAAAATTCATTCTGTCCAATAGCTGTTTGGTATGGTCACTGTTCCCCTGGAACACAAAATGGAGCTGCACACAGGTCTTCACTCAACATACTGCTCCCTGCTTTCATGCATAGCCAATCTCCCTTCTTCTCTTTCAAATCTTCTTTCAGACAAATAATTTCCTTTAAACTTTTCCCCAGGTGGAGACTTTTCCTCTATCCTGTGCTTGTACTCGGGGCTGGTGACTAATGCCTCTGGCTTTTTTTACCTAGAAGTTAACACTACTAAGTTCTCAGGGCAAAAATCTGTTTCTCTCATATGTTCAGCACAGACTTGTGTAGACTGAAGGTGGAAGCAGAAGATGACATAGCCCTTGTTTATAGTAGTACAGATTTTCCTGTATTCCTGCACTGCCTTATACTAAATATTCTCCAAACTTAGCTGACTGTCTGAGGACAATAGGCAGATCCTGGAACTCACAGTCAGAGGCATTTTTGCTGTGGTTTCCTGACAGCAGCAGGAAAAAAGTGGATTTTTGAGCAAGACAAGCTGAAGATGAGCTGAAGGAGGTCCAGCCATGGCAGTTTAAAAAAAGATACTTCTGAAAAAAAAAAAATCCCCTTAGGTACATGAGCCAAAAAGAAAGGGTGGAAGATGGCAATTTATATGAAAATTGGAACAAAATAAAGGGATGGTGTAGCCTTGGATGGGATAAGAGGATCCTCTGCTTTTCTATTAATCACTCCATCCCTTTCTTACATGCTTGAGAGCTTCCTTACCCTCTGCAACCAACATTTGAACTAATGGCTCATATTCAGAGCAATAACAGAGATGTAGATTTTGAAGAGCATGTTGAGTATCTGCATTGTCCATGGACAGTAAGCTCTAAAAATCTTGTCAGTTTTATATAGGAAACTAAACACAGATGTAGATACCTAACTTTAAATGCATAAGCTTGAAAGTGATTGTCTAAATGTAGGATGATTTTTTTATTTGATAAATCCCAGGTGAATAAACTTGGCATCTGAATCATTACTCCATGCACAGAACTTCTGGAGAGCAGTTATGGGAGCAACTTCTGGGCAAGCAGAAGTAACTTGTAAAACTTCTTTTCACATTCTTTGAGGAAAGGCAAGTGCTTAAAATCATGTATTTTGCTTCTTGCTTTGACAGCCTTGGAATAAAATTTTTACAAGTTTTTAGACTTTTTTTTTTCTCTTAAGTTTTTCTTAAGAGTTTTTGTGGCTCTTATAGCTACAGCATTATTGTGGAAAATAGCTGAAAAGGAACTTTTTATGAGATCAGTCCTGCAAATACAGAATACTGCCCACAGTGCATATTCCAAAAATATTGTGTAGCTCTATAATATACTATAAAGTAATAGGCCATAGTAAATAGTCCCAGAAATGCCAACATGCACACACAATTATAAGGGTATAAAGGATGTATACATCCAAAATAAATGTAACATTTTTACATAGTAGTGCCATTAGCTGAACAGATAAAAATAATGAATAGTGTTGCCTTAGAGTTAAGACTAACAGTGCATTTTCAGACAATGAATGTAACTGTTTCATTGGTTTCACGCATTTCTACTTTGCCCAGAATCTGTATCTAAACCGTTTCATGAAAGTCACACACCATTTCTTTGAGCATAAACAACATTCCTCACTCACAGACAAGAACATGCTGATCAGCTTCCTGGAATAGCTAAAGGAGAGATGATGAATTTATTCCCCATTCTCTGTGGAGTGGCATTTTTTTTACGCGCTGACGTGCTGTGATGAGCACTTTATGATGCATAGCTGACTGGCTCTAATACCACTTGATCCTTTATAAATTAAGAAGCAAGAGGCTGCAGCCTATCATGTAACTCCATTACTGGGATTTGGATTAAGAGTGTCTTGCACATTTTATTGTCTTTCTTTTAGCTGCTACATGTTAGGTGCCTTGAGAATAGCTTTTGGAAACCTTTTTCTCAAGTCATCCTTTCACTGCCCATCTGGGCTCTTCGAAAGGATCTATTTGCCAGTGAGCTGCCTGGGCCCAAATCTGGGGGGTAACCCAGCAATCAGCAGAGAAACAGAGTAAGTTTAGAAAGAAATGTTTCCATTTCATTTCCATCTGCATTGCAAAACCTGATCCTGGCCACCAGAGTACATGCTTTTATTTGCATAATTATTTCTAGGTTTATCCTATAAAGATTTCACCTGTTATACTACAGCAGTGACTGTTTTCTCAAGAGATCTCTTACAGTAGGTATAACAGCGGGTGCAATAGAAGTTAGGCCTTTTCCTTTCATCTTTTAGAGTTGGTGGGATTTTAAAGTTTCAAGACGGCATGCTTGCTCCTGCGTTCTCCTGGGGTATGGGGCTTCCTACTGCAGCGCACCCCTCCCACCCTGAGTCACACAGCCCCTGTGCACCCAGCACATCAGCCACGTGGAACTTTATGGGAAGGAGTAAAATCAATGGGGAGGAGGGAAATAAGAGTTTAGACCCCCTCCTCCCCTCTGCCACAACAGAGAAGCCAGACTGATGCCATTATTCCAGCTGTGACCCAAGGGAAACAAGGCAGAGGGCCAGTGGGACCAGGCAGGGGTGTGCTTGGCCAGGCCAAATGCTGTAGCATGATGGAGAGAAGATACATTTCAAGCTCATTGTCAAGAACAGGACCTTCTTCTTCCTGACAGGCAGAATGTTTAAATCCAGCTGGGTTTCTTCGCGCTTGCGAGCAGCTGGGCTTTGGTTTGTGCATCGAATAGCTTGGGGCTAAGAGTTGCTAATTAGCAACTTTGAGAGATGGACGTTACCTCTTGACATATCTTCCATGATAATTGATACTGTTACCTTTATTCTTCCAGACAATCCTTTTCCTCTGTATTGGGTTTGCATGGCACGCAAACCCAATCCATCCCCCATCAAATCCAACCAACACACTCAGGGAGGATATAACCACCCAGCTGTGCACAGGATGATAACCTATAAACCACGAGAGGCCGGCTCCAGGCAGTATCACTGCCAGCCACTAGTGTGGGGGTCTTGGCAGATTCCCCAAGAAGCTTTTCCTACAACACAAAACTCTGACTGAGGCATATCAGAGCTGAGGACAACAACCAGTAGATGCTCTGTCACCTACACAGTGCTGTTTTCCAAGGGGAATGAAATTAGAGTGCAACTGCTGCCAAGACAGCTTTCCTGTTTCATTAAGACTTTTTTCCCCGTCACTAGCTATGGGATGCTACTAGAATGTGTGGCATTCACAAAATCAGACACATATTCTCACAGTCAAACTGTCACCACAGCCAGACAGAGGTGGGCTAAGCATACCTTTGCTCTGATCCGCTTTGTACACTCTTATGACCCCTGGCCTTCTTAAATATCAAAGTTGCATCTTGAGATAAATAAGGGAAGTTGCCTTGTCCTTACACTTTTCTTAAACATCTGCTTTTGGCCACTGAATGAGACAGATACTGGGCTAGGTGGATCTTGGACACAACCTTGTACAACCATTCTTATAGTCTCTAATAAAAGAAGATTGCAGAGCAGCCAGGGATTCCAGGAGGCACCGCTGTTCGAAGGGAAGGCACTCACGTGCTCCAGTGATGGGCAGCCATCCAGAACACTAAGGTAGATGGATGGCAATAAACTCCGGAGACAAGCAGATGGCTCCCAAGCTACAGAACGAGTTCACCACAACAAATACTAATGGTCTTAAGCCATTTTATGAACTTCTCGCAAAATGCCAGAGCCAGCTATTACATGTCTGAGCTTCTTAAACTTCAAAGCTATTTTCTTAAAGTTGATTTATACAAGCCAAAAGAAGTTATGTAATTTTCAGTTAAAACTTGCAGACCACAGAAATAGCATCCAAATCTTTTTCCTAATAATCCTTCCTGGCTAATGGATTTTTGGGCCAAGTTTCTGCCCTTCATACTTTTATATAGCCCAGTTATAGTTCTGCGACTTTTTCAGTGCAGTTTGAGAACAGCAGCTGAAGTTAAATTGAATCTGGGCTGCGGTGGTCCTGTCGTCTGCCCTGGAGGATCCATGCATTGCCACCCATGCTGTTTTGTCCCTCTCTCTTGTCTTGATGCTGGAATTTGTGCAAGAAGAAGGTGAATCTTTCCAGGAAAATAATTTGGCTGAAGACAGAGCATTTCTTTCTTGCCCTGGGCTGGTTTTCAGGCAGATCGGCTCCTTCAAATTCTCCAGGTAGTATGGAGATAAGGAGATGGACATGTATGGTCAGGGACGGGAGAGAAGGCAGAATTTGCAGCCTCACGTTAGCTGAGTATTAGCTGCTGAGGAGCTCTGCTGCTAGCAAAAGTATGACACCCCCTGGTTTTGCAGGTCGTTGGATGATGCAGTTCACAGGTTTAGTTGAGACCTTTAATTTGATCCATAGGCTCTCAGAAAAGGCCACCCTGGTACAAATGTATCAACCAGAAAACTGGGATGGTTTACATTCTTTCAGGGATTTGCCTGCTGTGAGAGGACATTAAAGAACTGCCTGGCCCATATGTTGGGGCAGATTGTTTCTCCTCCTTTTAAGTCCCAGTGATGTTCTTTCTATGGTTCCTGTACAAGACTCTGTTTTCATTCCTTGCCAATTTTTTAACAGAAGCACACATTTATATCAAGGACAATTCCTGTCTCGCACCTGCCTCTCCCCGTGCTGATCATCAGCAGTGATGCCTCTGAAGCAAAACACTCTTGACTCACAATTCATGGGCAATCATCGCCTTCCAACATTCTCAGCACAGGCAGAGACATCATGTGTACAGAGTTGCTCCTGACATGAGAGAAAGGATATTTTAACATTTCTTCTCTCATCATATCAGTGAAAGGTGTAGATATAGCCTCAGTCTAATGAGGGAGGGGAAAGGAAGGCTGCACAAACCTACTGTACGTAGGAGCTTCTACACCAGTCAGAGTAAATGGGACTTTAACATCTCCCTCTACGCTGGTAAATCTACTCTTGTTTACAGATAGCAGAAGTGGAAACAGAATCAAAATTCTTCTAGCAAAAATTATTTAAGTTTTATTTCTATGATCTACTTCATTACGTTTACCATGGCTTAGATTATGCATAAACCAAGCTTTCCTGCTGTTTGCCTGATAAATCAGTTGCTAAAACTCACAACTACTGGATGAAGAGTTTTAGTAAAAACATTTAAACCTAATACGACCATCTGATTGTCCAATCTTATGATTAAAAATTTATATCACAGGTAATTCAAAACTGGATTTTAAAAAATGTGGTAGAACAATTAAGAAATAAAGTCTCCCTTTGAGATCCAACAGCGTTTTAAAGGTAGCTGCTTTCCAGAGTAAAATGTTTTACTGTCACGACCAGCTGCAAAGGAAAAAAAATGAAGGCCCTTTTCCCCTTCAGAAGAGTCTATACATAAAAGCTGCTATAATGTTTACTGCTGCTGCCATAGGAGTTTAATCCTTCCTCTTTGAACACCAGTGGGTACAGGATTGTTCCTTGAAAATAGATGTTTCCTCTGCCTTGTAAAGCACACTATTTCATGAAAAACTTAATTTAATAGGAGTTGCCATGGTTACCATCACAGGAGTGCTTTTGTGAATATGGTGATCATTCACTGAATATATGTGAAGGGCTCGGGATGCTCACCAGAAGCCAGAACTGTCTCACTGACCTCATAAAAGTGACACCAAGTCTGTTACCTGCATTCCTGTTAAACTTTTCACACAGGTGGCACATGACACTTGCTAGCACTCCTAAAGTGACAACCAAAACATTTCCCCTGTGTTTTAATGGATGTATGCCAATACATTCTTAACACTTCCATCAAGGGAGAAACCAAGCAAATGCTTCAGCATCACCTAGCACCCACTCTGCCTCAAGCATTGACTCCCCAACTCAACAAGTCCACAAAAGACAACTACATTCTGCATCCATCGGACAGCACAGATCAGCCTCTAGCCAAGTGGGCTAAAATTACATGGAAATATATGCAAATTTTCAGGTCTACATCCAGCCATTGAGATCTTGAAAGCACCTCTCCAGTCCCAACGGAGTCCCAGATGGCCTTGTTTGGATTGTGCTGGTGCACTCGCTCTTGCAGGGCACTGAAGGTACAGTGTAACACCAGCAGCTGGTGACCAGAAAAAGGGGAATTCACCTGCATGACCTCCATATCCCTTCACATAAATGTGCCATGTAGGCCTCATACACCAGGCTTTCCACATTTAGGGCTGTCTAAGCTGGTGCTAACGCTAAGCTCTTCTAGTTTCCCTCACACCTGTGGGGCCTGGGTCAAGATTTGGAGCAAAGGATCACCTCTTATACTTTATCTGGGATGTCAGTACCTATCAGTCCACTCACAGAGCCTGGGGATTGATTCATTATTGATAGACACAGAGCCACTGCCCTAAAGTCCAAACCTGGGTGCTGATCCTGGCACCTACAGGCAGCAAACTCACTGATTACATCTGCTGAAAAGATCTAGCTGAATGGGATCACTTGTAAGGTGAGGGCAACAGGAATTCCTTCAAATCCATGACACAGAGTCACCTTGACCTTTCGTCCCCTGAGAAGGGCTTTCCATCACTCATCTTAGTCAAGCCTCCAACCAGATGGTGGCAGAGAGATGGTGTGCAGCTCTGCTCTCGCTTGTACTCCCATTGGGTTCTGGGCTTCAGGATGATACAGAAAGGGACTCCAAATACTCAAGTTTTTATAGCAGTTGTTACTGAGTGCTAGAAGTTTTCAATAAAAAATTTAATATACTAGAATTCAAGTAAAAAAGAGCAATTTACTTATAAAATACATATTTGCTGCACTGCACCATGAACTTTGGTATGAGTGTGCATGCTAGGGTTTTCAAATGAAACTTAAAAGAGTGGGACCTGGGAACAAAACTCCCCAAAACTCCACTGAAAACCCTTGCCTCAGTGCTTTGAAGAAACAGCTTTTTACTGCATAGTTGTATTTTACCTCAAAATTGTACAATTTTAGGAGGTTGGGTGTCTGGCTTGAGACCTACCACAAATGAAACTGACCTCATCATAACCCTTAAAAAAACCCAACAGCCCAACAGTCTATGTGAGAAACTGCCACAAATATTTTGGCAACATTTACCAGTCTGAAAGTCAGTCTTTTAGGGCTGACCTAGCATGAAGACTGAACCACATGCAAAGCCATAACTCCCCTCCTCCTTCCAAAACTGCAATTGTCTCAATTTTTTTTTATTCCACAACCCAGCGTCTTAAGTCCAGTAGTGAATGTTAACAAAGTCTTGACCTGCAGAGTGCTAATTTCCTCTGGGACCACTAAAGGAGAAAACCTTTTCTATAAACGCCAGATACTGTAAACCGAGAAGTTCATCACTGCAACACCTAGAGTGAGATGGAAAGTGCCAGGAATGGAATCCAGAACCCCCTATTAGGTGTGAGATTCTGCCTCCATACTCAGGTAGCAGAAGATGGAGACAGCGTGATTATAGTCCATTTTGCAAAGTTTTAGTCGGGAATGAAAAATCCCATCCTTTAGCGTTTCTGTCTTTTCTTCGTCTACAGTTCTGAATCCTCTGCTAAGCTGGGTCCATGTTCCGCCTCAAAAACTGGAAGGTCTCTTTCACTTATAGTATAATGTCAAAAGGAATTGCAGTGGCATCTGTCCCCTTTTCTTTTGGAATTGCACTGAAAAAGGGAGAAATCCAAAATGCTGCATAAAAAGAACTGAATTGACTACTTTTTTTCCCAGCACCACAACCTTACCACCACCAGAATTTCGGTTACATGAAAAGGGACACATTTTCCTCCTCTTTCCCTACCCTACAGTGAAGCTCTGCCAGCGTATAGAAAGAAATATAGGGGAGAGGTTAGGCATAACCCATAAGTGATATCAGAATCAGTAGGACATTCACATGGGACAATGATCAAAACAGCCACTTCTTTTTGCTTACTCCTCTTTGGGCTGGAGAGCCAGACTCACACTCTTCTGCTTATACCCCCTCCTCACAGCGGGTGTGGGAAAGATGATAGGCCAGCAGGCAGAACTCAGGGAGCAGAAAAGAGATTGAAATTTGAATCCAGGAGTGGATTCATCAGGGAAATTGATGCTTCTCCTTCCTCTTCTGTTTTAGCACACGTATGATCTGGTGCGGTTCAGCTTTCAGCTTTCCACTCCGTCTTTCTTCAGCTGAAGGCTGCAACTATCATTCTCCTGCCCCGTGTTCTCTAGTTACTAAGACCATTATGTGAGGGACAAGGAGGAGGTTCTGCTGCCCCATTTCCTTCTGCGAGGACAGAGGTTATAGCAGCTGGAGGCTGCAGTGAGGTGGGTGCTTAACCTTGGTGATACAAGCTAAGACAGTTGACCTTGTACACGATCTGGACATACAGCACCAGGCACATTTAAAGTTTCCTTTGGAAGGTAGACACCTCCTAATTAGCCACTGTGTAGGACTTATCAGGCTAGCAGATTTGAAAACAGTCACAAAAATTCACTTTACATCCTCTTCTTAAGTTCTATTTTAGATCTGGCCCTAGACAACTAGAACTGAGAGAACTCCCTGCAGAACTAGCATTAATTTCATGTCCTCAGTGGTAGTTTGGTTTCGACAACAGAGTGGTTTACTTGTTTGGCTTCTTTGAAGATGTGTCCTGACACTTTTGTGTCTGACAGTCATTGTGACCACTGCTATTAATTAAAGGCTTGAAATTTGGGGAAATTTATCCTAGGAATATTTTCACTATATCCTTATCTGTAAACCAGTATCACAGCCTCATATGTATAAGAAAGTAATTAAAACTTACCTTTTCTCTTCAACAAACCGTACAGAGGAGCTAATGTGAAGCTCAGGTAACAGAGAAAATCTAAGTAAAGGCCAAGACTTAACACCTCATTCATTAAAATCTCTGAAATGCTTGGAATTTAATGCAGAGAAGTCTCCTTTTCACCATAATTATGTGAAAGAGCAGAGTAAAACAGAGTTAAATGAGGCAAATATATAAATAAGAGAGCCTAGAGTTTGTGGTAGCTTTACTTACTATCTTAATTATATATTTCCTTCGAATGTTTCTTTTTTTCCTCCATGGGACAGATGGAATAAATTAATCTTAAATGCAGCATAAAATCTATTCCAGATCCTCTCATATGCCAGTGCTTAAACATAGCTAACTAGAATAATAAAAGTCAGAGATGGAAAAGATCTATTAGCTGACCACCTAAAATTTTACATACAAAAATGTATCAATTTAACTAAACCTATTTCTAAATATTTAAGGAGGTTTGGTTACATCTTAAATCATTCAACAGTGACGAGAGTCAATTTATTCCACTTTGAAATCACACTTTAAAGCCAATGGAAGTGACCTACTTTTAAGCAAAGTTGCACTAACTAAATAAATGCACGTGTGCATTTATTTAGTCAGAGTGACAGCAAGTTCTGGCCAGTCCTGGTAACACAGCCTACTGGTACCTTCTTTGGGAGACTCAGAGTCCTCCACTGCCATTGTAGCTGATGGAGAATAAACATCTACCAGTTCCCAAAACAGAGGCCCAAGCTGGGAACCAAGATATACTGAATCTTAACATCACATTATGTCTGAGAGCACATTAATGCCTCTTACCTGAATATGAGGATTCAAATATAAGCTAGCCGAGAACCACAGTTACTTTCCTAGCCAGGCACAGCATTTTGGTCCCGGTCTTAAAAGAAATCACATGCATTTAATTTTGTGAGTAAATTGGTTTAGATGGCAGTCACGAAGGACAGAAGAGTTTGTTTCTGTATATTCTGAACAACAACTACGCAGATGCCTGTACAGGACTGTTCTGTATGAGCACTTTTTATAGCATTTTGTCCAAACTAGCTTTTAGCAACTTGCTGGGTGAAAGATGGAAGAGGGATTGTAGTTGAAGGGGCTTATTCCATACCTAAAGCCTTATATTTATGGGAATGTTTATGTGAAATCCTCCACATAAACTGAAAAATCATCTATACTGCTCTCAGAATGACATGCATGCAAACCTAGCCAGATATTCAAAACGGATTAATTACCATCTTTCCTCTACAATGATTTTTTTTTTTTTTAATTCTTGACGAACAGTAGAGGCTGAAAGTTTCTTCTAAAGGTCACTGGAGACACACGGTGGACTGACCTCCTGTGCTGCCAAGAGGCCCCAGGACTGCACAGGAGCACAGCGTCTCTCCACAGCAGGGCAGTGGGAATTCACCAGTTTCTTTATATAACATTTTCTATAACAAGCATTTCTGGGTTTGGTGCCTGCTCGTTGCTCCTACAACATGCTAACACCACGTTGACAGCTCTTCCCAAGGTGTTCTCCTTTCCTTTGATTTTACAAGCGTCCTTCCCACATCCAGATTATTTTAGAGAAGCAGGGCCATACACTATTAGAGACAACAGTGGCATGAACTACGCCCAGCACGAGCCTATGTTAAACAATGTTAGACGTTACTTCTGTATGCCTATATCCTGCTTAATGTACCGCTCACAAGCATGAATGTGTCTTGAAATGAAGGACATCCAATGGCATGCAATGCAGATATAGCTAAAAAAGTACTGGTGGAAAACGAAACCACTTTAGCACTCCTTATGTCGATGTAAGATTGTCTTGTGCAGTATATTTTTACATTCTTGCCCATTTTATTTCAAATATTGAGATTTTCACTATCTTTCTTCTTTTTTTGTAAGGCAAAAATAATAATAAGCAGAAGAAAATAATTATTTTTTAAAAAACTTTTTTTTCTTCTGATAACTTTCTGCAAATGGTCATCTCCTGCAGCTGATAGTAACTTGGTAGTGATGGAGAAACAGAGAGGGTTTCACCTTTAAATATAAAACAGGAGGGCACGCATGACATGCACAGGATACAGGAGCTTATCCACAACTTTTCACTGCACCCTCACGTTACTGAATATGACTGTCCCACTGCCGGTAGGCTTTCCTACATCAGCATTTCTTCACAGGCAGCATTCAAAATGCTCCTTTTTGCATCCCATCGGTTTTTTTGCTCATCATTAGAGAAATTCTCATCGGGTTGTAAAATCATCCGCTGCCCGCTTCTGTGTGTAATTTCTAAAGGATTACATTTGATGTAACGAGCAAGTGCCAGGCAGCACTAAAGCGAGACCGCAGAAAGCTCTGCACAGCGCAAGACTTCAAATAAAGGGCTGTGAGAGCGGATCCTCCAAAACCAGATGGGTAGCGAGGACGTCCATCCAACATCTCTTAACTTTCCCTGGATATGGGGCGCCGCACCTCCCAGCCCTTCTTCCGCCTGGAAAAACAAAAGTGATCTAATGAAGGTGCCGAAGTAGTTTCTAAAATACGAGCATCTAAACACGGCGGCCTGTCGACGAGCGTGGATGAAAGGTTTTTCTCTGCCGGACGGGGGTATTTCGAGGGGACCGGGGGAGGCAGGCGCTTCCCTCTCCCTTCCGACCGGGCATCCCC
>VYZM01018622.1:54603-101201 GCA_013398915.1 Dromas ardeola | reverse complement strand
GGGCGCGGGTGCGTGTCCGCTGGGCTGAGCCTCCCTCCGACGGACGGAGGTGGCGGGGGAGGGGGTCCTGTGTGATCCCCATGGAGATGGGGAGCGCTCCTGCCGCGGGGCGTCACCGTGCTTGGAAAGCCCCGGGGAATTTGCCTTCTCCTTGGGTTGAGTAGGGGAAAGGGAGGCTGAGGGGAGACCTTCTCGCTCTCTACAACTCCCTGAAAGGAGGCTGTAGCCAGGTGGGGGTCGGTCTCTTCTCCCAAGTTACAAGCAATAGGACAAGAGGAAAGAAGCCTCAAGTTGCGTCAGGGGAGGTCTAGATTGGATATTAGGAAAAACTTCTAGCCAAAAAGGTTATCGAGCATTGGAACAGGCTGCCCAGGGAAGTGGTGTAATCGCTGTCCCTGGAGATATTTAAAAGGCGGGTGGTCGTGGTGCTGAGGGACATGGTTTGGTGATGTTTTTTGTCAGAGTTAGGTTGACGGTTGGATTCAATGATGTGGAAGGTCCCTGCCAACCTGGGCAATTCTATGCTTCTATGCTTTCTACACATGAGGAGGAAGACACCAAGAGATGGTGACCAGGGGATTTAAGTTTGAGCTCCAAAGCACATTGTGCTGCCTCAGCGGTGGGGCCCAGCACTGTGCTTATGGGCTGTAGACACATTAGTCAGGGCTCGATGCCACACCATCACTGTATCCAGGATAACTTGTGTTGAGGATAGTCTGGAAGCGTAACCTGATACCTATGCTGTCCTTGTGGCAGTGACACCTGGACAACATCAGGCAGACAGAGCTGACCCCTTAGAATCACCATCAGAGAGCCCCAAAAGCAGGTTAGATTTGCAAGCACCCTGAAATTGGGTTGCTGTTGTCGTGATGCTCATCATACTGACCTATGAAGTGCTGCAAACTTTGGTGGTGGTTGTCCAACATGTAAGTGTCATGTAGGAGTCAAGGGGAATGACTTTTTTTTTTTCTGACTTCATGACCCCACTGCCAGATGTGTGCTATGTTTGTTAGTTGGATGACTTCTCCTAAGGTCATGGAGCTGCAAGGATGATCCATGGGATCCCCCATTCAGCTCCCACCTTCAGCCCATCTCTGTGGGCGAGGGAGGGAAGTCCTTTCCAGCCTGTCCTACATGCTGCTGCGTGTCATCTTGTTGGTGAGCCTTTGCTCCTTCTCTGGCTCCAGGAGGACAAAAGGAGGTTGCCCACTCGTGTTAACACTGTTCTCTCCTGGGTCTTCATTCTCCTCCCTCCTTGCTTTCCCAACTGTATTTCTCCCAGCTCCTTCTCTAGTGTGTCTCCTTTGGTCTCCAGTCTGACTGTTGCATGGGCACAGGTCAGACAGTGTTCCTGTTCATTCTTTGACTCTTTCTCTTCTTCCTACCTTAAAAGCACATGCTGAGCTTCAGGGAAAAAGATGGTACCCTAATCTCAGACTGATACTGGTGAATAATAGCACCTGTTGTTCCACCAGGGCACCACACTGATGTACGAGACTGAGAGCATAACAAAACTGTAAAGACAATTCTTTTTTGCAAAGTGGTGTCAGGTGCACAGCACCAAAACTGAAGTAGCGATATTACAAATTTAACCAAAAAAAAGTGGAAATGGAACACGGCAATCTTTTCCATACATCCAACTATTAATTAAAATAATTTTTTTTCATCTCTTCTGTGGTCTGGGAAGTTAAGGATTTTTTACATAACCTTAAATAGTTGTAGTATTGTGGTCACACCTAATGGGGAAAGTTTTAAAATGTTTTATGTGACACGAACTTAAAGGAAAAAATCCAGGCCTCTTTCCAGATAGTGGGATAACAGGGTTCATTTTTGGTGAATGGGTAAAAGGAAGACAAAATAGCCAGTGAATTCATGGCTGGTTCAAAGCCCAAAAAATCCTTAGTGGGTCAGGTCACTCTTAATTTGCTGTGTTTATCTGGAATAGAAAAACCTGGGTTTCCTTGGGAGGGGCACTCGGAAGGATGTGACCCGGCTGGTGACATTAGCCTTTAGACCTCAGTGACCAGCATGACAGCTGCTTGTGTCTGCTGCTAAAGAGGTGCTAAAGCTGATGATTTTATGAAGCATCCCTGTCCCAGGCTTGACACTGGAAGGTGTGGGTCTGTCCGAGGAATTTGAACAATGACATGTGGCAATTAATAACTGCAGTGCTTTGCACTGAAGTTTATTTTGAAAAGCAACGGGTCTCTGCATTTCAATTATTATTTTTAGTTCTGTTTAGCAGCTATTTTAGTCCATAAACACGTTGCGTATGTCTCTCTCACAATGTTTATATTTCAGCTTTCTCACCAAACCAACTGTTCACAGCACTTGCTTTTCCCTCTTCCCAGAAGATCTGCTTTTTGCTTTGTCTCAGTCCCATCATAGCTATTGCTAAATTGAGCTGTTTTCGTTTTTCTCCAATTACTCAACTGTTTAAAAAAAAAAAAAAATTCATTAACTATTATGACGTTCAGCTGTCATCTTCTGAAGGTACAAGGAGAGACAACTGTCAGAGTAATTCAGTAACAGTTTTGCATCAAGCGGTCCCTTTCTGTCACTCAGGGAACAATAGTGGGTAGTGACTGTAGTAAATCCAGGTGCTGCAAGCCCTTGTCACCTCAATGATCGTATGTAATGATGTGTGAGCTCCTATAGAGAGCCTTACGCTGAAGCTGCTTATAGCAGCTAACCAAATGAGTACATCAAGTACCCTGTGGGGCATATGTTTCTTAAGGTTTTGCTGTGGCTTTCAGCTACAAGAGCTGGTAAAACTCTGTGCAGGCAAAATCGATTACAGCTTGAAGCCTTCATTTTCCTAATCCATTGGAAAATACCTTCCTCTTCCTGCATTTGCCTCGGTAAATGGGGTTGGCAAAGAAGCAGCTGAACAAAAAAAATGTATTTTGAGTTCCTGAATCCAGTAAGAATGGATTGAGCTGGTGTTGTAAAGTACCTAAATAAAGGGAGTAGAACGTATAAGCCAATTAGTTTATATTAATGAGATTTGAAAGAGTTTGACCATCCTTGGCCTTAGAGATTTTGCCTGTACAAATTGTGTCTTCTCAGGAAATCTATTTTGGGGCTTTTTAGTATAAAAACCTTATTTTGTCTGCTACTGAAATCTTTTACCCCAGAAGTATGTGAGACAGAGAGCTTTCTCTGGTAGTAATATTAGTAGTGGGTTTGTACTATAAAACCTGACATTTTAGGACGAATAAAATGGTGTTTCTTCGGTCTTTGATTAGAAAGCAAACAGAGGGAAAAGCAAGTGGAAGAAATTGAAGGGAGGAGAAATATGTATGTTTAAAGAGCTGTAGATAAATTGTAAAGAAAAACAAAAAATCTAGAAAAATTAATACTAAGGTACCTAAAATGAGTTGTAGAAATGTTCATTTTCAAATTATCTTGGCTTTACAGGCCACGCAAATGCCGTTATTTCACTATCCTCACTCTGAAGAACAGAGCAAAGTTTTGGGGGGCTGAAACTCCCAAGGTGACAAACTAAAACAATTTTAGAAGTCGTTAGGCATGTAGTTTTGAAGCAACAAGATAGATTCTTGCTACCACTGATGTCAAGGGTAAAGCATCAGCTGAACTCGTTATTCAGGACTGGTATCCCGAGTGACGCGTAGTGAATGTGGAAAACAGGTAGTTTCTGAGACCTAAAGTCTTAAATTTTTGGATTCCTAAGCTTTTATTTGGCCCTGTTAGTTGTGTTCAAGAACTACTTCTGTTGGAATGCTCCCTCCTATTTATCGAGTGTATATGCCTTAACCGAGCATAACACTTCAGTGAGATAGCTGGCATTAATGAAGATTTCAATATATGTGACAACTCCCAGCAGAACTTCACTTGTTCCCTTAGACAGCTGTGAAAGCCTGTGTCTCAAAGGGTTCACACTTTAATCATTAGCTTACTAATAGTATTAAAGTTTGCCTAAGCCCTTAGTTTTCTCCTTTCTCACTTAGATATCAGTTAAAGTTTTGAGACGTTATAACTTTTAACGTAATTTATTTGAAGTTGCAACTTTTCCGTTTGTATTTCAAATAATTTATTTATTTTTTTTAGAAAAAGTGGGGGGGAAATTATTGAAGTACGAGGCTGGGATTTTTTTCTCCGTTCAATAAGTTAAAAACCTAAATATTTATGATGCAAAGTGAATTCATTAGTAGTTAATTGCTGAGTATTTGATGAAATTTAGGAAGAAGGAAAATTATACTGTCTCTTTTGTAACAGACAACTGCCAAGGAACAGTTCAATGATATATAGAGAAACCTATTGCAAAACAGAGAAACAAAAGATGCTTGAAGCTTAGGGCATTGTACTATGCAGCAGCTATTTTTAACATTTGTTTAGCAAAATCCATTACTGTTTGGTAAGTGTTGATGCCTCCTTTTAATTTTCTCCTGTGGTTCTATCCTTTAAATTAATTTTCCAGAGATTATGTTAATTTTTTTGACTGTGCGTTACTTGTTTGTTGGTATTCCATGTAGGTCTCCCTAGCTGCATGTGTGACCCTGGCCTCTGTTAACTTATCTGTTAAGCAGATAAAAAAAATTATTTGTTTGTTGCAAATGTTGTAAAATGTGTGGGACTCCAAAACAGAAAATACAATCGCTGATAGGAGACAAAGCAGCCCATAAAAAAAAAAGAGGGTGTACCCCACTTAAAGGAAAAAGTACTAAGAAAACTGTAATCCATGTGTGCCCTCAGTCAGAACGGGTTGCTTAAATTATCAAATGAATAGTTGAATGGTTTATTGGGGTGAGAGGTTGTTTTCATGTCACATGTTCCTAGCTTAAGGGGATTTGACTTTTATGACTTTGTCATCTGTATGGTAGTCCTTCCAATACGACATGTCAGTCTCTTGTCACACATTTCATCCATCTATGAGAAACTCTCAGGAATAGAAATCACTGCTGATGAAACCTATTTTAAGGCCTGTTTTTACCCTGGGGGTTTTTTTTTTTTTTTTTTTTTTTTTGCTGAGACTTTCACTTCCTATATATCCATCATTCCAGATGTGCCAAGGTAGACAACTTGTCTCTGGTTTGACTTTCAAATAATACAAAGTTGAGCTATTTGTCACAAATTGGAGTTGAGGCACCATTTCTAACCAGATTTAATCGGTGGAGCGACGCAGTTTGGTTGAACCTCAGGGCTGGCAGACCTGCTAGCGCGTGGCACCGGGGCTGGGCCAGTTGAAACAGACTTTAAAGTACATTGTGGTGGCCAGGAGGTCTGTGCTGACACCCGTGATGGTTAGGTCCCAGCAGGCAGACAGGTTTACCTCCAGCTACCTGTAGCTGTGTGAAGGTTAGGCGTTTGGTATAAGTTAGGCTGCTGCGTTTGTTAGTTAAAAGTGACAGGACCCTGGGAGGGTGGCACACGTGCTGGCATTGGATGGGCAGGTACATGCCACCTGATGTGTCCTGATGTGTCCCTCCGGGGAGTGCTGTGTGAATGAATGGTGAGCAGGGTGTGCAGGCACAGCGTGATCCTGCCCCATCAGACGCTTTTTGAAAGATTGCAAACAACCCTCCGTCCTTATACAATGATGATGATGATGATGTGTCTCACATGGGGCCTCAAGCAGTGTTGTTGGTAATAAGCTCCTGAGCGTGGTAGTTACAGCTGAGGGAAGAGAATCCATCATCTGAGTTCATCTCTTGACTAGAAATCCAGAGTAAAGCATTTTAAGACAAGATGCTCTGAGTTATTGCAGTTGTCTTGATTACAGAAGTAGAAGTACGGTGAAGGTAATGGGTTTGTGTTGTACTGATATTAGTGAAGCAGATTGTAATCTGACCCACAGGAATTTGGTGAGAAGAAACCCAAGACAGACCTACAAAGCTAAATCTTTTGACTCACACATTGTGCTTTAACTGCTATAAAATCCTCTTGTGTTCCCCGTGGAGCGCTTTCTGGGGGAGAGAAGGCAAAGAAGCTGTTAAATACGGCTCTTAATATGAAACAGTGAAATCTGAAACAACGCTAGGTTGAAAAGGCAGGGGAAATGTGAATCCAGCAGGTGCCATTCCATCAGTCCTGGGCAAGCCAAGGATGCAGACAGCAGAAGAGCCAGTAAATTTTCCACAATTTTATTTTTTGAGGGGATTAAGGGGTCCTGGCAGTGGAGACCTTGGGCATATCGTGGTGTAGTATCGTGTTAGAATAACTTGAGAGATGTGTGTTTGTTTTACACAGCAGACTGCCTTGTGGAGTTGCTGCCTGGCTCGGAAACCCTCGTTACGGACATTCCAGTGCATTAAACAGCGCGTGGGGGTGTCCCTGAGTTGTCCATATTGCTGAATACTTAAAATGGTTGATGGCATCACTTTGGATGGGGCCATCTAGCTCTCTCCCATGTGATTCTTGGGTGTGTTTTACCGTGGGCCAGGGACTTGTTTTACCACGTTACCATGGCCCAGGGACTGTTCCTGGCAAACCGCTTGCCAGTGTGTTTTGGAAGGCAGGGGGTTTTAATGGTACAGGTGCAGACTGTTTCATGGCAGTTGGCCTCGGTCCCAGGCAGTTCTCTTGAGCGCAGTTGTTTATTAGTGTAGATGTCACCGCTGAAGCTACGTTAATGTGATGCTGTGCCGTGGCTGATCAGCATGCCGGAGTAACCCAAGCACAGTGCCACACTGGTGTAGCTACGTTGCTTGTGTAATTCAGAGATGGAACATAGTTGTGCTTTTTACCCAAAGGAACAGGTTGGGTTGCAAGTTGTGCTAGCAGCTCCTTACTGGTATTCAGTGGGCTGTTTCCCATTCTTGGGTATTTTGAGGCTCTGTATTACTAATCAGCAATGAGTAGCGCACAGTGATCTTGGAGGATTGCTCAGGATCGTTTGTGCTCATGATGGTCTTACGCTCTCTGATAATGTACTGTCCTGTTCCTTCAACGGCGCTAATGGGAATCGAGGTCCCACATTTATCTCAAGCCTCTACATTCCTGTTTTAATGTCTCTTGACATGTTCACAGCTCCTCTTTGCTGGTGGGCTGACCGTTAAGCACAAATTCTTTGCAGACTGATGTGTCTTTTGACTGAGCAATGAGCCCTCCTTTTCAGTACCTCCCACTGCTTCAATACCCTTTTTGATCAATTTTTTCCTCATTATGTGCCTATAAAGGGAACAGTCCTCCATTTGTTCGGTTTCTGTCCTGAATGTCTCTTTCCTTTTATCTATAATGTAATATCTATCAGAGGAAATAGCTTGCTGCAAGACCATGTAATTGGCCTGGAACCTCTGAGCCCCAGTGTGGCCCCAGTCTGTCACCATTAAAGCCCACGAGAGCTTTACTCTTGAGTTATCCTAATGGGAAAATCCTCTTCCAAGGGAACTGATAAAAGCTGTTACTCAGGATGTTTGATGGAAAGAATGGGAAGGAACAAAGTTGCTTGATGTCCAGAGAATCTACATGACCCAGGAGATGTTTGTATTAGTATTTAATTTTTCTAATGCATTATCTTGTCAAAGGGAATGTTTGTTGTGTTTAGTAGTCTAAAAAGCTTGAAAGACTTACAGAAACTTCCGAATTTAGTATCCTAAATAGCTGACTATAAGGGAAAAAGATGTATTTTGTAAGCCACCTGCCAGCGCATGTCATGAATCTGAATGGCTTGTGCTAATGTTTTGAAAATATTAAGGATTTTACTAACGCTGTTATTTTTGTTCTTAAGAACTAGATTCCAGGCAAAGAAATTCTGAGAAAGGAAGGAGTCAGAGGGAGGACAAAAGGTGATTCAGGTTGGACCTGAGAGCACACAGAGAGGCTCATATTCATCCCATTGGTTTTACACACCTAGCTGAGGGTCCTACATTAGAAATGTGGTTTCTGTAGGCTTCATCTCTAAACAACAGCAAGGGAGAGACACGCTTCAGACCTCTCTTTTTATTGACTATAGAGGGAGCTTAGGGAGGGTACAGTCCTCATTTCAGCATCTGAGGTTGACATAAGCCTTTGAGCTTAATTATCCTTTTTTTTTTTTAATTCTGTGTATGTCAGTTATGCAACAAACATGAATTAAATATTAGCTTGAACCATATTAGAATTACAAAATAACCCCAATACAATTCTAAAGCCTATTAAAATGTGTCTGTGCAATTAGTCTCCAAGCGCACTGTTGTCTCCTCCTTTCTCACTCCCCATCTTTTTATTTTTCCTCTTGTCTCATTTTTCATGTCCTGCCTGTACGTAGCCTGCCACTTCCTCAGTTCAGGACTCATTAATTCTCCACGTCCCATAATGTGCCTGCAGCACTTTGGGATAATAAAATAACAGTGTGAAGTAATAGCAAGCTGCTTCTACTTGCAGTAAGCAAAAGGCGAGATGTTGTCTCACCTCTATCTGAAATCCAAGCAGTGCAGATTCATATTGAATTAGCCACCAACTGCTGAATGCAGATACATTGAAGGACAGCCCCGGGCTGTTTTCAAACAGAAGTGCAGACTAAATGAAGCCTTGCTTGGGATGCTTGGAGGCAGCTGGATATATATTGCTTGCCTCTGGGCTTGTGAAGAGTGGCACGGTACGCAGTTTTCACACCCTTCCAAGTATACGTGGTGCCAAAAAAATGATAACTGACGTGACTTGCTGCTGAAAATAGCATGCAAGCTTTGTGGTCCTCACAGCACTACTCAGCCAGCCCCTGCGATGGCTTCCCCTTGGTCCCTGCCTGGGGCCGGACCGGTGGTGTGTACATGGCCCAGCAGAAGGAAGAAGGAGGTCTCCTCCTGTGCTCATGTCGTTACTGCCTCTGCCTTTCCCAGCTACACAAGGGTCCTGGGGGAGGTCGGTTGAGGGACAGCATTTTATTCATGGAGGAGGTGCTATGTAGCAGGTATATATGGGGGTGGCCGAGAGGGGCTGCCAATGACCTTATCCTGTGGTCTCTGCCATGTGTGACAAAGATGTTTCCTTGCTCCCTGGCATTACTGAAGTGGCTGGGAGTGCAGGGTTTAGTAAAGGAGAGAGACCGAAAGACCGCTGCAAGCCCCCATCAGCAACCTTCAGCCCAGTATTGCACAGACCTTCTTCAAAAGCTACAATAACCTCATGGTACATGATGGTATTGGTGGTTTATTTTTTTTCATGAGTATTGTGAAAAATTCATATTGTGTCACCTTTTGCCGGTCCAGCAGGATTGGCAAGAAGAGCTGGGGCTAGTTCCTCATGGTCTTTGTCACCTAAACCAGTAGTCTTAGCAGATATGCAGAGTACTGAGTGCTAAGAACAGGGCTATGAAATACGGTGATGACTGTAATTGCTTTGTTTCTTCTGCAGAGATATGTCCATATTACAATTGAAAGAGGCCACTACAGTTATGTGGGGTTGATGTCCTTTATTCCCTTGGATGCTTGAGACCCTAGAGTATGAAGGTATCCTGAGAATATGCTTAGATGGTATCTATTTCCAGACAAATATCATAGGAGTCAAAGTTCACATGTTTTTTTAATTTACAGCAATATTGCAAACTTTTTGCAATTATTTATATAAAACAAGCATGTAGGTTTTGATCCAAGAACTGTGTTATGGCTCCCCAAACAGTTTGCCTGTTATGTTCAGGGCACTGCAGGGTGTACATGCGAGACGTTAATTGTGGCAGAGAGCTCTGGTGAGAGGGGTCTGTTTTGGGGACCCAGCAAGTTGGGGGGCGGAGGCTGTGTGACTGTGAACTCCAAAAGCAAACACTCAGAAGTCATAGGTAGGGCCTCAGAAGTGGAAATTTTTATTTTTTTTTAATATTCAGTGGTGGCGTGTTGGTTTTACCTTAGTATTTCTGAATCTTTAGGACATAAATGGGCCATGTTCATGAGTTTTAATCAGCCCAGAATGGGGTTTTCAGGAGTTTGGGGTTATATGCTGCTGCAAAATTAATTGCACTGTTGCTGAAAATACTTAACTCCTCTGACTTTCTCATGGGTAATCCAGTGTCGTGGTCTAACCCCAGCTGGCAGCTAGGACCATTCAGCAGGGCAGGGAGAAGAGGGAGAAAAGGAGGCAGGGGGAAAAAAAGCCCCAACACCTCATGGGTTGAGGTAAAGACAGTTTGATAGAACAATATCAGAAAAGGAAAACAGCAATAATGACAATAATAATAGGGACACAAGTCATTCTCACCACCTGGTAAATTAGTGAAATCGGTACCTTCCTGAGCAGTGATCGCGGCTTCCCGCCCCTCAGCCAAGCCCCATTTATATACTGAGCATGACGTCTATGGTATGGAATATTCCTTTGGCCGTTCCATCGTTCTGTCTGTGCTCCTTCTCAGCTTCTATGGGAAGCTGAAAAAAGTCCTTGAATCCTATAAATATCACCTAGCAACAACTAGAACAATATGCATTATTGACATTGCTTTCATACCAAATCTGAAAATGTAGCAGCCACTATAAAGAAAATTAACTCTATCCCAGCTGAAACCAGGACATCCAGTATGCACTGAAGTAGAACCAGTGGGACTACGGTTTTATTGAGGGATGTCTTGAAGAGGAAAAGGGTTTCCTAAAGCAAAAAGCTTTGTCATCTAAATGTTTATATTTTGGTACTTATTTTGTGTCTTCCCTGCTAGATGTGACCGAAGAGCAATAAAAATTCTGCTCTTTGAGTAGAATTCTCTTAAAAAAAGGAAAAAATCTGCAAAGCAGCATTTAGAGGACATAAGGTGAGGAAGATGAGGAGTAGAGTCAAAATCTAGTAGTCTTTTGCTCCTAACCTGTGTCTGAAGAAGCCTATTTTTTCCTTAGTGAGCCTTTTGAGATTTAATTTTTACACTTAAAGGTTGGTAGCATGAATAGGCCCTAGATAAACCCCTAGTTGCTTTACTCATTCTATGTAGGTGTTTTCAAAATTCATGCAAGATGGCAGTTTTTCTGAGGCCGTATTCTAAGCCTGTTCCAGTTATTATCTTAGCACAAAAATAATGCTAAATGGGTGTTAAACTATCTTAATATCCAATATGAGTTAGATGTGGTACATTTTTCATTATCTCTTCTAGATTTAATAGTCTTAACTAAATGGTCTAACTAAAATCTTTGTCTTGCAGGTCTGAGTACAGCCGTATGTCCTCTACCAGCAGTGAGTATAACTTTGAGAATTTTTTTTTAAATAGATTCTCATGTTTTCTTTTTTCTGGTTGGTAATATTTATTAACATCAACCTAATGTTATGATGGAGTTGACTTGGACACAGTAAAGCGCCGTTCCTTCTCTTCTTGGATCTATGTCTAGAAAAAGTATAGAAAATTAAACTGATTGGATGTTTATGACCAAAATATGAGCCTTGTGTAAAGTCATAAATATTGGAGCTCACAAGAATGCAAGGCAAAATGAGAACAAAATCTGTAGACACTATGTGGCCAGTGCGAATGGGTCCTCAGCCAAATGAGTTTGCAGTGATGAATACCATTAGAGCAGGGGGATGCAGGAATAATTGAATGCTTATTGTAAGTTGATGCCAAGGAAGCACTTGAGAGCAAATTCTGTGAAGCATTTCTTTGATTTCAAAGATGATAGAGGCTCTAGTAAGTGTCACAGTCTTTCTAGATGTTTACAATAGCCAGTTGAATTTCAGGTTATCCCACTGATAAAAGATGAATCCTGGTGTCTGGATTATTTTTTCTTTCTTTTTCATCAATGAAAAATGGCACTTTTTTTTAAGGAACAAGAAGCCCTTTTTCGGTCCTCTTTCTGCCCACTCCAACCATTTTCTTCGTCGTAGGACATACTGTATGCACAGCACTTTGAAATGCAACAATGCTTATTCATGCACAGCTACTAGTATCTCTCTCTTGTCAAAGTGCAAGGTGATGCCTGACTCCCTGATTCACACCTAGACGTGAGCTTCATTTGTGCCAAGCAAGCAGAGCAAAAATTCACAGATGACTAATTGTGTTTTATAATCTGGATCTTTACACGCCATGAAAATCAGAGGGGAAGAAAGCTGTCAGTTTTTTCTCATTCACACGTTGTGGCTGAAGCGTGGAGAGGGTTATTTTCCATCTCCCATGGTCTTCAGTGGAGGGCTTTTATTGATTTCAGCAAGAGCTGGATCAGACAGTGTTTGTAATGTCTGGCTCCTGAGCTGATGTGACTAGCAGGGAGCTCGCTGTCTTTCCTCCATCTGCTCAGTGTGTGTGTATCTGAGAAAGAGAGAATTCAGTGCAGCTTTTTCCTAAATTCAGTTGTTTCAATAGATTTCTGGTTTCCCGCTGTCAGGCGTGATTCTTTAAATGACTGGGAGGCAAAATCCAGGCAATCAACTTTTCTGTGATAGTAAAAGCATATTGAATTCGACTGGTTACACCGGATTTGTGCCCCATCACCCCCTCAGTTCCCAATTTTGGGTGATGGCTTGGGGAGTATGCTGCCATCTTCCTCCACTTTTTGGGTGGTGACTCATGGTTATTTGCTTAGGAGAAGTGCTTATTGGGCAGATAAGTTCAGAAGACGAGGTGTAAGTAAAGTATTTCTCATCTAAAAATTTGGGTTTGATCCCTTAACAACTTTGCCTGACTGCTGCACATCTTACAAATAAAGGTAACAAATGTCATTTGTAAGTCTTTGTTTTTATGAAATGAGCTGTTCGTAAGGGTTATTTGTTGGTTATGTGGCAGCTCCAGCGTGTCGTGCTCACTGCGGTCACCTCAGTGTCTTGCCGGCCATGGCTGTCCAGAATATGTGGGGATTACAGTTGTATTTCAACACCAGTGATTTGTAGTACAAGGAGGTATTACCATTCCAGCAAAGACACAAAAGTTCAGGAGACGGGACAGTCTTCTCCTTTCTCTTTTCTGCTTCCAAGGCAAATTACATTGACAGAGCTTCACAAGTAGCAATATTTAACTTTGCATTTTGTGGGGTTTATGTGGTCAGTTTGGTCGGACAGTGCAAGACTAACAGAAGCAGCTACATAAAAGGATTTCAGTAAAATAGAAATGCTTTCATGTCGGAGGCTGGCAGTCAGGGGGTGCATAATGCATTTGAAGAAAAGATTATTGGGGGAGAGATATTAGGGAAAAAAAGGTTATTTGGCCATTTTAATTTCTTTGGTGAAAAGCCTCAGCAAGTGGTATCGTTCATAGTACAGCAGGCAGTCTAATCAATGATGCCATTAGGCTCTAACATAACACAAAATAAGCTGTTGTAAATTAAAAAAGAAAGAATCTCCATTACCTACAGCTGCTTCATCTGAGGCTCCTGTTCTAATGAAGTGGAGTTTATCTAAACTAGAAGGATTACAGGCTAATTTGGTTTTACAGGGGTCTTATTCAGTGGTAACAACGAGGCTCCGATTTCAGTGTTTAATAAATGAATGATCTTCTAAATTTCTGGATGAACTCCACTGGACGGCAGTTTTCCACAGGCATGCCAAGAAAAGGATAAGAAAGATTTAGCAGGTGAATTAACAACGGCTGCCTATATCACTTGCTGCGATGACAGCAGCTGAACAAACTGCAGGACTTTGCACCAGTGCAAAAGTGTACAGGAACCCTAGACCCACCCAAGTCAGAACTAAAATCTCACAGAATCACAGAATGGTTCAAGTTGGAAGGGACCTTAAAGATCATCTAGTTCCAACCCCCTGCCCTGGGCAGGGACACCTCCCACAAGACCAGACTGCTCAAAGCCCCATCCAGCCTGGCCTTGAACTCTTCCAGGGATGGGGCATTGACAAGTTCCCTGGGCAACCTGTTCCAGTGCCTCACCGCCCTCACAGTAGGTATAGTATTCTTCCTGATATCCAATCTAAATCTACCCTCTTCCAGTTTGAGGCCATTACCCTGTGTCCTGTCACTCCACTCCCTGATAAAGAGTCCCTCCCCATCTTTCCTGTAGGCCCCCTTTAGGTACTGGAAGGCCGCTATAAGGTCTCCCCAGAGCCTTCTCTTCTCCAGGCTGAACAACCCCAACTCTCTCAGCCTGTCCTCACAGGAAAGGTGCTCCAGCCCTCTGATCATCTTCATGGCCCTCCGCTGGACCCATTCCAACAGGTCCATGTCCTTCTTGTGCTGAGGACTCCAGAGCTGGACACAGTACTCCAGGTGGGGTCTCACCAGAGCAGAGTAGAGGGGGAGAATCACCTCTCTGGATCTGCTGATCACGCTTCTTTTGATGCAGCCCAGGATGCGGTTGGCTTTCTGGGCTGCAAGTGCGCATTGCCTGCTCATGTTGAGCTTCTCATCAACCAGCACCCCCAAGTCCTTCTCCTCGGGGCTGCTCTCAAGCCATTCTCCGCCCAACCTGTATTTGTGCCTGGAATTGCCATGACCCAGGTGCAGGACCTTGCACTTGGCCTGGTTGAACTTCATGAGGTTCACACAGCCCCACCTCTTACGCCTGTCAAGGTCCCTCTGGATGGCATCCCCTCCCTCCAGTGTGTCAACTGTGCCACACAGCTTGGTGTCATCGGCAAACTTGCTGAGGGTGCACTCAATCCCACTGTCCATGTCGCCAACAAAGATGTTAAACAGCACTGGTCCCGGTACTGACCCCTGAGGAACGCCATTCGTCACCAGTTTCCATGTGGTCATTGAGCCATTAACTGCAACCCTTTGAGTGTGGCCATCTAGACATGTCCTTATCCACCAAGTGGTCCATCCATCAAATGCATGTTTTTCCATTTAGAGACCAGGATGTCATGCGGGACAGTGTCAAACGCTTTGCATAAGTCCAGGTAGATGACATCCGTTGCTCTCCCCTTATCTCATTGGCTGATACATGGCAATGCAAGGATCATTCTGTACATGCACTATTTCTAGTTTGTTTTTTTTTTTTCCTTAAGCATATGGCGGCAGTTATTGTGGGCAACGTACTATTTCAGCAGTTCAAAGCCCTGCCTGGTCGGTTGCTTGGACCTTGGGTCTTACGCAGCATCTCAATTCTGTTCTTCTTTGCCCTTGTGTCCCGGCTTCGGGTAACCCAAAAATGCTTTTTCCTGGCAGCACGCGTCTAACATTTGTGGGTTTGTACAGTGAGTACTTTGGGAAAGAGCACCAAAGTTTGCAGAGCGTGTTTATTTCTGCAAGAAAATGCAGCCGTTATCTGCTGTGCGGGCTCTGGCTGTTGTCAGGGTGACTGTGTGCCACTTTGCCTTTTCGTATTGAGAGGAGTAAATAGGCCACACAAAGCTGTCTGCTTGATGCTGGGTTTTGAGGTATTACAGCTTTGAGTGGTTCAGCAGTGTGATTTCAAGGAAGAGAAGTGCTAAATTAATTTTGACTTTTTTTTCCCTCTGAATTCTGGTGTGTATAGCCACTTTCCCCTTTGTTCTTTAGCAGGAGGTGTGCTTTGTCTTATTAGGATGTTTTGCCCATTGGTGTGCTCTTCATTAATCTAGAAAATGTATGAAGCTTCTTTTTGTTCATATTTTCAATTACGTTTTCAATTACGGTTTTCAATTATCATTAGGGATCACTAATCATATATGAGAGGGAATTGTGCTAGACACTTTACACACACAGAAGAGACCTTTACTCGAAGTATGTGATACCAAAATATAAAGACCGTAGGTGGCATATGGATACAGACAGTTGGAATCATAAAGAAATAATTAATTAATGTTGGTCAGCACAATAAGCAACAGTCTCTGCACATCAACATTTTAATTATCTTCAAATTGCTTTGAGCTCTGTGTTTCAGGGATGATTCTTGACCAGGGAAGGGGAGTTTTGGTGGGGGCTGCTCTTTTTCTTCTCTGCATAATCGTTCCATTTATCATAATGGCTCTTCAGAAAGACTCAAACTAGAAGTGGGCATTTTGTAGCAAGACTTTTGTGATTTGTAACGTTTGAAATATTCCATACCTACTCAGCTCTGGAGCCAATTTAACGAGGTCGTAGAAATAATTGTGGAAGGGAGTTGGTTTTTTTTTCCCCTGATATTTTTGAGCTAGGCGATCCGTCGGGAGCTGCCTGGATACAGGTTTGTACTGTTCCAGCTAGGTCGGTAAATGAAACGTAAAACTGGCCCTATGGGATAAGATGCAAGTTTGTGGCAGATTTTAGAGCATTTGAGATAGTAAAACCCCGTAGCACGCGGTGGTTCATGTTGTGCTTCTCAATGAGGTAAAGGGCTTGTCGCTCATCTGCTTTGCAGTTGGAAAGCTGGTAATTCACCTTCCCCGGCTCCCCTGCCTTTCCTTTAGCAGCTGGGGAATGATTGAGTCCTTTTGGGCTGTTTTTAGGTTGTTTGTATTCTTCCCTGGTAAACCTGAGAGCTGGGATATTAAAATTTTATTTCCGTGTTGTGCATACTTCCTAACCCATGGAATTTCACCCACTTTCTGGTTCTAAAAATTAAGCGGAAGACAGTTTCTTTTGGCAGATTTACAAGTATGTGGGTTACCAAGCATGTTTCTTTTTTAATAAAATTAATCTTTAAGTTATTTTCTGTTTGGTATTCTGTTCCTATGCTAGTATAAATTCAGATCTTTGATTTGGGATCTGGTCAATGTTTTGTCAGTGTCATCTGCATCGGCTCCCCTGGTCTGATTTTGGGCTCCTATTTTCTCTACAAGCGGTAAAGGTCCTCTCTTTATGGAGGGCTCGTAAGGGCAAGGTTTCTCTTGTTCTTGATTCCAGAGGCAGAGTGAGGTGCTAAGGCTGTGTCTTACCTCCATGCACCAGCTGTGTATTGAAATAGGCTGCCCTAATGGCCCTTTGGATGGTAGATTTTGTTTCCTGAGTGGTGTTTGCTCTTTGTGCTGGGTCTGGCAGCGGGCAATGGGAAATCACCAGCTCTACAGTACCCGCTGTTTATGAAAAGCCCCTTCAAACCTTGTGTTTGCGTATGCACCCTGAACTAGTCCAAGACGACATACCCTAATCGACATCCTTTTTCTTTCAGACTTATTTCCAGTCTTTTTTAAACACCTAGCAATTCTCATTAAAGACAATTAGGGTAAGTTAATGGCATGTAGTCAAGTGATGACATTCAAATAAGAAAAAAATGGTTGCCCAAAAGATAGTGCAGTCCTGAATTTGAGGTAAACTTTTGTTTTCCTGAAACTGTGTTACATTTTCTTCTGATTCAGTGGTGTATTTTTCTGCTCTCATTTTGAGTAACTCTCTTTACTTTGAAGCCAGCTGTGAGGTTAGGGTGTCGCCGCACTCAGGGCCAACATTAGAAGCAGAAATGACCTGTTTGTGTGCGCTGTCATTCTGAGGACCCCTCAAAAGCTGCTCAGGTGCAGAAGTAGCTCATCAGGTAGGTTGTGAGAGGTCGGTGTCAGGCCACCTGTCCCATCCATGCTCGGAGCTGGCCAAGGCACAGTTACATGACAGTTTTCACACCACTTCCTTACCGTGTCCGTGTAACAATATGCTGCCTCTCTCTTTAGCTCTTTCTGCTTTGTCTGTTTTTCTCTCTTCCTCCCCACCCTCCCCTCCCACCATGGCATCTGCTTCTTGATGTTACCTGGCAAAAATCTTCCTCATCCCTCTCTGTTTGAGTTACTAGATTGTGAGCATTGTTGGAAGGACATGTGAAGAGGAAAAAGCATCCCTGAATAAAAGAGAAAGTCAGATCCAGCCTGAGCTCTAGGTCCTTTATAGAGGAGACCAAAGTCAGTGTCTCCAAAAGTTCTCCCATTTCTAATTCTTAAGAATTTTTGTTACCAAACATCCCAGAGACCAAGGGATCGCATCTGTTAAAATGGGCAGTAATGGAGCTTTTGACGAAAACCGAAAGATGTAGCCTTCGTGGTTGCAGAGATAATGGGAGCTACGGGAACGTAAGGAACTATAGAATTAAGCAGATGCAGAGGTGCCTTGTTAACAATAGCATATGGAGAAATGGCTTCCCGTTACTTGTGTATCATTTCAAAATCTGACTTCACTTAAGTGTTAAAGGTGATGAAAACTAACCAGGAGCAGGAAGGGGACTGGGTTTGATTTGGGCTTTTAAAAATCTAGTACAAAGCTAAAATTTCATAATATAGTTACCTACTTTAAGTTAGGTTAGTTCAAACCGGTTCTGAGCCATGTGCTGCTGGATTGTGTATCTTCTAAGTATATTTCTTCAAACAATGTAATTTAATAAGTGTAAGGATATAATTATATTATTTTACTGCAATGCAAAGAGGTACTGTAGTATATTTTTTCTTATTTCCATAGAGAACTGCGATGATTTTACAATAGCTGGCAATGAGCTGTATTAAATACAATTGTAAAAACAATTTACGGTGGGCTTGCCAGCATCATGCTGCATTTCCAGAAGGTGTTATTATGAAAGGAAGACTAATTAAAGTATGAGGGGAAAATGGAAGAGGAAATTGGACCCAAATCATGTCGAGCTCTTAGCCTGCAGCATCTGTCAATGTTGCAAATTCAGGTGGTTTGTAAAGTAGTGAAATCTGAAGTGTCAGCTCTTGTGGAAAATACAGTGAGCATCTTCTGCATATCTTGCCTGGCCTGTGTTATGCTGCTAGAGGTGAAGAGCAATCTCTGTGGCACTGTGGCTGTGTGAAGAAGGAAAATGTCATTGCTACATGCCACCTAGCAGGCTTTGGCTATGCAAAATATGTTTATGTAGCTGCTTGTCATCAAATTCCACCACGATGAAGGAACAAATGCTGTGTACAGGGTAGAAAAGAATAATACTGAACCACAGAAAGTTGAGATTGGAAGGAGATCATCTGGTCGAAGCCCCCTGCTGAAAGCAGGGGCGGTGAGAGATGGGTGCTCAGGGTGACGTCCCATCATGTTTTGAATATCCCCACAGCTTCTCTGGGCAACCTCTTCCAGTGAGTGACCACCCTCACAGTAAAAATGTTTTTTCTTATGTTTAAACAGAATTTCCTGTATTTCAGTTTGAATCATCAACCCAGAGTAACATCAGCAGGCCCTGTTGCTCTCCAGTCCCTAATTTTCCCTCTCAGTTGCATAATTTTTAATCAACTTCTTCCTGTTTTGCTGGGGTATTTGACCACACAGCACCGTCCCCCCTCCCAGCCCCACCAACACCCCCGTCTTATCCACAAGCATCAACAGATGATGCATCCTGATTTTCAGGGAACCCTTGCCTATGTCGGGAACGGGACAAAGTTACCACTTCTGTTGAGCACCATTGCCTGGAAACCATGCTGGAGATGTTGATATTGAGTTAACATTGTTATTTGCACTTTTACCTTTCAAGAAGTGGAGGTTAGGATGCTGTAGTAGGAGAGGTAGCATCTTGAGGTTGGTCTTACTGCACTTGGTTATTTGGAAGCATAAGGAGTACAGAGGAAATGTGCCCTTAAAGACGTGACTAAAGATGGCCAGTGGCCAGAAAGAGAAGATAAAAAAGAAATGAGGCACACTCATGTGGACGGACATGCACAAACGAATGTGTAACTGTGCTTGAAATCAAATCTACGTTTGATTTTGCATGCAAAATGTGTGGCATTAACCACATGCTCACCCTTCCCCTTGTAAAGACTGAAGTTCCTGTTTAAATGTATTTAGCTTGGAGTAACCCATGTAGCTCTGCTCTTTGTTAGAATCAGAGTTTCACTCTTTGGGATCATTTAGCACTCACCAAGCTGCGTGTCCCATGGTTAAATTACTTCCTACTGGCTTTGGGCTAACGTGAGATTTCTGTATCGTTTAGGGTATAAGTGTAGCCTAAGCAGTTACTGGACTGGGGCTTCTGAAACTCTGTTTTTGTTGGTTTGTATATTGTTTTCTGACCACATCCGGTCAGTTGTTTTTTTTTCCTGTCATATAGATACAGCAGATATAAACTGGATAAGTTATTAAAAATAATAATGATAATTTGTGTATGAATGACAATATGAATGTTTTGCTAGCTCCTTTTTTAAGCACACATAGTCATAATCAAAACCACATAAGCAAATATATCCTCTTTCTCATTATCGAGCATGATTCAGAAGCATAGGTAATCTTTGATAGACATCAACCTATCAAGTGCCACACAACCCTAGTAAAAATTCACAGGAAAGATTTTAGAGGAAGTTAAATTGGATTGTTAGGTGATGAGGGTTGGGTTTCCCTCTGTGGAAGTGTTACTGCTGCTGTCCCAGAAACCCACAAGGAGCTAGGCAGCCATTTAGCGGGTCTTTTACCCTGAGCAATGGGTTGCAGGAAAGATCTTGGCATTCCAAGTTCAGCTGATACAGTGATGCGAATGATCTGGGAATTGTTGAGACGTCTGTCTGAATTGTTAAAGCCCAAAGAGGGAAGCTAAAAAAATAAATCTGTCCCATGGCAACTCCTGACTCAGAGGCACTGGTTGTGGTAGGATGGGAAAAGCCATCTCACTCACTGAGTCTAATGACAAAACACGTGTGAAGGCTGAAGCTATTAAGGCAGTTTCTACTAAATGCGTGCTGTTTTGACAATGCCAACAATTAGTTTCCTCATTTTACGGCCACAGTACATTATCATGATGTATTTTCTTTAATTTGAACTTTTAAAAATAAATAAATAAAATTTATTTATGCAAGCTCGATGGGGAGCTGGGACATTTGGTAATCGGTGCGTGCTACATTCTAGAGCAGTAGATGTCCAGTACCTGACTCGTTTTTGTTGGTACCTCATATTTGTTTATTAGTAGTTTCAGAAATAAATTGTGTTTCTGCAATTTCTAAAAGGTTCATGAAATGTTTACGGGGTTACTCCTGGCTGCCACCATATGGGATCAGGATGAAGCACTCATGACAAAGGATACTTTCTATTACCGCTTCCCTTTTCTATCAGCTGTTATGGGGTAGGTCTTTTGAACAGCACACTGCTGTTGGCTGAAAGGATTATGAGATTCAAAACAGTTTTCCACTACTGAGAAGTCCAAATGGCACCTTTGCTATGATGCTTGTCTACAGAGACACAAACATGTCAATGTTTGACCATGCCTCAGATTTTGATCTCATATTTTCTTTAGGTGTGTTGCGTGTAGATGCTTTGTTGTGGCTTCTGCCTTCTCTCTGGCTGGGCTTCCCTGCCACATCTTTGTGATACCAGGAAGGATTGTGCAAAAGTGCAAAAGAAGAGGTCTGCCTGAAAATTAACACTTTTAGCCAGATCAGTTCTCTGAATGCCACCAGAAGGCACAATCCTGATTACTCCTTGTCTAAAGGCTTCTTTTCAGTCTGTTCAGAGACTGTTTCAACTTGCACCTTGACCTGACACATGGGAAGCACTGGAAACGCTTAGCTGGGAATAGCAGGGGGAAGAGTGCCAGCACTAGAAGTTTTAAATTGTCTTAAGCCCGTCATAAAATCACACTCTCAGTTAACTAGAGTACATTGTGTGAGGTATGGAGCTCATTGTTGGACTAAATTTGTCAGCTGCTCAAGTGTACAGTGTTTCTTTTTTTTTTTTTTTAAGGCAATGTTCTTTCTGCCCTTTTATAAAAAACATATTTTTGTGAATCTCAGTTTTACATAGGAGTTGGATTTTAAGAAAATACGATGGTTGCAAAGGACTTTGAACAGTATGGTGTTGGACGCAGTTTGAATGCTGACATGCATTGTACAGCTTTTGATTTACTGGTGATTGCTGATGGGAGTTTTATTGAATTACTACACATTGCAGCTCTGCACAGAATCTGATATTAATACTAAAGATCAGTGTCTGGGTTCTCGCCAAGTACAACGATCCATATCTTTCTTTAGAAAAATTTTATGATTGGGAAGGACGTGCATCTTCGCAAAGCTTAACTCTTCTAAAGTGGAAATCTGCAGCTATTTGGAATACTGCTCTCTCTGTGTTTCAATTTCAGG
Source organism: Dromas ardeola (assembly GCA_013398915.1). Taxonomy (NCBI): domain Eukaryota; kingdom Metazoa; phylum Chordata; class Aves; order Charadriiformes; family Dromadidae; genus Dromas; species Dromas ardeola. Next base: position 79,472 of record VYZM01018622.1, on the reverse strand, counting down.
CCCTATTCCCTTCCCTAGCCTCTTGGAAAGTGAGGCGACTCTTTTTTCCTTAATTCTACATACAATATAAAATAATAAAACACATTAATGTAATAGTTGAGCATTAATAATCCCTGCACATTCCCTGTATTTCTCCACTGGACTGAATTTAGCAGCAATATAGGCAATATAGCAATATTACCCTGATGGCCCAGGCTCCTTCGTGCCAGCAGCATCACCAAACTCACTGGGGCAAATCTTGCCCCAGCTCACCATTGTGCTTCGGTTCCCCACGCAGGGGTTTCTGATCAGTGGTTCTTCTTGTGTGTTTCTGAAAGACACGGAATGACAATTGCCAGCTGTTTTCCACAGATCAGGAATACTTTTCAGGGTATCAAAAAAATTTTTCCTTGATGTTTCTCTTATGGGTATTGGGTCTCCTGTGAGAATTAATCTCTATGTGATGAAGCCATTTGAGCCCCTAGATGGGCAAATAGTTAGATTGTGGCTTTTCAGAGAAGACAGCTAAGTCAGTGAACACAGTTTGAAGATGCCAAATCATGTGAATCTGTTTTGTGACATGGACACATCTGCAGACTGAGACTCCAAGACAGCTCTTGAATTGTGGTGAACTGTGTGGGAGGGAAGAGGGGAAATGACAACAGCTGACTTCCAGGAGAATATCCCTGAAGGTGTGCGAGTACACCAGCATTTTGGGGTTCTTGCTTTTCAGCAAGTTAGTAGCTAAATCTGTGGTTTAGGAGAGTATTGAGGTAAGACTTCAGTGATCTCCAGAGAATAAGTAGATGATCGGGATTATTTTTTCTTAAATTGAAATCCTGATTATTTCTAACACTGCTGTTGCCAATGTAACAGATGGTGTCAGCAGCATATTTTGGGGGAGGAGAACACCATGTTTCAAGAGCATCATGCAGCAAGAGTAAGGAGCTCATGTAGAAGACCACAGCATTGGCAGAAAAATCCTTATCTGGGGGGGGGGTGCAGTTCTGAGGAACTGCCAGGAAGTTTGCTTGCTTGTAACCATGGTATGGAAACACCCACTGTGGGTTCCTGCAGTTTGTCTGCATGAAGATCCCGTAGACCTTCTTCTCAGAGTTGACGGTCTTTTTTTGCTGGGTGCTTAATATATAGTAAAGCACAGCCTCTGCTTTGATATGCCTGCAGGCTCCGTAAAGCCTAGGTAGAACACACAGACACACCAAGGAGAAGTCTGTAGTGTCAGGGACATGGGATTACACAGCCGTTAACTCAATGTGGCACACCCATCCCTTTCTTTTTAGCCTGTTTTTGAAGGGAAACATGATGTGAACATGCGCCATCATTCTTCACAGAGACACTAACTTCCCACAGATATCGTTGGAACTGGATGAAAGGCAGTGGGACAAACTTTTGTCTCCATGGAGAAAAAAAGGCTGTCATGTGAGTTCAAGTTACCTCTTTTCCTAACCTACAGCTGGACAGTCAGCCCACAGGCAACACAGATATACCTTTGTAGCAAGCGTGAACTGCTGCTTCTCTGCCAGGTAGTTAGGGGATAAGTGAGAAACCTTTTGTAGTGTGAATGAGGAGATGAGAGAAATAGAGGCTGAGAGTATATCTGTGACCTGAGGAGTCCCTGACTCTTCGCCTTGCTATGAGTAGTCAGCAGCCTGACTAAAAGAGTCAAGGAAGTTGTTTTTGGAGGATGTAACAGAAAACATGACAATTACATAGTTCAAGAGCATTTCTTCCATAATGCTTATCACAAAAGCACATCTCATTTGTTGACAAAGTGGTAGAACAAGATAAGATACTAGAACAAGAATGATCTTCAAGATAAGCATATAGGCCCACAAACTTTCCCTCCAATTTTAGTTGCATAGCTGAGGCGCCTAAGATGGAAGTGGAGTTCCTTGGTTCCCACTACGCTTGTGGACAGTGGAGAGTGATGGGCCTTATCTGAGGTTTGATTCTGTCTCTCACCATGGACTACAAAAGGAGCTCAGGACAGCCAGCCTCCTGCTGGAGGGACAACTGTCGGGTACCTCCCCTTCCATAGGATGATTTTTGGGCCACAGCGGTTGTGTTTCCTATGAAGAAGAAGAAGGTCATATGGTTCTGAAGGCAAGCCGAGAAGGTGATCTTGGTACAATAGAGCATATGACTGCAAACAGGAGAGCAAGTGTTAGGGTGCAGTTGTGTGATCAGCTTACGATGTGTAGCTACACAAGTACCCAGGCCAACATAAGGCAGCGGGCAGGAGTGCGTGGAGAGGTGAAGGATGTGAGATGGCCCCTTTCAACAGCAGCTTAAGTTGATCATGAAAGGTTACCCTTAGGCAGGTCAGGGGAATGTAGCTGGTGTGGGTGGGTGAGAATTCACTGAGGAATTCTTCTCCTCCTTCACACTCCTTCACAGTGAGGAGTTTCAGCAATTGCTGCACCATCCAACAGCAAAGGTACCACATGATGAGATCTGCCATTGCTTTTGCTTGATCACGCAGGGCCTCTGTGGGCATTAAGCATCACTTTCAGATAAGATTCATTCCCGCAGTGTGGGCTGCATGCTGTACACTCAGGGCAATGACGCCTCCTAAGACTGTTCATATTAATGTACCAGAGAAAGCTTTTTATCTCCATCAGGCAGATAATGGGCTTAATTTTCCAGCTTTTTTTTTGATCAATACTTTTTTTTTTTTTTTTTTAGTTTTTTGGTTCTACAGTGACTGGATAACAACACAGAGAGCCTGTATCATGTGCCCATATGGAGGAGCAGATTGACCATTTTGCCATGCTTGTCTGTATGCTGGTCCGCTGTGCATTGTCTATACTGCCTTAGTACGGGTGGAGGAGCAAGCATCCTGGCACCATTATCTCCATTAGGGAACATTCAGCTGCAGCTCCACAGGAAAATGCTGCTCTGATGGGACCGTGAAAGAGGTTTCTGCGCTTGTCACTGTGCTGTGCAGAATATCCCCTTTCCTATCGCTTCTGAGCATCCTTCATGAGTTTGAGGTAGTGCGCAAAGCAGGGCACGCTGAGAAGCACATTATCCTGCAGCCCTGCATTCGTCAGATGCTATTAAACAGCAGGGGAAGAGAATGGAGGAGCTGGTGAATCTGTCACATCCTGCTTGTTCAAAAGATTATTGATGCTGCATAATTCATCAAAGCATGACCTAGCACTGGGTTCTGCTGCCAGAGGTGTCTAGTATAACACCTCTGTTGCGGCTGCCCATAAAGTGGTGCTCCTTGTTTATGAAAATTGCCTCTGTCTTTGTGTCTGCCCATGAGCCTTTCAATTAATACACGTAAAACGGTCAGTCTTGTCTTGAACTCAGATAAGATGTGAAGGTCCTGCTCAGAGAGAAATGCTACCATTTTGACAATTCTTTGCGTTTTGGAATGGGATTGAAATAGGGAAATATTGACATTTTCTGTGCAAGAGAAATCTCAGGAAGTTTCAATTAGGAAACATTATAGTGCTTTTTTTTCTGACACTATTTATACAATGATTTTTTTTTTTTTTTTTTACGTTCCCACAGTTGAAATATTTTGATTTATTAACAATGAACAAAATATTCTGATCTGTAATGTTCAGTTTTGAATTATTTCATTACCTATTGATAGCAATTATTTCCTGATAAAGAAGTACTGCGCGATGGGAGTTGCAGTTCAGGAGCTTGGTGCCTTTGCCCTGACCCTCTCCCATTGCCTGATTTACATCTCCTGTAGGGCATCATGCAATTTTGTCAGAATGAAATGTGAAATCTTACTGCCTGATGTAGCGATAAAGGAAACTAGTCTGTACCGTGTCCGAGAGGTTCAGGTGTTCCCATGAAGCAGCATGCTGCAGTGGGAAAATGGAAGTTCGTGTTCCAATGTTCAGATTCTCAATGCAATATTGTGGGTCAGCTAAAAGAAAAATATTTATGTTGGGTATTTATAGGTTGAATACTTCCTCTGAGTTTCTTGGATAAAAGATTGAAAATGTAGGTGGCTAGAAAATTGAAAATATCTGCCACAATTTGGAAATGCACTTTCCCAGGCACAAACTGGGGCTGGGGATCCTGTCTGCCTAAAATCTCTCTTTGCCATAGACTCCGTCCTAGCTGACATACTTACCAGGCTTGCCTAACCCTGTAGGTAACTCTTCATTAAATACCTCCTGGTGAGTCTGAGAGGTCTTTAGGTCCATGTCTTGATTCATCAACAGAGGGTTAGAAGAGGCATTTCAGGGAGACAGGTACTTATCTCCTTCCTAAGCTCTGCTATGGGCTGGTTTTAGGCAGTCAGTGGATTTCACAGAATCACAGAATGGTGTGGGTTGGAAGGGACCTTAAAGATCACCTAGTTCCAACCCTCCTGCCCTGGGCAGGGACACCTCCCACTAGACCAGGCTGCTCAAAGCCCCATCCAGCCTGGCCTTGAACACTTCCAGGGATGGGGCATCCACAACTTCCCTGGGCAACCTGTTCCAGTGCCTCACCACCCTCACAGTAAAGAGTTTTCAGCCACGTCCACTGGAGAAGCCTGGAAAATCAGACATCATCAAGACTGATGAAGGTGGTGACTTCTCCTGAAATAAAAAAAGTGGTTGGAGAACTGCCCCAGGAAAGGACAGGTCCTCGTGAAGGGCAGCTCCGGGGGGAATGAATCTGGGCCTCTCGCAGCGTAAAAGAGGGACCATCCTGCCAGGTCGTGTCCAAATAACCCAGTAACCGTTCTGCTGGAGCCACGTGTGCATGAGTCCTGAGATCAAAAAGCAAACGCAAGAGGGAGACTTCTCTGACCTAGGGTTATTCGGGTGGCATGGGAGAAAACTCTGCTCCTTTCTTCTAGGGACATTTCGCTTCTTGTGTGGTTTAATGTAAAATGCATGCATACTCCAGGGAGACAGAGTTGTAGCTCCAGTTCCCTGTACCTCCAGGTGACCCTAGCTGCTTCCCAGCTGCTAGGGTTGCCGACCTGGAGTTACACCTGCTTGTGCCAGCTTTGGGCCAGGAGCCCTGCCTTCCTGGCCAGCTGCAAGCGAGGATGGTGTTACGAGATACCTGAGTCTTTGTGGCACCTCTCAGGGGCAGCAGAGCACTTAACCCATTGCTTCCCACTTCACCCATGGGTGTTTGTGTCATTAGATCGCCACTGCTGTCATAGCCATCCTGCTAGGCACCTCTGGCCAGGGGAAGGCCGGGCAGCTCTGGATGACAAGAGGGTTGTCCTCTTGCAGGCACCTACAGAGTGAGGGGGGAGGAAAGGAATTAGGAAGGCAAGATCATCCTCCACAGGTTTTTCAGAGGCAGCAGCCTCTGTCCGTGTACTCGGCAGGGGACGTAGGCAACTGGGATAGACAGAGAGGTACCTGTCCTGGTGGTCCCCAAAACAAGCCAGCTTGAATTTCAGTGAAGTCATACCAAAAATGAGTCAGCTGGCACAGGCAGACGTGAGAGCACCCACCGCTTTCTGTCAGATTGTCTTTCTGATGAAAAGATCCTGGTTTCTGGGCAGTGAGAGGAGGGGAGGAAGAACCACAGGACAAGATTGCCATTTTGCTTTGCAGGACTTTCTTTTTTTTCTCCGCTCAGCAACAAAATAAAAATAATATGTAGAGAAGGACCTGTCCAAAGCTCAATCATAAAATATCAGGCCACCGTCAGCTCCCAGCTTTAGGACATCAAGTGTGACAGCCCCGCAGCATTTGGGTTGACTGACTGCTTTAACCTCTCATGGGTGGTTAATACTACCTAACAGAAGAGTAAAAAGTTTAGAATTGTACAATACTCTTTCAATCCTGGTAGTAATTACCTCTTAGCAATGTTAGTGCTTTGCCAACTCAAAGAGAACTAATCCCCTTCTGTCGTAGGAAAGAAAAAAAATGTAATAGCTGTGAGAACTGTGGAGCTTATTTTCAAATAGATGCCTCAGCATTTTGATATTTTCTGTGGGATTAACTAGTAACACAGGAAGGCTAATACATATGCAGAGCTTTCGTTTGCTTCTGTGACAATTTGCCGAGGGCAAATTGAACTGTGTCATGAGAAATGGTGTCCTTTCCCCCCCCCTTCCTTGTCAGTTGAAGCAAAAAGACTTGTTAGTAACATAGAAACAATTTGCGGTTTATCATCAGTTGAGGGGAAGTTTCTCTTAGCTCCTTGCCTCATATTTCTGCTTTCCTTATGTTTCTCTTTTTACCTACCAGAACAGAAAGGGCTGCCATTTTATAAGCACAGAAGCCACATAATGAAAGGTGTAAAAGTGTTGCAGTAAAAGCATCTTTGCTAACATAAAATAGATACTGACGCTCTTTCGCTACTGATTTGTTACACTTTTCCCCCTTCAGCATAGCTGCTTCTAGCTCAAAAAAAAGAACAAAGGGTGGTTTGCTCTGCTGTACGTATAACCCTAGCTCCTAACGATGGCTTTGTGCTGTGCTTTGGTGATCTTCTGAGGCTGGCTCTGTGAGCATCTGGTGCTGATGGGCACAGGCAGCGATGGCTGCAGAATACTAATGCTGGGGCTGGCTCCCGCAAGGCTCCACTTTTGAAAAATCCTTCAGCCATTCAGTGTCGGTGCACCATGCTGAGCAACAGGAGGGCAGAAAAGCCATGCTCAGGGATTTTTTTTATTTTTTTTTTTTTTCAATGCAGAGCAAGAAGCCGACAGGAACGATGGCTCTTTGCTTCGCGTTGTTGTGCCCAGGCTTCTTTCAGAGCTGCAGTCATTTATATGCATAAATACCAAGCCTGTCACTTGTTGCAGGCTTTGATAGCATTTGTGTAACAAAGGAAACGGAGGGAGAAAAGAGCTGAATATCTTCTATTCCAGTCTTAGAAAATGAATGACTGCGTAGCTATGGCGATTACTTCCTTTCTGGTTTTATTAGATCACTGTCCTCTGCAATTTGTTTTCCTTCCTGTCCTGCTGTCCCGTGTAAAGGACCACGAGAGGACTTCCCCCCACACCCCCTGTGTCTTTCTCCCACACTGTGACTATCCACAGGGGATATCTCAAAGAATTACCTACCAGTAACAATTGCCACAGCAAAGCTTCTTGCCATATACTGACACAGATTTATTTTTTTTTTGCTTCAATTTTTTGCTTCCATTAACCATCTGACAAAGTCACTCCACATCACCCATTTCATGCAGAGATACGAGAACTTTGCTGTAATTGTATTTTTGATGATTTACTTGATTTTTCTGTGTCTCCCCTAGGCAAAATGCATGCTTGCTGTTTGCTCTGAATACCATATCTTTCTGCAGCTTCTAAATTGAGGGTGACAGTATGTTTACCGGTCATCTCTGGAAAGCTATGCAATTGCATCTAGCTTTTCTCTGGGTCTCGCAGCTCTTCTGTATTGAAAGACAACTATAATACACTGCTTGTATAATACTGTTTGTCCATTAAAGCAATTGCTGAAGTATCACAGGAATGTTACTCTGATGCCAGGAGGGAGGAGGTAGAGATTCGTACTGATTGCCAATAGGAGGGGAAACAGCCTGCGAGACAATCCCCCTATTAAATGTGGTCTGTGCATTGAAAAGCTTGGAAAGCCTTTCTAAGGCTTCACAAATTTAGGCTTTGTGCCCAGGCTCGGGGTCTCAGTTTCACCACACGGGGGGAACTGTTTCACAGAAAATATCCAGATTACCTGGATAATTTATTAAACTGTCTTGGATCCCCATTCACATACATCTTTATTGGCATGTGACTCCAGCAGAACAGAAGGGACAATTTCTCCCCTGCCCTCCAGCCAGCCGTTGCTCTGCCTCTGAGCTATCACAGAGCTTTCAGGGACAACTACAGATAGAGAGCCCCTGTGAACATTCCCAAGGCTAACTAGGGGTTTCTGTTTTCCCCTGGGCAAGTGTAATTTTTTGTGCTTCCTGATTTTACCAGTCTTCCCTAATCTTATAAAAACCTTGAAGCAGTAGTATTTTAGTCTTGATGGTCTGAAGATATAAACAGTGCAGGATTTGTAAGGACAAGTAATATCTTTTCCTGAAGAAGGGCTTGTGTGCCTGAAGGCTTGTCTGTTTTTTTTCCCAACTGTATCGGTTGGTCTAATAAAAGATATTACCTCTCCGTACAAACCTTGTCTAACTTATTAAAACAGTTGCCTCCAGGACACAGAACACCCTTAACCAGGTGGAAAACTCCAACGTCAAGGTGATAGAGTGGAGTTCAGTGGTGTGATTTCCATGCCCCGAGCCAATTGGCACAAATCAAAACAAGGTGGGATGAACACTGTCCACCCTGATCATTCTGCACATCATTAATGTCCCTTTCACTCTGCATCAGTGTTTTTGTTCTTCCTACCTCTCAGCTGTATGGGGCAGCTCTTTTCTAACACAGAAATGCACATTGGGTAACATGTTTTGGATGCCACCTCAGGAGAAACAGCAACTCTTATGGTATGCTTGATGAAACTTCTCTGTCTTCTGATTATTTTCTTGGTTGCTATATCTCTGTACCTTATTTTTAGTTTACTGCAGGTGAGCTTGAGAGAGGTGAAAAAAAGCCCAGTGTGGCTGAGTAGACTGTTTCTCCTTTAAGGATCACCGAAACGTTGACAATTTGTTACAAATCTTAAAGGATATTTTTTTTTCTTTTTATACACTCAGGTGAACTTTCTGTGGAAGGCATACAAGACCCATTTCTTGTTAGTGTACATATTATCACAGACCCAGGAGAATCCAAGACTCTTCAGCAAGCCATCGATAAGCTTCTAGCCTGGATCCATCCAGACCTCCAGCTCTTTCGAGTCTCAGAAAGACGAGTGTCCAAGAAGCGCAGGAAGCCGGGGAAGGCTGGTGTTTCTCAGCCAGCCCTTGCTGTCATTCTGTTTCTGCAGGAGGAATATGGAGAAGAACCGATCTTGCAGCTGCACGAAACCTTCCAGCAGCCGCCTTGGCGTTACCACCACACAGAGCGAGTGCATGGGAAGTTCCTCCCTTACATGCCATGCAGCCAGGATTTTTACACTTTGGCTCCAGAGACTCCTCTGTGGGCCATTCGCCCGGTGCACTACGGGAAAGAAATTATCCGCTTCACTATATACTGCAGGAGCGAAAACTTTGTTGACGTTTTGAAATTGTACGAGCTAATACTGAAAAGACCAGTATGTCAGAAAAAAGCGGACTTTTGTGTTTTTCCTGTCTATTCTAACATGGAAATAGACATCCAGTTTTCTTTGAAAAAACTTCCGAAGGGCCAGGTGCCAATGCCGACGGAGTCAGCGGTGCTGGAGTTCAGAGTAAAAGATGTGGGGCAGCTTGTGCCTCTCTTGCCCAACCCTTGCAGCCCCATCAGTGAAGGCAGGTGGCAGACAGAAGACCACGATGGAAACAGGATCCTTTTGCAGGTAAGTTCAGTACACACGGAAACAGAAGCACATGTATTGGGTTTGTGCAGGAAAGCTTAACCTGCAATGGCAGCCAGAAAAGGAGGCTATTTTTCTTTTTTTTTTGCTCTATCCTAGGAGAAGGAGCCAGGACAGTACTGCTAAAGAAAGAACTTGAAACCTCTTACTGCGTGTGTAACTAATCAGGAAAGCAGTGGATGATACTATCCAGATATCAGTCAACCCCAGTCTACACAAAGAGTGATGTGAGATGAGGTAGCTGTTTAAAAGAATGAGGAGAGAAGGAATTATGAGCCCGAGTGGAGAAATGATGGCTGATGGGTGTAGTTTTATAAGAAATATGGGCAGAGAACTGACAGGAGTTTATAAAATAGCTCTCAGTTATGAGATTTTTATGGAAGACAAGCAGAATTCCTGATGGTGCTCATTATTTTCTAGCATCACAGAGTGACAAACTGCATCTCGCTTTTGCATAGTGACTATCAGGATGGGGAGAGAGGTGGTGAAGGAAAAGAAAGGCGCCCTGAAGAGCAGCCTGAGAGAGACATTCCCACAGACTCTCTTTGTGAACAAATCTCAAGTGCTCGTAACCAAGTCCTGAGAGAGAGTTTATTTGTTAGGGCATCTGTAGGCACTGTATCTGGGCAATGTACCAGCGTGCTCTGCTTCACTACACCGCATCGGAGGGAGATACAGGGGATAAAATGCAGCAAGCTTTTAATAGCTGCCTGCCCTGCAGAGGGGGTATCCGTGGCAATCCAGAGCCAGGTTAATGCGCAACCCTGCGCTGCAGAGGTATTTATTGCTGCTTAGCATTCCAATCAAGGAGCACAGACCCTCACCTTTGGAAGACTGTTGTTCAGATTTCGAAGAAGGGTATTTTTTTTTAGAGTGAGTTGCATTCATGAAGCTTGACAAATTGTCCAACCTTGTTTCTGTGGAAGGGGCATTGTGGCTGCCATCCTTCCACTGTCCGGACCTCCCAGCGTGCAGAGAGGTGTGTACACCCCCCTGCAGCACAGTGCCTCTGGGTTTGTAGCTCCTGGGAATGAAAATCCAGGTACACGGGCCATCTGTGCTCTGGTGAGTCACATCCAGGTGGTGGTGGAACCTTTTGATGCCACTTTGCAGATGCTGCCCACGAGACACCCCATGCCAGAGCTCGAACAGCATACCTGTAGGGCTCAGGACGCAATTCAGCTTCCCTGCCCGTCTGCCAAGGTAGTCACTGATTTTCAGGGTTACTGCTTGCATTGTAGGCATATCTGTGTTAGCCTGAGATAACTTGCAAACTTAAGCTTACAAGAGCCGTCATGAAATTTTTACACAGCAACTACACTCACCTACATCCCCTTTTCCTTGTTCTTTTTCAGGAGGTTTCTGCTACGTGATGTAACTTCAGTTTATCGGATCTCGCAATAGTTTCAAGTAAATTGAAGGGAAGGGTAGAAAAAAAAAAAACTACCACCACAATAATAGGGCTTCTAAATAAGGCTTTTGATTTCAGCAAATTTTCAGAAATAACAGGTGCCAGGCAGTACAGAGGTAAAGCGAGACTTTTGCCAAACAGCAAGTTGAGGCAAACCCTGCAAAGAAAATCAGAGTAAGATTTTAGCCATACGCACCAAAAGAGAAGAGCAAAAGCCTGCTAAGCGTGGCCGCCAAGTGCAATTAATTTTCATTTCTGTTTTCAGCGAGGAGGAGGATGCTGAACAGGAGGCAAAATGGCAAACGGGAATGAAGTTACAGAAATGGAAGTTATCCCACTGGAAGTGTGGTGGAGCAAAAGGAGTTTAATATATGCAAAATGAGGGGGAAATAGAGACTTTGGATCTAACTTAGGCAATTGTAAAGTCATGAAGGCTAGGTCCTGGTATGTAAGTTTTAAACAATTCTGTACAATCAGAAGTGGAGCTCTATGACTATATACTATAGCTATAACTAAATTAATGGGAAAATGTCCTGTTTGTACTCAGATGACTACAAGCCACCAGTGCAACACAGCCATGAAAAGAAAAGTGCAGTTTCTGGTGTGTACCAGAGTTAGTATCCCCTAAGGAGTGTGGGAAGTGCTTGTGCTATTGCGTGAGGTCCCCTGGGCTTCACCTGTCTTCAGCCCTGGGCTCCAGAAAGGTGGCTTCGGAGAGGTATGGGTACGGGGAAGGGCTCTCACCCCATGCAGAGGAATGGAGACACTGTCTTACAAATGGAAACTGGAAGAGTAGGGTCATCTGAGCCTACCCTCAGCAAGTTTGCTGATGATACAAAGCTGGGAGGAGTAGCTGACACACCAGAAGGCTGTGCCGCCATACAGAGAGACCTGGACAGGCTGGAGAGTAGGGCGGAGAGAAACCTTATGAAATTCAATAAGGACAAGTGTAGGGTGCTGCACCTGGGGAGGAATAACCCCATGCACCAGTACAGGTTGGGGGCTGACCTGCTGGAGAGCAGCTCGGTGGAAAGAGACCTGGGAGTCCTGGTGGACAACAGGATGACCATGAGCCAGCAATGTGCCCTTGTGGCCAAGAAGGCCAATGGCATCCTGGGGTGCATCAAGAAGAGTGTGGCCAGCAGGTCGAGGGAGGTCATCCTCCCCCTCTACTCTGCCTTGGTGAGGCCACACCTGGAGTACTGTGTCCAGTTCTGGGCTCCCCAGCTCAAGAAGGACAGGGAACTGCTGGAGAGGGTGCAGCATAGGGCTACCAAGATGATTAGGGGACTGGAACACCTCTCTTATGAGGAAAGGCTGAGGGAATTGGGTCTGTTTAGTCTGGAAAAAAAGTCGGCTGAGGGGTGACCTTATTAATGCATACAAATACTTAAAGGGTGGGTGTCAGGAGGATGGGGCCAGGCTCTTTTCAGTGGTGCCCAGTGACAGGACAAGAGACAATGGGCACAAACTTGAGTATAGGGAGTTCCACCTAAACATAAGGAGGAACTTCTTTAACTTAAGGGTGGCAGAGCACTGGAACAGGCTGCCCAGAGAGGTGGTGGAGTCTCCATCTCTGGAGACATTCAAAACTCGCCTGGATGCGTTCCTGTGCAACCTGCTCTAAGGTGACCCTGCTCTGGCAGTGGGGTTGGACTAGATGATCTCCAGAGGTCCCTTCCAACCCTATGATTCTATGATTCTACCCAAAGTAAGTCTGAAGGGAGCTTTGACTGTGCTTGGAAAATATACCAGAAGGTAAACGGCAGGAATGGGAAAAGGCTGTTTCACCAAATTACTCTTCTGGCACAGGAACAAAAAAATGTCGACAAATAGATTTAAGTTGGCAGTTACACGTATTGATGGTCAACTACATAACAGCCACCCAGCAGGTGCAAACAGGTTAATACCCTAATTCAAGACAGGATGATCGGTTAAGGAAAAGGGATTATATGATGGAGCATGGGTTTTAGGAAACACTAGATTTGATGATCTGTGGACTCCTTATATTCTTTTAACTCATTCTGAATTCAAAACAATTGTAGTATCTACCTTGTAAAGTAACAGGACTACGTTTTAACTTCTCATGGAGTGCTGCTATTAACAATATTATCAATGCCACAGCACTGGTAATAACTTTCACTTCTTCCCAGTTATATGAACCCAAACAATGATCTCCTAGTATTTTTCTGCCTGCACAACAGTTGGTACTTAGTAATCATCAGAATATTTTTCTTTACTTCATATGGATACTGCACATTTTTACACAGTAGAATTACTGATTATACCCAAAATGGTAGATTAATATCCATGTTAAATTACAGGCAGTGCTTAATGCTTGAAGTTTGAATATACCTCCATGATTAGACTAACAAGATGTGACGTCTGTGTTTTTCTTGGTGTGCTTACAGGGACTTGGATGCTTGCCAGCCAGATTGATCCATCTTCTTAACCCATTTTGCAAATGCAATTACCAAGGGGCTTAGATAAAGTCAGTGCAAGAGAAAATAAAGTTGTTCATGGGCAGCATAAGTCTGTTTAATATCACAGAAACTATTCCTTCATTTGCAAGGAAGCCCTTCAAAATTGTTTTGTCACAGTAGCTTTTCCACATTGGCAAGTTAGCTCCAAGGGTGCAGCTATATACCATCTGAGGCAACGGGTAAGCTTCAGTTGGCTTTGGCAGGAGCAAGGCTTAAGAGCATGTTTGCATCCTGTGGGAAGACACCCACAGCGCTTCACCAGGGCTAAGCCCAGAAGCAAGAGCTCTGGGAAGAATATGTAAATAATGTAGCTAAGAATATACCATATAGGGGTGTACTGAATATACTGCCAGTTTTGTAGGTCTTGTCCAAATTCCTGGCTGCCTCTGGGCATAATCCGCACAGAGAGAGCCGAAGTGCTAATGAACTTGCACGGCTGGCAGTGCAATGTGGGAAGCAGGTAAGGTTAATAACTGATGGGCTGGCTTGGCCATGCATGTTTGGGAAGCAGGGGTAGTGAGCAAAGAGAAGAAAGTACACAGATGGCTTCTTTAAATTACAAGAATGTCTCTGGATAGGGTAGAAAGGTACATGAAAATAGCATTTTGGCAGAATTTCCTAGATACTCTGCACGAGGGGTGACATGCAGACATACTTGGGAGGAAGGTGGGCGACAGCAAATGAATATCTCAGCTAGGTAGTGACTCAGCACTTAAGCTTAAGATCTACTGGCATTTTACATGCCAAAGTGTACCTAAGACACCCTGAGGAGGTCTCCTGGAAGATTAGACTCAGGACTTACAGCAGGGTAGCCCTCCTGGGATGCCAGACCCTAGGAGATGCCAAAATGGAAAAAACACCTCTGTTCAAGCATCTGATTCACCCTGTAATAACCAATTTCTTGCCAAAATCCCTCCCTCTCCACCACTTCTAGCGCCAATAAAGAAGCAGACAACATTGCCAGAAAGCCAAGATAAACAAAAATCCCAAGAAATGTGTGGTTTGTGATGAGTCTTTGCTAATCCTGCCTGAAACAGGGTAGTGAGATCTGGCATTGTAAGGCTTTTATGGCAATTATTGGGCTAATGACCCTATACTGTTTATGGGGTGGCTATTTTCTGCCTAATGTTGTTTTATAGAGCATCTCTGAAATAACAGTGCAAATGTTAACTAATTAGAGCTTTTAGAGAGATTTTTGAGACTATTTGCTGAGGTAGTCAGCCAATGTTCTTCTTACATATACCGGGCAACTGTAATCTTGAGTTCAAAAGCAGTATAATCACATTTAGGAAACATGGTTTATTACCTGAAGCTTTGGTTCTGAGAAAAGATTGCCTCTGGACTCAACCATTAAGTCTCATTAACCTGCTGCTGTGCTACCTGCAAGCTCAGGTCTCTGCTACCTTGGAGATACCTCCATCGCTTGGTGTACAAAATGAGTACTCTAGATCTATGGTCAGGCAATAATCAGTCATCCCCTAATGGTTTTGTGACGTCGGCTGTAGTCATTTATGTACAAGATCGGTATGTTACTGTTGAATAGGTCCTTGGAATTGCCAGAAGTCAATCTGGGGGTGCAGATGTCTGCCAGCTGCATTCTGTGCTTGGCGTTTGCAGTGCAAAATGCCTGAAGATGGGAAGCAGCATGAAGATTACTTGCCTACACAGACATCGGCAAATATGTTATACAGAAAAAAAAAGAACCAAAAGCTTATAGCTGAAAACCTCTTTGTTTATTCAGTGTAGTATATACAGGTGTCTGTCAGGCTCATGAACTTGTCTCTTCATCCCCTTTTGTCTGGGACCATGAGGAGAACAAAAGTGCCTTTATTTCCCTCGGCTTACTTAAGATATGTATGTTTCTGCATGAAAAGTATGGTTATAGTCAAACTTCACACTCAAAATAGCTGAACGCAGAAATCAGAGAGATTTTTTCCATGATGCACAACTGACCCAATGTGTTTTAGGCTGAGAGGAGGGAGCAGAGACAGTGCCTTCTTACGGAGTGCTGGAGACGGGCCATAACTGAAGCTCAATGAAATGAATCAGGAAATGCGGAAAATACCCTGTCTTAGATATATAGGCAGCAGGGGTGGGTATTACTGAGCTGCTGAGGTCAAAATAATTACAGGATCTGAGATTAGGACAAAGCTTTTCCTTTTCCTCTCCCAGCCCCAACTGAGACTAAGGGAAACATTTCACTCTCCTCTGCAGCACGAGGAATGGTTTGCCCCTCAAGCTTATCTTGGCCAAGGAGAGGCAAATCTTGGAGGCTCAGGGTCCACTACTGTTTCTGTTGAGAGGTTTAGGACACAGATCAGTGTGGTCATGGTTGCACTTGCTTCTGCTGACCCACCAAACCCTGCCAGACCTCACCTGAATCTGCCTTTTGTGTCTCCAACAGCAAGCAGTGTTCCTCCGCCTTCCCTTAGTTTCCAATTTGGGTGCCTCGATGGTCATCCAGCATTCATATGATCTTGATAAAACATGTAAAATAGCCTAGCAGCATTAATCAATCTGTGGCCATTTTAGGGGCCTTGGGCTTTTTGGCATCTCTGTCTTATGCCCCTGCCTGAAGCATAGGGCAATTTAGTCTCCTGAAAACTGAAATGCTTTCAGCTGTCTAAAGTGTCAGCAGGCTCAGTAGAGAAATAGCTCAATGATTTGTAAAATGATGAACACAAGGTCAGACTGGGTGATATAATGTACCCTTGTAGTCTTAAATTCACTTAAATCATCTTGTCCCTGTTACTTAAAAGCATCACCAACTACAAGCACTGGGAAATAAAGGGAAGAAAGTGCAGTCCCAGTACTGCAGTCCTGAGTCACTACGGTTAAGTACAAGTGAAAGAGAGAAGGGGGAGCAAGGAAGCGGAGAAGGGAGAAAGGAAAGACAAAAACAGGCAAAGAAAGGGCACTTTTGCAGAGAACAGTTTGGTCTGCAAGAAGGAAAATGGAGGTGAGAAAAGGGCTTCAAGCTTGCTTGAATTAATAGTGCAGATAGAGCAGATAGGAACACAAAGAGGAAGAAAGGCAAGAAGAACATCAAGGACAACTGAGGATGTATAAGGGGCACCTTTTCAAAGATTGCCTTTACTTTCTGTTGAAAGTGGTGAAAAGGAGAGATTTTTGGATTAAAAATTGACTCAGTCAAGGGAGATGCCTTAAGCTGATTTAATTAATCTGTAAATCTAACACTAGCCTCCTGCTTTTAAAAATCTTCCGTTCCGTGTTGACTTTCCTTTTAGTGCCTTAGGTGTTTGATTCTTCTTGGTGCTAATGTATGGTTTTGGTGGGGACACAGCTGAATCAGTCACTAACTCAAATAGGAGGTGATTTTTCAGTTGTTTTTCTTCATCCCAAGGTACTTTGGCTTGTCTGTTAGTACGGTTATCTTTCGTGGCATAGTAAGATCTCCAATGACTATGTACATCAGCAAAAACCCTTGAGAGTGAATACATTTAATGTTACAAGACACCCATCTGTTCTAGTTTTACAAACACAGTACACACCGCTTTCCAAATATATTCAACTCAATTTTAAATTTATTTTCTGTATTTTGCCTTTTAATATTCTGCCCCTTGGGAATATATTTTGCCTTTCAAGTAAGACTTATTATGGTGATACTGAGGACTAATCTGTGCTATTTTTTTCCTGAAGTTGATTCTTTTTTATTATTATTTCTGGATCAATCCCACTGGCTTTAATACAATTAAACAAACACCATCGCACTCCTCTTGGGGAAGGCAGGCAAAATCTGGGCTCAAGATGGTGATGCCATTGCTGTGCTGGGTGTTTGGCTGGGTTCTGACCTCAGTGGCGCCCTACTGGCAGTGCTTAATACAGATAATGCATAATGAGATCACTATCTGCTTTCTTGAAAAGCAGATAACTTAAAAAAGACTGCAGGAGCATTCGTTGATTTTTTTTGGTGAGGTATAGGCAGCCCAAGCGAAGTCGAAAGTGCATTTCTGCGATGTTCGCCCCAAGTTGTTTATGGTGTTCCCGGATATTCGTCATGAAATTCTTCTGCAGCCCATTGTAATACACAAAGGCTCTAAATCCTTCCAGGCTTCACTAAGATTTGTGCAGAGATTATAAATGAGCAGCAGATTAGCACCAGATGAAAAAATCTGTTCTGTTAGAGAGCTAATCTGTTTAGTCAATGGCCGGTTTTGTCGTGTCTTTATGGCGAGGTTTGACAGCTTTCTCTCCCTGTATTTGGAATTTCAGTCAAAATCAACACGTCGGTTTGTTTCAAGTCTTTGTCCTCTCAGATGACTGACCCCCTCTCCAGCATCTCTGCCTGGCGCAGGCAGCATGGCTGTACCAGGCAGGGCTCTGCCGGGCTGCAGCCACGTATCAGGCAGCGCAAGAAGCAAGCTGTGAGAAGGCTGAAGATGAGGACTTAAAAAAGAAAAGAATTCAGAAAAATTAAAGCAGATCCAACAGCTTCCAAAGCCAAGGGAAGAACTGTGGAGCAGGGAGAAGGCTGTTCTGCTGTGAAGAGTAGCTACATGTGCATCACGGCGTCCCCAAGGCACAAAAATATGTCTTGCTGTTTTCAGCATCCCATGGCTGAAAGGGCAGTGGAAGATCAGCGTCTCCCACTCGCCTGCGTGGTTTCTCCCGAGAGTAGTCACACGTGGAAATCCAGTTTGAACTTTGTGGGACTGTCAGGCGCTGGGGAGGGACTGTTTGCAAGGGCATGTAGCGATAGGACGAGGGGCAATAGTTTTAAACTAGAGCAGGGTAGGTTTAGACTAGACATTAGGAAGAAGTTCTTTACAATGAGGGCGGTGAAACACTGGAACAGGTTGCCCAGAGAGGTGGTGGAGGCCCCATCCCTGGAGACATTCAAGGGCAGGCTTGATGAGGCTCTGAGCAACCTGATCTAGTTGAAGATGTCCCTGCTTACTGCAGGGGGGTTGGACTAGATGACCTTTAAAGGGCCCTTCCAACCCAACTCATTCTACGATTCTATGTAGTGTTAAAACGAAGAGGAGCGATGCCATGAACGCACAGGCTGCGTGCAGCTCTCCCTGAGCCATGCCGGGGTGGTACGAGGGAGCACAGTCAATGGCCTTGGCACAAGACTAGGAGCTACTTTTGCCTGAGTTTTAATCCTGACTAAATCATCGAATCCCCTCTGTGATCTCTGACAAGCTACAGAATGTAGATATAGAAAAGTTTTATTAGTCCACATAATCCAGTTCTCTGCAATATAGGATTAGCCTGTAATCTGTATTCACTACTGTTTCATGAGATGGAGCTTCTGACACGCTACCTGTAGTACAGCTGTGCAGTCTGGTATGCGCATAGTCAGGAAAGTTTTCAGTTGTGTTGCTTTAAGGTGAAAGTATTAAAAAAATCTCCCCCTATTATTTCCCCTTTCTGCCCATGTCACGAAGAGCAGCATTGGAAAATAGGTCTTCTAAATCATAACATATCTAAACAAAAAAGGATCAAGGTGAACAATTCTTCCTATAAAAAGAGCTGTTGAGAAATAAGCTGTGTTAGTGATGTCTTTTGTTCTGCCCTGCAGGCAGCCATTTGTCCCCTTTTCCTCTCTGATCCACCATTACCTCCTGCCAGACCAACAAAGCTTGACCAGGAGCTGTGACCCAGTAGTGGGAATAACGGCAAATACTTTGTATAAAACAAAATGCTCTGATCTATCCATAGGAGCATTAAAAGAGCTAGGAAAAAAGTTAAAAATGACGGAACTCTAAAACTAGTAAGTTACCTATAGATTTTTCGTGTTAGTGTAAGTATGTTGCAGTTAGGCCAGGCTTCACGGGGCTTCACGGGGCAGATTGCCCTTCACAAGTGCCCCCACTTAGTAATGCATTTCCCCTTTCCTTTGAGTCTCTACTTTTTATCTGCATATTGGTTAGAAAGTTCCTACATGAGAGCCCCCGGGTTTCTAGCAGGGGTGTTTCATCTCATCTCATCTCATCCATATATCCTGCTGTTGCCCTCTGCTCCACACCCTCGTAGGTGATGCCTCACGTGAGCATCCTTTTGAGCACTGGAAATCTGTTTGCACCTGTAGTCATTGTGTTGCGTATCTACAATCCAAAACTAACACAAGCTGATTTAAACTGGAGTGTTTGTAAATATTAGAAAAAGCTCGAAACAGCTATTTTCGTTTCTGTGCTTTATTCCCAAAATGCCTAAGACTTTATCTGTATTAATAAATTAAATGTGCCCAGGAGCATTCTTAGGCACTGAAGTCCCTGATATGAAGTGGCCCATGCATATGCATCAGGCCAGGCAGGATGCAGCAGGTATCTACAATTAGATAACTGAATCCAACCCACTATCTTTCACTAATGGTGACCCGAGAGGCCAAAGTAAATTACTTTTTCTTTGGAACACATGTCAAAAGTTATGTCACTAAGTAAGAATAACAAATTATTACCATCATCTGAATACACGAGACTTTTGCTAGTGTGCAAAATATCTCCTCTATACACCAAAGCGAAATGAAGACATGGGAGTTACCTCTGCAGGATTTGGTTTGGCTCCAGATCGTAGACACCTAAAACTGGTGTCTTACTGCAGGTATTTTTGTGTGAACTACACTCTCTGTTCTCACTGTAGTCGATGGGTAAAGTACTCAGTACAGCCCAAGGACCTAGACAGCAATTCAGCTAACCAGACACAGCAATTTGTCTTTAGGGAAAACTGAATTCCTCTCCAGACTCCATTGGCTGTAGTAACTAGACAACTAAATCCTACATGTGATGTCTGTAGGCTCTGTCGTTTACAGATAGACAGTACGGTCTGCGCAAGGTAAAGGCAAGGCTTTCATACTGCTCACAGGACTCTCCCCGGTGCAAGTGTCAGATCTGTCCCTAAAAGCCTTGTGTTTTCAGGTACAGTTTTGTTCAAGTTGGTACCAGTGCTTGTGGTCCCAAGGGCCTCCTTACCTATTCACAAGAAAAATGACTGCACTTGCTTGGATCCTTGGTTTCTTTGGATGCTTGATCTGCCAAATTATCAACTAAGTCTATGAAAGCACAGGAATATAGCATAAAAACTAGCCATAGTCAGGCAGTCCACCATCTTCTCTCTGACAGGTCAGCAAAGTGTTCTGGAGGTGCTTCTGTTCATTCAGCAGGGATGTTGGTTGAGTCCATGGAGTGTATCTGATATCAGAGCTACTGAGCAGAAAAAAATGGTACCTTTGGAGTGCGACCAGCAATATAGTGAGGGGTGTTTTCTTGGAAAAAAACTCATCAAAAGAGTGCGGTGACTTGGTTGTGTACTTTCAGCATGTCATACTGGTTTTACTGGATTATCCAGAAATGTCTTCATTTAAGAAACAGCTGGTATTTTCCTCATCGACACAAGTCTTTTATCTTGCTGAGTAATTTTTTAAACAAATTAGCTCACCTATTGCATAAATAAAATGAGTTGCGTGTAGAGGTCTAAAGTGATTTCTGGTTAATGTTTTGTTGACAATTTGGCTTACTTCATTTGACTTGTACTCAATTTCTGATCAGTTAATGAAACTGCTACACTACTGTGGTTAATTTACCCATTAATTCATTTAATTCTTTATGACATTAAGGAAAACAGCTTCTTATGTTATAAAGAAATACATTATGAATTAACATACCTCATTATGCATGCATTGGTGTATATATAGATATTCATCTACAAAGCCTAAGTGAACTCCTATGGTTTGGCTGTCCTATAAATCACCTCTAGCTAGATGATCACAAATGAGCAAAACATTTTCTGCAGATGTGAAAAACCTTTTTTGCCTTTAAAATCACTGCAATAAAAACCAGAAGATGGTTATGACAGATCTGGGTCACTAAGACAATGTGACGTGCACTAGCAAGATGTTAGAAGCAGCAATGTATGGAGTTCTTCTAGAGACAGTGGATACAAAGGACCTCCTTGGTTGCCAGGTCTCATCCCTTTCTATCATGTCATATAATCTCTTTGGTAAAATAATCAACTTACGTTTTCTGTTGTGATTAGAAATCTTTTATTAGTTTGTGGTTCAGGTTTTTTAATGGATAGTTCATCTTTGTTTTGTTTTGTTTTGTTTTTTTCCTTGTGGATACATCTTTTTCAGTTTGAATTTATTCTTTTTCACATAGGCAGGATTTGAGTCATGTACAGCGTTCTGGATGAGGCCATAGCAGGGTTGTACACAGCATATTAATACCTTTTTAACTCACTTGAGACTGCCCAGAATCATGTTTGTCACAGCCTTGTCACTTTAATAGCACATAGTGATGAAGATACCTAGTAACTTCTCCTCTGTTGTTTCCAACTGACAAGTCTCATAGCCGAGATTAATGTTTATACTCAAGGGTATGATCTGGCACTTTGTCCCAGTGTCCCTTTTGTGACAGAAATCTAGCATTTTGTATTATGTGAGAAACTTCAGTAAAAAGAATTTAAATGAAACTTTTTAAAATGTGAACTTCTAAAAGCCTTACTGAGATAAGTGGGATGATAAAAAACCTTGTGATTGCTCAGATACTAGGGGCTCAGTTCAGTTACTCACACATCGGTGTCTAATCCCATAGGAACGCCATCTGGCCTCCAGCAGCTTCTTGAGAAGGGCATTGGCTCCCCATTTGTCACAGCTGCTCTCCCTGTGCACAAGTATCTGGCAGATAGAGAAATGAATCCTGCCCTAGGGATGAGACTCAGGTCCAGACTCAGATCATAACCATCAGATTATATCTTCAGTCTAGGTGTCTACAAGCAAGTTAGGTGTCCAAAGCTGTCCTTAAAGTCATTAGGAGCTAGATAAAAGAGCAAGTGGGTTCTAGGGTGCACTGTTCAACTATCCAGATGTGAAAGAGAAAATGTGAAAGAGCTGAAAGAAGTAGTAAATTCCCATTGAGATAATGGAGAATGAGATTGCTTGCTAAAGGCTTTTTGATGTTTCAGATGAAAAAACAAAAACATTTGCACCACAGTAAGGAGGAAATGAGAAATAATAATGATGGTAACATGCATGTCCCATTTCTTCATTTTTGTTCTTTAGCTGTCCACTAAGGCAGTAGTGTTGGAAGACAGAATATGAATGAATCTGAACAAGTCAATAGTAAGTGAGAATTTCAAGCTAGTGTAATTCAGCCCGCAAGGCAGGGCTCCTCTACCATTTATTCTTGTTGTCTTCAAGGCTCCTTATGTAAATATTTCGGATTTTGGCAGGGTGCTTTCTCTTTGTTATTCAAGTGAAATATTTGCTGCAAGCATACTGAATGAAGTCTGCTTCGTAATTATTTGCAGTAACAACTCAGCAACGGAGACTTACGGTTGTAAGACTGCCAATTCTGTATTAATGTGATCTTCTTTCCTCCCTCTCCCGGCTGCAGCAAGCACGTGGTTGGTGTAGGAAGTCTGCAAAGCAGAACAAACAACCATATCCATCTGTGTCAACAGATTCCCGCTTCACCACTCTGCCAGCCGTTCTTCCTCAGAGCCACCAATCTGTCCCTGAACAACCAAAAGAAATGGGTCAAAACAAGGTACATCACGCAAGTGGCCTTGGTCATCATCTTGGTTTCTCCCAGCAGGACTTGAGACAGAGTGAACAAGGAGACTTCACACGCAGATCTAGCAGTGCCTCCAGCATTTCATGGTCATTTCAACGAAGCAAGTCTCTGTTCTGCTTGCCCACAGTGAACTCCTCCTCAGCCTCAGAGACTTTTCATTTCAGTGAACCATTTCAGTTTTTAAATATTGGGTCACCTGCAACCAGGTTAAAAACATGGAGATGCAGCCCCAGGCTTAATGTTGACGACTTGGAGGGTGCCCAGGAGACTGATGTAGACACAGGGATGAAGCTGTCCTTCTCAGACCTGTCTGTAGTCTCTGCATACTCTACCCTTAATGGATTTTGCAATGACTTGGAAGCCTCTCTTCCCCAACAGAAGCAAATTATTGGTAAGACTAAACAGGCAGCCACCAGTGGAAGGCCTGTATCAGCCATGCTCAGTACCTTTGAGTCAGTTGATGGTTCGCTGCCTTCTTTCTCTGAGTGGTCTTCCAGCTCATTCACGTCAACATCTCTCTCAAAGCGTCACAAACAGTCCTTGAGAGCAGCTCCTTGTTCTCTGGATCATCGCGGTAGTGTTTGCCCAGCTTCATCAGCTAATGAAGAAGAATTTTACATCTGAGGTTTCTCTATCTTACACCTTCCAGGGCAAACATGTTCTATTTGTGAATGACAGCAGTGGGCCCACTTTGAGCTTGCAGAAGGTTCCTCACTGAGCAGGTAATGCAGCAGAGCATACTGAATATTTGAAGAAAGCGTTCGGATCCCTCAGAGATGGGCGTCCCCAAACTGTGTACAGTAAAGCAGTCTGAGCTTGCACTCTGTACATTTGTGCTGGAGGGGTTGATCAGAGGCTTGTCCAAGGCAGTGCAAGGTGGATGGTTTCTATGACTGACCCTTGGACTGGTGGTGAAAGAAGTGCCAGAAGCAGCACATAATAATCCAGTTTTCTTTGGCAGAAACTGAAGACTAATTTCCGACACCAAACTGCTTTAACTTTTCTGAGAAATTCCCTTAACTCAGGAAAGATGGGAGGAGAAAGGGGTCTTATTTCCCTTTCACAAGTTCCAAAGGCGGCTCTAAAGCACAGCAGGTCCCAGTAATACATCTTCAGTAGAGTCAGGCAAGACATTTCCTGTGAGGACATACACAGTTCCTTCTAACTTATGAGAGCTGGCCGTGCTGAGGTGGGAAGAAGCTTCACTCCTTCCCCAGGGGAGAGGAAGCTTCATTGTATCTGTCACTTTGACAGTCCAGGATGCGGAAAGTGCCAAAAGGGAAACTTTACAGAACATTTTCAAACCATCCCCTCAAAAAGCCCATCCTTTCCAGTTGGAAGGTTGCCATCTGGGCTGTTGTCTGACCCGCTCATGTAGACAGTGGTAAACCCAAGTAAACCATGTTTGCTACTTCTAACTCAGGCAATACAGAGTTTACCTTTTTGGAATACAAAACAAGTAAGATAACACAGCATTTTTATGTATTGCTACATCGCTAGACCCAAATACATGGCGGCTCCCAATTTTTTAAGAGGTTGTTATTTTACTGTTAAAAATAATTAGCACAGAAACTTATTCTTCATATTTCCAGTGCAAGCATACTTCTTTCTGAGTAAAATGCATTTCTTCTCAAATACCTCGCTCCAAAGGCAGAACAAGTCAAATTTTACTGGTTTTTCAAGTGATGTTTTTAAAATACGCGTTCTTGATAACCCGGTCTGCTCCAATTCGTTTGGTATTAAAAAAAAAAAAAAAAAGGAAGTAGGTAAGAAGCTGTTAATATGGCAGCTAAGTACCTTCACCAGGATTTAAGTTGTAAATACAAATTGCTTCATGCGTGTTCTGAAAAGTTACATTTTTGGCAGAGAAGTGGCACTGATTGCAGCTCTGGTCTAACCAGTGGGAAAATGACCGTGTTAAAAGGTGTATGTATAATGCTGTATGTAACCTATATACAGGTACAGATGCTGAAGACCTACCATGATGGTATTATGGTAGATGGAATAAAAACACATTTGTGGAGAAAAATGTTTGCTATATTACCAGGTAGTTTAACTCAGAAGAATTGCTGCTTTGAAA
>VYZM01018622.1:12320-54571 GCA_013398915.1 Dromas ardeola | reverse complement strand
GGCACACCCCTACTTTAAATAATATTTACAAAAAGTGGAACAGCTCCCCTGGCCCATTAGTGCATAGTATATAGAAACAATTCTGGAAGAAAGCCTGGGTGAAATTGAGTCCAGGTTTATAGGGGAGGAGGGGGGGATTCCATTAAAGCTGCACCCCCAATCCAGAGAGGCCAGAGGGATAGTCAAGAGCCAGGATGCTGCTCCTCAACGCTTTTTCATTTTGCTGTCATTTTCTCCACAATGGGAAAGAGGCATCAGGCTGAAGTCGAAGTCTCCTCTTTGTGAGATGCAATGATAGCATGTACCGGAAGTAGACCTTGTCTTTTGTGCTAAACACAACGTATAAATAGGAAAATCTATGCAAGCTCTAAGAGCACAGGAGATTATCAGCCTCCTCCTGCCCTCCAAACTGTTTAGGCTTACTGCAGTTTTGGGTAAACTGTTCTCTTAGGAAATGTCTGGGGCCAGAAATAGCACCAATGAAGGATTTGTCATGGTGTGTATGTGTTTACCTGCTCTATACTCCTTCAGAGTCCACGCAGTCTTTCCTCTGACTTCCATGGCCTTTAGATCAAACCCCCTCTGACCACAGCGGATCTGATCTATCCAAAGTTGTGCTCCATGTTGTTGTTAGTACCCTGTCAAAATACTTGTAAAACACTGTGAGGTCAGACCAGCAGTTTTTTTCATCAGCTTTCAATTCACCATATTAGCAGCAATGCCTAGGACAGTCAGGCTCCACGGGTTTAAATTTATGATTCCTTATTTTCTGTCATATTCATGGTAGTAAAAAAAAAACAAATGATGAAATAGCATTGTGTATTTATGGGAGAAGCATTTTATCTACACTAGCCACTTCCAGATATGACAACCAACAGGATAAATTTGATTCAAATCTGTTAAAAATTTTAGTATTCATTATTTGGGGAAAAAAAAAAAAAGGCCTTTTCACTAAATTTTAATAATATAGGTAACATTGATCTGAACATGAAATCAAAAACCAGTTTGAGCTGATGTGTCTGTCTGATCCTGGAATCATGCCAACATCCCGACTCCTGACAAAAGCCGTTTGGGGCTTTTAAGGAAGAGGAGGCTTTGAAACATCTTTCCGCCTCTGCAAGAAGGAGTTCAGCACATCTGGGGGCCGTCTCCAGATGCAGCAGGAAGCACTGGTACTGGAAGTCTACAAACAAGCACAGGATAGCTCAAGTGTCAATTGTGAGGCTCACGTGAGGCATTAAGTCATCTCAGCTCCAGATTATACCATGTTAATCTTAACGGGAATAAAGTCAAATGAGCTTCCACGGACTCTGTATTTATGCTGTCTCCACTGGTTCTGTCTCCAAGTGTTTCTTTCTGTTCCGTTTACTGATACTTAACTAGAAATTAAAGTTTTAATTGTTTACATTCGTGGTGCTTGTAACCAAATTTTGGAATAACTGAGTGTCCTGCTGTCAGGAAGAAACAGATACTATAACGTACAGAAAACTTTTTGTCTATAATAAAACAAGCCAGATTTTGAAGCGTGTTTCACTGAAGGTAGGCTTCATTAATTCTCTTCCCATTATTTAAGAAGGGGCTAATCTCTTCAGACAGTTGAATATGCACAAGTTTCATGGCATTTACTTACGTATCGTATTGTTTTGGTTAAATTATGAACAATGTCGTTTGATAACTGCGGATTTACCCCGAACTTTCTCTCCTTCTCAACCCAGAAGGCATTGCTTCTGTGAAATAAAATAGAGATGAAAAGTCAGTTGTGCTTAATGTTCTGTGTGTTCATTTATGAAGCATTGTAGACTCACTGACTATTTTAACTAGGCTTCAAAATGAATGCAGTGACACAAGCTCTCCAGCTCTTGGCAGTGTGTGTCGGTGGGATAATTGCAAAATAAACATAGCAAAAATATTTTTATGTTGGACTCAGCTTTGCCTCTGCAGACCAGACCTTTTGTTTTTCACAAAACATTGTTATTGTAAATCATTTGCTCCAGTAAAGCTGAATGATAAAATAGGAGCTGTGACACATAATGGTAATCTTGCATGCTTAAATCCCATCTTGGTTTGTTTCATGTACGTTGGTCTTCATAATAGTGCGTCTCTTATTTCCATCAGTGTGTGGTGTCCTCATGGGATGAGTCTGCATGTCAACATTACATTGTATATGCAAAGTAATGTAGATTTGGCTTTATTTAGTTTTTATGGTTTTATGGTTTAACATTGTGGGTTTTAGCTATATTTATGTGGCAGTTATTGAATCGTAGAAACATCAGGAGTTGGAAGAGGCCTCTGGAGGTCGTCTAGTCTAAAGTGTCTGCTGAAAGCAGGCACAAAGCTGCACAAACCTCAAAGCTTTGAAGTTAAATCAGGTTGTTCGGGACCTTTTCTGATCAGGTTCGAAAATATCCAAAGGTTGCATTTTCCCAGTGACTCTGGGCAACCTGTGCCAGTGCTTAACCACTGTCATGGTGAAGAATTACTTCCTAATCTGCAGTCAGAATTTCCCATGTTTGAACTTGTGATTTTTCCCTCTTGTTTTGCTGTGTACCTCTGAGAAACTCTGGTTCTGTCTTCTCTATAGTCCCCCTTTAGGCGGTGGAAGACTGCTGTTGCTCCCGCAGCCTCTCTTTGTGCATCATATACTCTAGCTCCCTGACCATCTCAATGGCTCCAGCCCCTCTGAACTCTTTCCAGTTTGTCAATATCTCTTTTGTGCTGGGGAGCCCAAAACTGTATGCAGCGCCCTGGATGTGGTTTAAAGGGTGCTGTGTAGGTGGGAAGAATTATTTCCATCAACCTAACTCCCTTGCATATACCACCCTGTATGCTGCTGACCCTATCACTGCAAGGGTGCACTGTTTACTCATGCTCAACTTGTACTTCACTGGGACACCAAGATCCTTTTCTACAGAGCTTCTCCCTAGCCAGTAGGTGCCCAACCTGTGCTGTGGTACAGGGTTAGTCGACATGAAGTGCAGGACTGGCATTTGTCATTGTTGAAGTTTGTGATGTTCTTGTTGGCACCCTCCTCCAGCTAGCGAAGGTCTCTGTGAATGGCTGGCCTGCTCTTCAGTGCATCAGTCACTCCCCTCATTGGGAGTCGTCTGCAAACTTGCTGAGGGTGCATTTCATCCCTTCATGCAAGATGTAGACAAAACCATTGAACAGCACAGGCCTCAGTGTTGACCTCAGAAGAATGCCACTTGCAGCTGGCTTCCAGTTAGACTTTAAACTGTTGTCCAGTACCCTTCGAGCCTGATAGTCCAGTCAGTTATTGACCCACATGGTAGTCCACCCATTGAGTCCATGTTTCCTTGATTTAGCTGCAAGGATACTGTGGGAGACTGTACTGAAAGCTTTGTTGAAGTCAAGCAAAATGACATCCACTGTTCTTTCTCTACCCATCAAGAAAGTCATCTCATCAAAGATGGCAATTGGGTTAGTTAGACACGATTTACTGTTGGTAAATACATGCAGGCTGTTCTAAATCACCTTCTTGTCCATCTTGTGCCTGGAAATGTCTTTGAGGAGGCTTTCTTGATAATCTTCCAGGGGTCTGAGGTTAGACTGATCAGCTTGTAGTTCCCCAGACTGTCCTTTTTGCCCTTCTTGAAGTGGGTTATGATGTTTTCTTTCTTCCAGCCATCTGGGACTTCACCAGTCACCACAACCTTTCAAAACTGATAGAAAGCTGTCTCACAATGACATTGGTGAGTTCCTTCAGTGCTGTCAGATGTAGCCAATCCAGCCCCATGGACCTGTGTCTGTCCAGCTTATTGCAATGCTGACTCAGTCTTCCCCTAGTGTGATTAGTAAGTACCTTTATCCTCTAACTTTTGCTGCTAGACACAGACACCTGGCAGGCCTGACAGCAGACCTTGCAAGTGAAGATGTTGTGACTGAAGATGAAGGTTTTTCCAGTCAGCAGATTTTTTCAGTTACAGAAAATGGGACCTGTTCTAGTCTGTTCTGAACCAGTTTCCAATTGCTCAGAGAAGGCTTTATCTTTCTCCATTTCTTGACTGAGTGAGTTGTAGCAGATGCCCACAACAATATCCCTTTTGTTGGCCACTCCTGACCTGTGAGCTCTTGACTGTCTCATCCTCTGTTCCCTCGCAAATGTGCATGCATTGATGCCACTCAGTTGCCCAGAACTCAAACCCCACCACCATCTGCCATCCTTTCCTAAAGAACCTGTAGCCAGCCACAGCAGCTTTGGTTACACATCTATCCCATTACATTTCTAATCATCTGGTTTCACATCCTGAGAGTGTTGAGGTCTTTCAGGAGTGATTTTCAGGTTCATCAGCGTGAAAAGCAGAATGGAACTACCCTGGTCTTGGTAAGACAGTCCCATCTCACAAAGTGCTTTGGAAGCAGAGTAAAACCGTGGATGCATTAACTATTGAAGAAACCAGAATATTGGAACACATTGGTGTTTTCAGTGGCTGACATCAGCAAGGATGTGAGCACTTGTGGCCTGTACAGAAGCTATTTGAGGCCTGCAGTTTCATGCCTAGGTAGCAAGCACTGCAGTGGCCTAGCTTGGACACCTGAGCTGCCTGTATAAGAATATATCAAAAGGCTATACAAATGATTGTGTGGCTCAGGAAGCTCTGAGGTGCCATAAATGACACTTTTGTAAATGGTTTTCCTCTCTTGAATTTGTCCAGTTGCTTTCTGAGCCCGTTTATCGTCTGCAGCATCCTGTGGCAGGGAGTTCCACTGCTACATGTGGAACTACTACATGTTGTACAAGAAGGGTTATCTCCCAAACCTGCCACCTGCTAACTCCATTTGATATCCCCTGGGTTTGTTCTAGGGAGAGACAGTCGATAAACATTTCTTGTTCGCTATTTTCAGACCACTCATGATTTTTAAGATTTCTATAAAACCTCCTTCTGTTCTGTTTTTTCCTTTTAAGCTGAGAAGTCCTAATGTAGTTAGTTATTCTTCATAGGAAAACTGTTCCATGCTTTTGTTCATCCTTGCTACTCTTCTGCATTTTTTTCTATTCTGCTATGTGCTTTTTGAGCTAGGGGGTCCATAACCCACGCAGCTGTAGATGCACTGTGGGTTTACAGAATGGCTTGAAGGTGTTTTCCGTTTTATTCTCTGTTCCTTTCTTAGTAATGTGACTTGTTGCTTTGACTGTGGCTGAGCACTGAGCTACCCTTTTCATAGATCTTTATATCGCTCCAAGGTCCAATTCCCAAGCAGTAAAAGTCAGATCAGAGCCTACTATCATGTATGTAAAATTAGGGGGTTTTTTTAATGTAATTAATTTTAGAATTAGCTACATTGAATTTCGTCTGCCTTTTTATTGCCCAGTTGCTGTGTATTGTGAAACTCTTCTGCAACTTCCTCAGTTGTCCATCATCTTTACTATCTTGGATGCTTAATAACCACAACAAACTCCCATCTCATGAAACTTCCCTTTTTCCAGGTTTAAGTCATGCTGAACAATACAAGCTTGAGTACAAATCCCTGCATGACTCCACTGCCAACCTCCTTCCACTGTCAGAACCGGCTATTTATTTCTACCTTCTGTTTCCTGCCTTTTAATCAGTCCTTTATTCACATAACCTTACCTCTTAAATCATCACAGCATGACTTCTTTAAGAGGCTTTGATGAAGGACTTTGGAAAACTGTTCTTAGCTGTACATTTATTTGTTGATGCCTTCTGAAGCCTCTAATAGATTTATAAGGTGTGATTTCCCTTTATAAAACCATGCTGACTCTTCCCCAAACTAACTCGAAATTATTTCTGTTCAGATAATGAATTCTCTCTCATCTGAGTACAGAACGATCCTCCCTGTGGCATCCTT
This sequence comes from Dromas ardeola, assembly GCA_013398915.1. Classification (NCBI taxonomy): domain Eukaryota; kingdom Metazoa; phylum Chordata; class Aves; order Charadriiformes; family Dromadidae; genus Dromas; species Dromas ardeola. Next base: position 48,742 of record VYZM01018622.1, on the reverse strand, counting down.
TCCCAGCTTCCAGGACTCAGCAGAGTGCAAATTGCTAAATTTACACAGAATCCAGACTTCCTGAGCCAAAAACTGTGTTCAGATCACTGTGTGACCAACTGCTACATTGTGCTACCAATGGATTTATCCTCCGTCAATTTGTCAAATTTTCTGTTGAATCTCTTTTCATTCCTCGGGTTTCCACAACAGTTCATGGTAATGAATGGCATTGAATTGATGCTCTGCATGAGAAGATAAGTCACGTTTATTTGCAGCCTTCACCCAGATAATTTCACTGAGCACTTCCTGTTCCACCAGAAGTCAATGCAGACTGCTGGGCAGTGTTACTTCAGTACCTGGGAAGGATCCTGTTGCCCTGAGCCCAGGAATGAACGGCTTGTGAGATAACTGGGAGGAAACATCCTGCACACGTGCATGTGGGGGAGGAATCCAACTGCTTGATGTGGAAAGCCCTGCAAGGCCTTCTAAATCATGTGATGGAAAATGTCTACAATAGTAAATGGAAGAGGGATAAGGAGAAGGTTCAGACACTGTATTGTTTGGATGCATGTTGACTCTGTTTTGAACCTCCTCAAGCAGCTTTCTCCAGGACATTACCTGGTGCCCTTCACCCTAAGGACTGTTCCCACTATGGAAGAGGCTATATCAAGCCTGGACCCTTCTGTCTCCAACACTGTCCCATCAGACTTTGCATCCTTCTGTGCTCCCACATGCCTTTGGTCATCCGACCGGGCATGAAACACAGCCCCTCGGGGTCATGCTGTAAAAACACTTCTCAGATGGACTGCAACGGAGTCCTCACTTTATTTCAGATGACAATCTCCCCTGCAAAATGGGATAATTGTGCCCTAGAGCCATAAGGATCCCGCAACAGTCCAGGAGGGATGCCAAGCCAGCTGCTCTGTGGTACGCCTGTGACCAATGGGACAGCTCTGAAGGGTTTGGACACGAGTCATAGAATCACAGAATCATAGAGTGGTTTAGGTTGGAAGGGACCTTAAAGATCATCTAGTTCCAACCCCCCTGCCATGGGCAGGGACACCTCCCACTAGACCAGGCTGCTCAAAGCCCCATCCAGCCTGGCCTTGAACACTTCCAGGGATGGGGCATCCACAGCTTCTCTGAGGAACCTGTTCCAGTGCCTCACCACCCCCACAGTAAAGAATGTCTTCCTGATATCCAATCTAAATCTCCCCTCTTTCAGTTTAAAACCATTCCCCCCCGTCCTGTCATTACACTCCCTGATAAAGACTCCCTCCCCATCTCTCCTGTAGGCCCCCTTTAAGTACTGGAAGGCTGCTATAAGGTCTCCCCGGAGCCTTCTCTTCTCCAGGCTGAACAACCCCAACTCTCTCAGCCTGTCATCATCGGAGAGGTGCTGCAGCCCTCTGATCATCTTTGTGGCCCTCCTCTGGACCCATTCCAACAGGTCCATGTCCTTCTTGTGCTGAGGGCTCCAGAGCTGCACTCAGTACTCAAACAGTGCTGGGTTGGCCTTGAAGCTGGAGATCAGTATTCAGCTCACTTCTGTTTAGCAATTTACACATGGTGTTGCTTCAATGTGGCCACAGATAGTACATCTGGAGTCTTTTAGAGCTTCACAACTGAACAGGCACACCCTGCCTCTGCCTTGACTCAGCCTTTTCATTAAGCATGGTTCACTTTAGAATCAAGTGTCCTTTTTAATCACTCTTGTCCTGAATATGAGGCATAAAATGTGAAATAGCTTGGTAGGTGGAGGCCATTAATGCAGTCTGCCCATTGTAAATAAAAACTGCTGACCATTAGTACATAATGAAATGGAAATGGGAAAGGATTTAGCCAAAGCTGACCAATCATTAAGAGAAATGCCCTGTTCACATCTCCGTGACTGCAGAGTACCTGTATTTTGTGACGGCATCGCAGCAATGCAGTATGTTGGGGTTTTCTGTGTGTACCTCGCTGGGAAGCCACCGGCCTGCAAAAGTTGCTAGTGCCATCTCGTGGTTTTCATGGACACGAGTGTCAGCGCAAGGAGCTGCCACCCCAGGAGGGTGACGCCTGCAGAGCACACAGCGGGGGACCCTGGCACGGTCCCCTCCGCACCCCGCAGCGGTGCCTGGCACAGCCTGAGACGTGGCCCTGTCCCAGGGACTGCCGGGCGCTTTGCAGCACACGTCCCCGAAGAGCACGGGGTGAGCACGGTGGCATTCGCTTCACAGCGCGGCAGAAAGCAAGCCTTGCTCCAGCCATCTCCGCCAACAAGACCTGCCAGCCCTTGCACCCCCTGCGCCCTGCATTTCAGTATTAGCTTGTGACGGTGCCGTTGCTGGGCTGCCACCCCGCTGCTGCGCTTTATCGCGCCCCCCCTTTCATCACAAAACTGGGGAGCAGAATAACCCAACACCTTGATGACCCAAAAGGCCATTTTGTGTCGTTTTGCTGCACCAGAGCCAAGGGCAAGGAAGCGGACACATCCCGTGGGGCAACCACTCAAGGTTGCGCTTGGGATGGAGACGAGCATCTGCTGCGAACAAGCCCTTGAGCACAACGCAGTAAGCTGCCTGGCTGTCACAAATTCCGCTATTTACTTTGATGAAAATTTTAGCCCTCCTGGTACGGAGATAATCTGCTAAGTGTGACCCAACTCCTGCCAAGACAATGCTGCTTGTGAGGTTAGCAGTGCCACCTGCCACCAGCGCTCCTGTTCCTTAGGTGTAATGAACTCAGTGACAGGGCCTCCCAGAAGATACGATTTAAGAATGCAACACATAATAATACCAATTTTATTTATTCCTCCTACTTCGGTGAATTAACAGCTATCTATTTGCAGTTCACATGTGCTATTGCATGGGCTTTATTTATTTTTTTTTAATTGGACTTGATTAGGAGCAGGTGATTTTTTTGCATGGTTTGTCATGACGCGGCAATGAGTCCTACTTTTTCCTACTCTGTTTGGGGTTTTTTTGGTCACGAGAAAGCAAAGCTTTAATTAATTACTCTGTGGCTCTGCTCATGGATTTTGACTAGTTGCCAGTGTTCCCTTGTTGTGTCACATAAAGCCACAGAAATGCAGCCTCTGCCCTTAAGTTTCTCTCCCCAGCACTTGGCTGCTTTGCTTTCTTTCAAGAGCTGATCAATCTGTGGTTTTTCCCACAGGAGGGATGAGGATGTTCATTCCCACCCTGCCACGTGTGTAAAGACTGTTCAGAAGTTTTGAAGAAAGGAGTTTTGGAGCTGCCTGTGGCAGCGATAGGAACAACGACTGCTGGGGCTGCTGCTGCCACCCACCTGGGTAGAAGATGGGGAGGTCAGGGGAGTGCTGGGACAAGCCAAAGGGCAGGAGAGGAGCAGAAAGATAGGACACAGCTGTGACCTTCCTCCCTTTTTCTAGCCCCAGATGGTTCACCAGCTCCAGGCATGCGGGGCCATGCAAAACCCTGCTCTTCAAGGCAACGGGTGAGATATGGGGATGGTGGAGGGGAACCATCAGCCCCGGTGCTAAGGACACTAAAGCTGTCAGGTTGACAAGACAGCCCGAGTGCACAGAGTATTTTCCAAGTTTCCAGGACAACCTTTGCTCTGAGCTGACGGGCTGGTTTGCTGTTTAAACCCCTTCCTTTGCAGATGAGTTCCCTTGGATTCATGCTGCCTGTCCCCACAGACACTCCTCTTCCCTGGTCTCCCCCTTCCTTCCCTTAATCTTCCCGTTTCTTTCCCTTCCCATCCAGCTCATCCCTCTCCTTCACAAAACCCCAGGCCCATAAAAATCACACTAGCCCCTCCTTGGCCAACACGAGCCTGGAGGTGCTCCCGCTCCCCCAGTTCCCTGACACATCCCCTGGCTCATCTTTTCAGACAGGACCCAAGTCTGGGGCTGCACCTGCAGCTCTGTGTCCAGAATGAAGCTGGACAGGACCCAGGCTCCTCTCCTCCTGCCCACTCCTCTTCTTAGCATCTCCTTACTAAATCTATGGGATTCGGTCCTTCCCTTATCTCTAGCACACTGCAGGGTAAAAAAACACCGCTTTCAGCATCACTGGGAATCGCTCAGTGACCACCGCAAGGATGCAGCTGCAGGTGTGCCCTGCTCTTCTCTGCACATGGAGGCTCATTGTCTATTAGACTTACCAGGTCACCAGAACCTTTTCTGATGCTGTGATTTTCAGTAGAAGGTCCAAAGAAAACCTAGCTGCTCACTAGAATGACAGCTAGCTTGCAGCCTGACATGAATGAAGAGCATAGCAAGATGGAACAGATTTTTGCCCCAGGCCTTCTCTGCTGATGTGTTAAGTTTGGCAGCATCACTTGGAAAAGAAGTGAATTAATCTTATTGGAGCTGTGTACAAAAGAGGCTGGGGGGAGGGGGGAGGAGGAGGGGGGAAAAGGATGTGTGAATCCATGTTGATTATTTTGAAGCCATAAACAAGTGGCATCAGAAAAAGAATTTGACAACCATATGGACTTTCAGAAGTGTGAAATCTTCTGAAAATGATATGCAATCATGTAAAGACTGGCATGAAAAGAAAAGATGACTTGAGATATGGATGGATGAGAAGTACAAACAGGGGACTGCAATCTGTGGTACAGGAGTTAAGATTCTGGGTACATGAAAAGAATGCTATAAAGAAAAAAAGTATATAAACTAAATTAAATGAAATTAAACTACATAAGAGAATTCTCCCAAAGGTGATGGATAGTAATAACAGTCAGTCCTATTTTCTGTTGTTGATTCTTAGAACTAGACTCTTTGGGGGACTGCAATCTCAGGGATTGAGCAACAGCTTTTCCATGAAAATAATCACTGTTTTCCTGGGAAGCTTCACTGAAAATGCCACATGCAATCTGGATTTTACACAGTGCAAAAACTACACGTACAAGGGCACAGGTCGTGCTGCTGGGCATCAGCTGCTTCCACTGAGTTCAGTAACTGATGTGACCGTGCTAGGCTTCTTCCCTGATGTTGACCGAGGGGGACACTTCTTATCCCAGAGCTTGGGAGGTGCTGGCGTTGCCCCTGAGAGGCAAGTAGGATGACAAGAAAGCAGATTTTCAAATTTTGTAACTTCAGTGTAGCTCATCTCCATATGCCTTTTATGTGCATGTGCCAGGGACGTCTTCCTGGGCCACGGGGCCTGAGAGATGATGGTGCATGATATGAAGTCACTCACACATCGGGAAAGGATTTAAGTGCTGCTCTGCTGTCTTGGGGAAATGGGGGCTATTGTCAGGGGCAACTCATGAGATCTGGACAAGTGCCACAATGCTGCATGAGGTCTTACCTGCTAGGAGGAGAGAAGCTTGAGAAGTCTGGAATCTGTCCGAGGGACTAAGTTTAACTGCTGGCACTCTGAGCCTCTTTACAACCTGAGTGTTTGACACCTTTCACCTTTGAGATATTGCAGTGCACAATACTGTGAGACACAAATTGCAGCAAAAGTCTATTCAGGTGTGATTTATAAAAGGCTCTGATTTGCCTCTGAGTTCAGCTTCCACTTTGGTAGCAGTCCAGGTCCAGATACTGGTTTGTAATGCTCCTCACACTGTGAGAGAATGGGAAAAGCGGATGAAAGGTGAAAAACTGAAAGTGGAAAACAAACCATCCGTGCCATCCTAAAGAAGCAGGGAAAAAAGTAGGCTGAATACTCAGAGGAGAAATGATCTATCAGGAGAAAACACAGATCAGGGCAAAAGATAGCTTTCATGAATCAATAGAGATGTAGGATGGAATGAAATGGACAATGTACATATATTTGTACCGATACCGATATATCTGCAGAACTTTGGCTGTGAAGTTACTGTGGTTTGGAAAGAGGAAAATGATATTACCCATGCATACTGTAAAGCACGTTATTGCAGCTCACCAAAGCACTGGGGTCTCAACCCAAAAAGATGCAAAGATGACCAAGATGACCAAAGGAGCCCAGAATCAACTGAAAGATCCTAGCTGATCTCTCAAGAGAGCAGTTGTGTGATTTTGGAAGCCCTGTAAAATGTGTGTTTGTTTAGCTCAGCAAAGGTGTGTGAAACTTAGTAACTATCATTTCTTCCCCCTTCAAGCTGACAATGGCTTCTTACCTGAACAGCAGTGGCAGCTCCTTCTCCATCAGTAACAGATATTCCCTGAGCCACAGAGAAAGCAAAATGCCCCTCTGTGACGTGGTGTATAACCAGACACTCATGTGGCAGCTCCAGGATGCAGATGTCTAAGAAACAGCTAAAAAATTCTTACATGGTTGGTTCCTTACGGCAGCCACAGCAGTCTGAAAAGGGCTTGTGTGCCTGGCAGCTTCTCTTGGCTACATCCATTAAGAGGTATCCTGCCTCCCTACAGTCTTCACCGGTCTTACAAAAAATGGAAAGTTTCAGACAGCTTGCCTCAGCTGCCTGGGGAAGGTGGTGGGAGTCAGGGAAGGAGGAGCTCCTGGGAGATCCAGGCTTTACGACTGCAGAGCGGATCGGACAGGGGAGGATGCACATGTGTGTCCCTCGTAGACCAGCTATGGTGTCCCATCAGGGAGGTATCCCAAGAAACCTAACTTCGAAGCAGCTGAAGGGAGGTGAGAGGGATCCCAGCCTTGTTCTGCCATTGCACGGGGTCAGTGTTGAGGAGCCCACGTGAGTCATGCTGAGCGCTGAGAGAGCAGCTGGGACATGGCGGGGATGGACAGGTTGTTCCATGCTAAGCACCAGTAACAAGGTTTCTGGGGAAATATCTGCACTTTTTTTGTTCTTCAGGCCATTTCCTGTCTCACCTGTAATGCTCAAAGGCATTTTGTGCTTTTCTCCAGTGTGGTTTGTATCTCAGCAGGGTACCTGCTACAGAATTGCCTACCTCTGTTTTGCTTTGCGCGCAGAATGAAGAAAGCACGGAATCTGGAACATACACTCCTATAGTCTGATATTTTGAGTTGCTCTTTCCATTCTGCAATATTCCCATTAGACTCCAATGTCTTTAAGAAGTCAGTACATACACAAAAATGTTCACACATACCTTAAATTTTTCCATATGTGTCTTCTAAGTACACCCATTCTCTCTCCCCTTGCCTTTCATCAGGCCATCGCAACACCCAACAATCTTTTTTTGCTTGGTGACCTTAGCACAGTCACCAGTAAATTTAATGTCCCATGTCTCCTTCCCCCACTGAAGGGACCAGCAAGAGGGATGAGAATGTGACAAACTGTACAGAGAAACATAAGTCTCTTTTGCTATTTAAAAAGGAAGCTCCTGAGAATACTTTAAGATGCCATGATCTGTATTTTCAGACTGTGGAGTGACAGGCCTAAAGAAAAGCGTATCAAGACCCTCCTTATTTCTTTATTTAATGAGGTACGGGGTTTAGCTGAGGAATTTAAATGATTGACTGATAAGTATTTGGAATTCTTGAGGGTCATAAAGATCAAGGCAAATGGATCAATCCAAAATAATTCATTTTGACACTGTGACAACTGCTAGCTGTTTCTTTTTTTCCCCTAAACAAACTACAAGTATGTTTTCTCTTCTTGAAACGATGAAGCAAAAGAAAAGTCTGGTTTTCTGAGGAACTGCAATATTAAACGTCCCCATATTTGACAAAAGCACTTATGAACCAACGTAGCTGTTCTATCTCTAAAAGAAACAAAACACTGAAAAACAAGCATTTCTTAATTTCATGGTTCATTCATTCATCAGCTGGTCCTTTGACACTTTTTCTTAATTAATAGAGTTGTTATGAGACAAAGCAGCAACAGAGACACATTAAGCAAGGAGAAAAAAATCCATTGAGAAATAAATGTTTTACATTTAATTACAACAGTCTTGCAGTGAGCATATGTGCTATGCCACCTCTCAAAGAGAATCAGCGCAGCGTTGTGTCCTTGAAGAAGTGACCTTCAGAAAGAGCAATTAGCTTTTTAACACTTTTCCTTTTCTATTCCTAGTGATATTTCTGATGAAACAAGATAGTTTAACAGTTTCATTTTGTCTTCTTCCAGAACACAGGTTTGCCATTGTCAAACATACAACCTGAGGGGCTGGGAATATAGCATTGCTGAGGGTCCTAGCTTGAAAGGTATCTCAGGCCAAAAGTTCACAGAGAACAACTCCACATGAAACACCGGCAGCTTTCCTGTTGTGAATGGCACATGCCTTCTTCACGGCTTCACACAAGATCCTCATCCACATGGTCTTCCCAAAGAAAAATTGAGAATAACATTGTGTTACCAAACCTGGGTCCAATGTAGTGCTGCTTATTACAGAGAAACCTAAACAAAAGAGTATTATTTTGCTAGGTGCCTATTCCAGCAGACTTCAGTTTAAAGGAGGAGAAGGCAGTGGATGTTTTCTGTAAGAGCTGGGCCTGCATTAGAGCCCTGAAAGCTCAGCTTGGAGCCAGCTTTCTTCTGCTGCCAGACTCCAGCTGTGTCGGAAAGAGCTCATGGCTGGATATGAAGCAGGCCGCACAGTGATACGGGAGAGGGCAGCTTCCCAAAATTACTGCCACACTGGGGATTATTTTAACTCTCTTGATCTCCAAGAATGGCTACGGCTCAGAGAGGAATTGCTTCAGCGCTAAGGGGAAAAAAGAGAAGAACGAGCACAGAAAGTAAACAAACTACACTGGAAACCAGCACTTGCTCATGCGAGTACGTGCTCAGCCACTTCTGTGGCCTGAGATGGCTTTTGGCTCTCCCATTTGGAGCAGTCTGAACAAAGGTAAACCCCAAGCAGTGAATCCCGCTGTGTTCAGCAGATTGGAGGTGCCCTGGTCACTATGGGATCTGAAGAAAGTCCACGTAATTCCTTGGTGAATTGGCCTAACATTAGCCACTTCAGGATCAGCAAGTTCCTTTTCAGGATCCCGTGTCTGGGACATTCTTCTCCCCGACCTTTGTTCTGCTGCTTCCTCCTTTTTTGCATCTGTAGGAACATTTGCGGCAATATAGAAAAAAAATTTAAATTTTAAAGTTGTTTCCCCGAGCCATAAGGGCGATCCTATCAGCCTGCCTTGATCTGATGCAGAAGTCCTGGGCGACCATCACAAATGAGGCAACATGACAGAGGCAACGGTCCATCAGGGCTGAGGGTCTGTGAAGAGCAGCAAGCTCTGTTGTGTCCTTCCGAGAAAAACTTTGTTTTAACGTCTTGTCTCCCTATTCAAGTGCTGGTCTGGCCATGCCACTGCTACAACGATCAAGAGCTGGGGCTGGTAACATCTGGCATTAATGCTGGGTAGGTCTTATTTTGGGTCTGCACCAATCTTCTCCTGCCACCTCGTGTACCCAGTTTCGTCTGTTGCCTTAGCAGATAGTGGACCAACCCTGGCAGAGTTGAGCACCATCGCCTCCTGACACCAGTGGGTAGGAGGGTGCCACTGCAAATTACTGCTTTTTCCTGTGGGATTGAAAGCCATGAAGTGGCTTCAGCTCTCACCCTGCATTGCACCTTTATCCTTGCACCCTCATACATGTCTGGGAGGGGAGAAACGCAGCTGCCACGGGTAAGCACTGGGTGACAGAACCTGAGGCAACTGCCCAAGACCCCAGATTGTGACAGGGATGGGAGGGAGGGGGGCTCGGGAACGGCCCACAGACAGCACTGGGCCATCACAGGGGAGGGGAAACGGGTGGCACAAGGTCAGCTGCTGGCCAGGGAATCAGCTGGATGATTTCCTGAGCTCTTCCCTGAAGACTAAAGAAATCTGCTTTGCCTCCTCCTGAGAAAAGCCCCTGGATTATTCTTAGCAGCTAGCACTCTCTCAAACACAGCGAAGAGAGACAGGAGACTTCCTTCCAGGAGACTGATGGTACTCTCAGATGCTCCATTAGGAGAGAAAGGACAATCTGGCCTCAGCTGCTGCATCTCCTTGTTCAGGAACCAAATGCCAGGTCCAGGTCTCAGTTGGTAGACACCTGCTCAGTCCTGTGAAGGATGTGTGCTAGGGCAGTTTCCTTGCTGGAAAAGAAAAAAAAAAAGACCTGCTATAAATGCATACATTTTTGTAGAAGACTGTCAGCGGGAAATCAAGGGTGAATAACAGGGGGGAACACGTTCACGCAAAGTGGTCCATTTCTGAGCCAAATTAGCCAGGCCACATCAAATTGGACACCAGCAGCAGATGCAACCCATCCACCCTGCTGTAAATCATCCCCTTAATGCTGTCTTCTGCTCTGACTTTAACTAACTTCAGTTACCAGATCCCAATGCCATGGTGAATGTATTTATTGATCCACCTTTGGATCTCTTTCCCTTGCTCTTATCCTCAGTGCTGTAACCTACCTTTGCATTTTCTTCAGCAGGACTCTTCCTCCCTGTGCATGGCTGTCCCTTCAGGTCTCCTCAGCTGTTGCTCACAGCAGTCACGAGCACAGGATGAGCCCATCGCCTGGATCACTACGTAGGAATACTTGACACAGCAGTTCCTCTATAGAGATAGTAAGCCAAAGGCTTTGCCTTTCTTGATGCAGGACACCGTGGGCTGTGAATGATCCCACATCGGGAGGGAGGGAAGAGGAGTCTGGTCTCAGGAAGGCTCTTTTGGTCTTTTGGTTTGCACCAGGACACGTGGACCATGGCAGCCTGAGAGCTTTGCTGCGGCCTCTGTGCTTCCCACTCCGTTGCACCTCCTCCCCATGCACCATGAGCAGACACATCCCTCTCCTCCCGGGCACTCTTGCTGCCCCCAACACCGCAGTGGTGCAAGGCTCTCACAGCTGCTTCTCCCCACCACTAGCGTAAGACTCTTCTCGTACCCGCCTTGCTCACTTTGCTGCTTGTTGGGTTTGCTTTATGGGCTACCATGAGGCTGGGGAAGACCTTCGGTGCCCTGCTTTCCATGTCTCATGAGGAGGGCAGAGCTCAGCTCCTCGGTAAGGGAAGGTGAGAGCCATGGTGTGCAGTGTGCAAGTAAAGACACACACACTCGCTCGCACTTTCCCAAGGCTCCATCAGACATGGTGCTTGTACACAGGAAAGAAAAAGAGAGAGAACTTGTACCCACAAAGCCGTGTTCCTTTGCTGCTGAAAAAGAAGAAATTGATCTCTGTATTTCCATGCTTTTCATTTTCTGCCCTATTGCAGTGCGGCACTGACAAATGCTATCTATAAAAAAGGAAGCCTTGACAGAAAGCCATTAGGAAGAGGCTTTCTTAGTGGCTTCCCCTTTCATTACAACTCCAGCTTCATGCAGCAGTCTCCCCACTTGGTGTCTAAAGCTGTATCTGCCTGTAACTCACCCACAACACGCAGCACTAGACCTCCCTCTGCGAAGCACATGCACCGGCAGATAATCCAGCTCAGTTTACCTCTGTGTACCTGGCAGCACGCTACTGTGCAGTGACCAAATATCAGAAGAGTTTGTGGTTAATTAGGATCAGATTAATCCCTGCTGACTGCCTGTCTCTGTGTAAAAAGGGCACTAGAGGTTAGAAAGTATTAAGTACCTTAAACGTCTACTTGCATAATGTAAAAACCTACTGAAGATCCAGACTTTGTGCTTGAAAGTGTTGATGTGAAATTATTTACCCCTGGGGGCATTTAAACATGCACCTTATCCTATCAAAGCAAGAAAATCCATTTTAAAAATTTCCAGGAGGAAATGTAACAAATATTTGGCTATGGAAAATAATAAACCAGCAGCGCAATGGAGACAAGACATCTACCAAAAAAAGGCCTTAGAGATTCTGAACATTATTTCCAACTTCTAAGAACTTAGTTCAGCATATGAAATATAATTTTTATAGCTGCAATAAAGCTTTTTCTGGGATACAATTGTACCTAGTTTTCTATTTTATTAGTTTCTATTTATCATAAAAATGCAATAGCTAATAATTAGATAGCTTCATATTTACACCCAGTCTATGGCACTCCCCGTGGAGCCCAGGGGTCTTCACAGAAAAGACACATTTCCTTGCTTTTATGTGTTCAAATTATTTAACACATTCCTAACACTAAAAAGCAGATTATATTTTGTTGAGGTGCTTAGCTGTCCCTAAGCATGTATGTGGTTACTGGATATGGAGAACTTTTGTGCTTTTCTCTTAATTTCAAATGTAATAATCTTTTCAAATGAAGAAGGATCCTGAGGTTGATTAAAAAAGCTGAGCGACTATATAAACAAAGATAACAGTAGAAAGATTTTTAGAGGCAAAACAGACTAATAAAGGATCTACAGATCTGTGAGAAAAATGTCAACTTTACACACATCTTCACATACGCTGATAGACCATCGGGCCTTTTTTACTTTCTTAATTTTTGTTACTGGCACATTTATATAAGTATTAGGGACATTTATATAATAACAGGATATTAGCTCCTTTTGAGGTCATCCGTTCTTGTGACTTATTCCGCATTTACAGCCATAAGCTTCTCATTGTGACATCACCTTGGCGGCCGCAGCAGTACCTGTGATGTCACCAAAAGGGATTATAACCTGAAGTGGGGGGTAAGCTGCAAGAGCAGATCGGCTCCTAAAGAATAAAGGTTTTGTTTTGCCCTGCTATAGCAGAGGGAGAAGGAAGCATCCCACCCACCTTTTCTCCTTGAGCTGTCATGGTGGAGCAGGACCGTTTTTCCACGCAGTGCTGGCTGGTAGTGTGAGGACCCTTGCTGCTGCCACCAAAACCTGCCAAGGTTCTGCCATGAGCTCTGGTGGAACAAGGCCGGTGAGGAAGCTGGATCAGACCCTCCAGAGCTGGGACGCCCACCTGCACTTCTGCTCTTTGGTGCTGCTGTGCCAGTGTTGGGATGGCACAAATACAGAAATCTGCTGAGGAAAGAGGCCACCAAGCTTGTCAGGAGAAATGCCCAACATTCAGGGACATCTGTGAACCACATCTGAACTGTCCCACAACTATTAACGTGTGGGGCACTCTGGTGAAAAAGCACTGAATGCCAAGGAGGAAACTCCTCCAGGCAGGAAGCTCGGGGCTGGCTGATTGGGAGGGTTTGGTTAGCTTGGGTGAACTCTGGTGCACCAAAGTGGGTGCGTGAGAAAATATGTGCAACATGTACAAATATGTACAACCTTTCTTCTCTGCCCAGCTCAGGGGTACATCACAAGCTGGGGGGAGATGGTAGGAAAACAGCTTGCTGAGAAACTGCAGCGAGCACAGGGAGGCACACACGAAAGCTGCAATGGGACACGTTGCAGATGTGCTGTACCTGCTGGTTGGGTCCAGCAGCCACAGGGGTTGGTCAAATGTTGTTCATTTGGGTTCAGTTGGTTTTCTGACCTGATGCCCAGGCTGAAGAGAGGGTGCCTGTGGGATGATAGGCAGGATATAAAAGCTGTGGCTCAGTACTAAGCCAGTTTGGCAATGTGTCTTTCAACGAGGATCCACCTGGTCAGTTCAGGCCACAGGAGAGGTAAAACCTCAGCCGATGAACTGGTCTATGCAGAGCTGCCCTGTAAATAACATTCTTCCACATTATTCACTCTTTAAGTTCCCATTTGATCTCACCTCTCTCGTCTACACAACCAAATCCCTCTTTCTGAAAACCAGGCTTCTTATGGGAAGTCATCTCCGCAACTCATACACATCTTCATGCTTTCATCTTCTGTTTGGTTCCCTGTCATTTCAGCCAGATCAGTAGCAGAAATTGCAGTTGGCAACATTCTCATACAAGGACCTCTTCCAATGTCATTTACTTGGCACCATTTATCTGGCACTGTAGGAGACTGTGATAGTCAGTTAGATAAGCATTCGGGGGGTATCTGAATTAAAATCAGCTTTTAACATACTTTATATTCCCTGCCAACAGTAAATGTATTTAAATTGTCAGTTCATGCAGTCATCTGGGAGGAAAACGTGCCGCCACAGTGCTGCTCCCCATTCCTGCTTTTGGCTCGCTGGTGAGTTTCCACCAGGCCCCATGCAGGGTACTGACTCTCTCCCAGAAGCATTTTAAATCTGCAGATACCAAAAGGGTGACTTCTGGGGGCAGAGGTGGCATTTCACTGACCGGCAAGCCAACTCTGGACGTGCTGATGCAGCACCCCTGAGCTACTGCAGGCAGCAAAGTAGCTGATCTGTGACAGCAGCCGTCACAGGTCATCTGTGCCCTCAGGAAGGGTCTTATCATATATTCACAGCCCACAGGGAAGAGGCTTTACTGCTAAGATCTTCATATAACACTGCAGGAAATATATACACAGCTGAGATTATGTCTTTGGAGCTCATGCATCGTTTCTCCCAGTGTTTCTTAAGCCATCTTCCCCTATGAGACATGCATAGGAGAACTACTTGGATTACAGTAAGGCTGTACAAAATCTTTACTCTCTCCTCAATCAGTTTTTCTTCCTTTTTCTAAAAACTCAAATAAATTTCATCAACCTAAAAAAAGAAGTGATCTTGTCCTTGTGTTTTCTCAGCCCTTTTGAACTCTGCCTATGGAAAACCATATAATGAGAACGGTCACCGTCAGGTAGAAGACTGGCCTGATTTGGGCTCTTATTCAACCTACGCTTCTGCATGTAGAAACATGTGTCTCTTCATCAGTGTTATGGTGTTAGCCTCCTTCAGTGAAAGAGGAACTCCTCTTTGCTCTGCTTTGCTTTCCACCAGAGAAAGGCACCATTTTGCCTACTGCGGAAGACATCACACAACGCATTAGCAATACCCACCCGCAGCTTGAAAAAGGAGTTGACTCCAGCACTTATAGTGCACATTGCTTGTTAACTTACTGCCTGGCTAAACGTTGGGCTGTTCCCACTACCTGTCTCCAAAAATGCTCCTGGGTACAGTTCAGGGATCGTTTATTTCAGGACTCATCCCAAAAGCCCCCCTGGCCCAAGGCTGGGTCCCACACAGTCCCCCAACACCAGCCCGACAGCCCTTGCATCCCCAAGGGTGCTTATGTGCCCTTGGGCATCTCCCAGGGCAGGAAACACTGGTTCACAGCGCAATGCTGTAAAATCACTGCTCCGTTATTCCACTTGCAGTATTAGAGATACAGGAAAATGAACTCACAAAAATGTTGTATTTATGTTTTAGAGCCATGGGGGCTGAAGGGGAGTGAGAGCCAAGTGCTGCCCAGTTTGGTCACAGCCAGCCCGTGCCACTGCCCCTCTGCTGCTTAGCCTGCAGCCATGGACAGGGAGGCTACCTCCAGCTATGAGAGTTGCCAAAAAGCCTTTATCACTGCTAACAGTGCTTCTTTCCACCTGGAGCTGGGCAGGAAGGTGTGAGGGAAGCAGTCTGGGGGTTCCTGTAGGATTCTGCACTGTGTGTCCTCCCCAGCAGGTCTCCGCTGGCCAGGTGCTAGCGCCAAGCCCATCTGTTCAGCGAGGCCATCCCCTGTGGAGGAGTTTGTTGCCACACCAACACATGGAGTTTGGTCTGAGATGCTATCACAGGGTCAGCTGGCTGGTTTTTCCTTTAATAAAGCCCTACAGAAATGATTCCCTTCATCATTGGACTTCTTCTTTGAAGGCCATCCTCTGCAGTGGTCATCCTTTGAAGCGCCAGATTTTGTCCTCACGCCCCAGCGGGAGGCAGAGGCAGTGGTGGGTTTTATGAGGCATGTGGATAGCAGTAAGCAAATTAACTTGAGCTTGCTCAGCTGGGTGTTTCGCAGCTCCACAGCCAACAGCCTCCCCGCAGAATAAGCTCTGTACAAAATGATGATGCAAATTTTTCTTATCCTGAAATTCGGCAGAACAACCTTCCTGACTTAGCGAATGTGTTGGTATCTTGCAATGTGGGCTCTCTCCTGGAGGAGAGATGTAAACAGGAAGGAAGCTGGTTTGGATTCAGTTTAATTTCCCCAGGGTTATATATGTTAAAGAGAGCAAGCACACAAAAAAACCCAGATGCAGATAGAAGGTTAAATTCTGTTCTCATTTATGAAGGGGCAAATGTACAGTAACCCTGCTGATAACAGGGTTGCGCTAGAGCGAAAGGAAGATTGCTGGAGACTGACCTTACGCAGGGAAGTAAACAAGAGGGTTCTGAAGAGGAAAACCTGCTTCTCACCCAGTCCTCTCACATTTTTCTCCTCCAGCCTTTCCCTGGGCCAAAATCTGCCCCAGATTGCTGTTTGAATTCTGTGCAGCAGGACCCCAAACTAGCCACCGCCCGAAAGCAGGACTCCTCCCCCTTTCCTCTCAGCAGCCACACCAAGCAGGGCTCAGTTTTATTAGAACACAGATTAATAAATCAGAGAATAAATCTCCAGTTTCCTTGGAGAAACATTTTGGAGAAAAAAAGGCTTCCAAAGAAATCTCCGTCTGCCCCACAGTGCCTCTGCAGGCTGTGCCTTTCCTTCCAGTTTCTCGTTTCAGGCCTGTGACTTCTATCTACTTCCAGGGCTGAACAAGCTTCTCACCTTCCTCCTCAACGCCACCGCTGTGGAGGCTCAACCCTGAGTCTGTTTTCCAGAGTCAGGGAGCACCCTGTCCCCCCAGAGGAACCTCCCAGCCCATACTCCCCCAGCAGCTCCCCATTTGCTCCAGGACCCAAGTTAATGTCGATGGTTTACATTCACACTGCCGTACTCAAGAGCAGAATCTGACCCACGAAGACCTTGAAGATGAAGTTCTGGAGAAGAGCTGTCTCTGGCCATTTCTCTTTCCTTCATTTGTCCTTTCTGTTCCTGTATATTTTTCACACCAGACATTGCAAAGCCACCTATGATGGCGTCTGTCAGTGCTGAGTGGCAGGAGATGCTTCATCAGTCTGTCCCTTTGCCCACCATGACAGTCACACAGCAGGAGGACGTTGAGAGCCCACACAGTAACAGCACTGACACACCACAGACACCAAAGGATCTAATCCGTTGGTGAAAGGAACCACTGCCTACCGCTTCTCTCCAGCATTTTCCACCAGTTTTGCTCCCTGTTTGATGGTTTGCTCACCCATCAGGAAGCTCTTTGATGTTTTCCTTCTCAAAGAGTGGTGGTTTTCTCTGCTCAGTGAGGGGACAGAAAGGTTGGGCTCCCTCTGAAGCCCTCAGAGCTGTTCCTGTAGCAGCCCAGAGGAGCTCCACAGAGGCACAGCACCATGTGCTCCAGCCTCCTACCCGCACACTGCTGTGCTGTGTTTTCTCCAGACTGTATTTTCTCCAGACTGTATTTTCTCCTGGTCTGTGCCTTTTCTCACTTCCCTCACAGGCAGCCTAAGTTACCTCAATGTCAAGAAGCATTTCTCAAAATACAGCGTCTACCTTTGCCCCTTTCTGTCTTTGAAGAGTTATCTTGGGGACCAGTCAGTTGCATTCCTTTTAAAATGTGTTTCCACCGTCTTAAAAATAAAATGGTTGCCAGCAAATTTATCAGTACTTTTCGCAGTACCTTGTGATGTATATCCAGATTAAGACTCAAAGAAGGATGTGACGCCTAAACTAGGACACAGGCAACTTTAAAGACTACAAAAAAAAATCCTAAAAAAGAGCCAGAAACTCCCTTTCTCCACAGCAGCCCAATCCTAACAATTCTGTATGTCCAGGACACGTCTCTTTTTGACCTGCAATTTCTATAATTGGGCTATTTGATTGGCAGCTGCTGGGTTATGTCCCAAACTACCCTCACTTGGACAGGTCAGCTCCTGGCTCCCCAGAACAAGCTCAGTTTTCAGATGCACCCCCATATGACACCGGCTTCTCTCGGACACCCAGTTCTTGGCTTTGGATCCCAGTTTGGGGAAGAGAAACTTAAAACTTAGGCTGCTAAACTGAAGGGGTGCAAGAATTGTTCGTTTGGCCTTGTTTATAATAAATGTTCATACCCTTCCCCCAGTATTTTGTCCCCTGTTTTTAGCGCCAGCAGTTTCACTGACTCTTCCTTCTTTCTTACTCTACTGCCTTTTATCTTTCTAATCATTCACTAATGGATTTTCCTTTTTATTTATTACATGCAAAGCACATTTCTTATTCCCCATGGCTGCCTGGAAGAACATTGATTCATTTGTAGTTTTCTTAAGTCCTCTCTCCTTATCTGCAAACACTGTTTTCGCTGCTAAGATTCCTCCATGGCTTTTCTTTCCTAAATCAGGCGCAGAGAGGGAGGGTTTGAAATAAACACCCCGATTTCTAAGTCCCCTCTGTGATGAGACATGACCCAGAATGTCTTTTTCCCCTTTCCCACAGAAACTATGCTGCCCTATACCACATTTATACTAGGTCTAATTTTCAATTACATCTTCCATAAATACTTACCCCAAATCTGAATAGCAACATTTTTTCCAGGTGAGAATTGAATGTCAATTTTTGACAGTAATCCCTAAAACCTTCCGGGGCTCCCTATCTTTCTTCCAAATCTTAATAAATCCACAAGAGAATATCAAGCAGGGCACAGAGGAAATGTCTTGTCAGGTCTGGAACCTCTGGGAACATGACATCAAATCCAGCTGTACAGTCCTCACCGGTGACCAGAGTTAATTTACCTATCGACAGCTCTGAGCCCTTCAATAAATCACTTGGTGGCCTCCGTTTCATTCTCTCTGAATACATGCCCAGTCCAGTGGACACTATTAATGATAACTTCAGCAGAGAGGTCCTCTTTCAGCAAAACTCTTAAGCCCACATGTAATTTTCAGCATGAGGATACTGCCATTGAAATCCTTGCCTGTTGTACTAGACTAGGACTGACCAAGGTCTTGCCCTTCATTTGTCCTAGCAGGAATGTGGTCTAAACCCTGAGACAGACCCCAGTATCAGTGTCTATCCTGTCATCTTCTCAAAACAGTGAAAAGAGAGGAACAGCACAAGTGCAGATGGAGGGAGGCCCATTTCTACATTCTCGTTTGGGCCATAATTCAATTGCGTGGCTGCTCTTTCCCTGCTAAGGATGAAACGGTAGCACCTAAACACTATTGCGTGATTGTAATGATCTTTTTCCCCATGACTTCTTTCCCACTTGCAACAGGAATATACGCTGTGAAATAACTAAGTGTATATATAATGTCAAACTCTATGAAGATCAATAACCTGCAGTTTTACACTCATTTTTAAGCCGAAACCTTGCTTGCCTTAGGTGCTGTTGTGAAGCTGTGAGGCTGAACCTGTGAATATGATGGGCAGGATTTGATTCTGTCACACGAAGAAAGCCATGAACAGCTGAAACTGCTTTTAAAGCAGTCACAACCACAGCTCTTCTGCTCCTGGTTCATTCAAAGTGACCCTTTCCTCATTCAATCTCCTTCAAGTGCACCGCATTGTTTTTTCTTTCCTTCTGGAAACTAAATAGTGAAAGAAAAACTTGCTATTTGAGATGGCATTAAAAAAAAAAAAATAATGGCAAATAAAGACATTTTAATTGCATGGGATTTCTGAAAAATGTTTCAAAGTGGGGGGGGAAAAATAGCTGTGTGCCTGGTACACAGAGAGCCCTTTCTCTTCCCCTTTGTGGCAGAGGAATCAATGGAATTCATATAAAAGGAGGAGGGGGGTGGGAAGAGAGATAGGAGATGCCTTGCTCGGTACCAGCAGGTCACAAGTCTCATGAGGCTCGAGCAGGGCTTGCAAGGAAGTTGCTGACTGTATCTCCATGTGTACCTTTTTGTTCCTTGCCTTGGATTTGCTGGTCAGTGGCATGCCGCTTTGCCTGGCTCTCCATAGAGCTTGTAGCCTACAGGAATTTGGACAGAGTGGTACAGACATCGCCGACAGAGACTCTGATCACTGACTATCCCTTTAAATGCAGTCTCATGACTTAGTCTTTACTCCACCACCTATTAAAGAAGGAGACAAGACCTCCATAGACAGCTTCCATTCAGACAGCCAGAAGGACACAGAAAGGCAAGACAATTTAACAGAGCTAACTGTGAGTAAATACGAGGCATTAGAGGTGCTCTCTAGAGCAAAGGGCATGGAGAAAGATTTGTAGGAAATCCTGAAGTGAAAGAAGGTGCAGTATTTTTTAAAATATACTTACATACAAAGTTCAAAAGGCGAAATTCTGTAAAGAAAGATATTCTGACATTTTAGCATTATTCCTTTAAATATGAATCTAAGTGTTTTTTAATATAACATTGACCAATGCTTGATTTCCCATAAAAATCCGACGCAGTGATTTTGTGCTGCAAGCACTGGAGACTTTTGCAAATACAACCTTTTTTCACTGGGATAAATTTCATAGAAGGAATATCTTGGGGGGGAAATTTGAAGCCAGCCTTTTGCAAACTTGGATCTAAAGCCCAGCCAGGAGCCTCCAGTTAGATACCTGCACCTCACAAGGGGTGGCCTTCCTTCTGGGAGTGCTGGATGTGACCTCCTTTCTGCTGGGGACAGAAAGGAGCTGTGGGTGCTCAGCAGGATGGAGACTGCAGTAAGGTGTCCCATCGTGCGCGCAGGTAGCTAACTTTTTAACCAGCTCTGTGTCTCCAGGCACCGTAATGGCCAACCATCCTATATGGGTACAGCATTCTGGAAAACTCAGTTCTTGTTAGTCAATAGAGTCATCAGCAAGTCTCTACATGTATTTATTTTATTTATTTTTTTCTTAATGACAATAGCTACTGGGTAGACCTGGACAAGTATTTTACGGCGATCATTACAATTGTAAGTGGTATCTTAACACTGATGGAAAGAGAAAATTCCTCTGTCAGTTCAGCCTAATGCTTTTCTAAATATATCTGTATTATTAATTGCAGGTATGATTAGTTGGTGGAGAGTGTTCCCAGTTCGCCTTCATGTTGCCCATTTTCTTCTCTACATTTATGCTGTCTGCTTGCTGCTTAACCAAAGGAAACTGCATCTCCTATGATGAGCTGAAAGAGCTGAAGACTGAATTTGCCATCAGCCTCTATCTGCATGTATCCGAAGCAGAGAACAGAACCAATCTGGTCATCTCTCCAGCAAGCGTGGCCGTTTCTTTGGAGCTGCTGCAATTTGGAGCTCAAGGAAATACCCTTACAGAGCTGCAGGATGCCCTAGGATACAACATTCATGGTAATGTACTGCTTAAAAAAAATGCTTCTTGCCTTACGTTTTGCAATAAATTCACAGCTTTACTAAGGAGACAGCAATTGCACACGTCATACTAGACTTCTGTCCTCTGTCTCACTGCGAGATGTAGCTCAGGAATGTTTTCTCCATCTTTGATATCCAGGTATCATCTGGACAAAGGAAACTCAAGGGAGTATTTGATACGCATGTTATTATTCCTCTTTTTTCTTGATTAGTGCTTACTCTTTTACTGCACTGAAATACCACTACATCTAGAAATGCCACTTCCATGAACAGCAGAATTGCTCCCGGTTTCCCAGAGGCTGATTGTGTCCTTTGTGTCCTGGCCTCCCCTGTGTCCTCTTCGAGGAGGTGCCAGGCAGAGGACAGTCTTTTTCTCACCTATCTATCTCATTAACAAATTTTATGAAACCTATAGAAATTGAATTATCTTTAAGATTTTGCACCTTTTTCTAATATTGTTCCAGCTGGCCAAAAAGATGAAAAGTTATTAGAGGGAGACTGGCAGAGAGAGATATACATTGACAGATGGATGGTGCAATTGCATCTTTCCCTGAAAGCAAGCTTAAATAAAACTCACTGGGAATCTGGAAAGGATATGGAAAAGGCAGATGTCTTAAAATCCAGCATTAAGTCAGCTGAATTTAAGGATGCTGTTTTCATTTTAGCTCTGGATTATCCTACCATCTCACATCACACCTCAAAAACTATTTTACATTATGGGCACAAAGTTTATGAAAAGCAGATGACTGCCTCATCTTCAAAATTTACAGTTTACATACAAGACTTACGAATAGAAATGACACTGCTATGTCTCAGCATAAAATTTACTTGCAGTGTATGAAGACTAAAGATAAAACCTACAGCAATTTCATCGTCCCGTGCTATAACCTGCCTTAGTCACCAGTACCATTCTAAATAGCATTGATATTCAAAACCAACACAGCAGGAAGGGCTAACTCTGGCTGATATATACAGATACAGCTGCAGGTACTGACACAAGGACAGTGCATCTACATTATGAGCAGCTGATATAATGAAGTCTTGCCTATAAGACTCCTGTTTCGATAAATTCAGTAGGGTAATTTTAAACAACATTAATTCATACAAGGATTGTACCTTGCTAGACACATCTGGTCATTAGGGGCTCAGTTATTAAGAAAGAACCTGAAGAATAATATTGCACAGTGAAATTCAGGCACAGATCTCCACACAAAATGTAACGAAGAGAAGTGCAGAGGCTGTTAATGACCTGCTAGCTCTTTTGCATTGCTTTACCTCTTCTCATGTGGCACATCATATCAAGCAGACATTTCATCTCCGTTTTATCTCCGTCTGTGGCACAAACCATATGAGCTTTCGCTTTCAGTAATATTAATGCATGAATGTGAAATTAAAGTGGGATGGGATCTATTGTTATCAGTTTTAACAGCACATTTCCCGTGATGGAGAAGGAACTCACTTCCGCAAGTGGTTTAAATCAAATAAATAAATCAAATACTTAGATCAAAATTCCGATCAGATGAGTAAAAACAAATCACATATGTATACATATCTGATAAAATTCCTTTCATCCATTGGATGTTTGCATTGATGTTTCTGTTGGTCTGTCTTAAACAATAATGAGGAATGTGGTTAAAATCTTGTAGGCTGAAAACAATGAAAACATTGATGGTTCCTTCACTATTCACGGAGAATCCGCTCTTACATGCACTTGTAATCTTCTTTTAATGTTTGGAAGATTTGTTCACCTTTATTCTAGTACTAAGAAAAACAATGTATAAAGGGATGTCTCTCTAGACAGCACAAACAAAATGACATGCTTTAAAATGCTTTCTCTTTGCTGTTTTATTTTATCAACTGTAGAGTATTTTAAAGCAATTTTGAACTGTTCTCTGAGTAAGAATTCAGGACTTTGGTTAGCTAAGCACCTTGATATGACTGAAGTTACAAGCTCCGGATACCACATCTCACACTAACATCTGCTTCCAATTTACCACCTTTGATTTCTCACATCCTCCAGAGAGCTGGCCAAATGCTCCTGCATTAACGCAAAGCACACGAGAAAAGCACTTTACGCCTCAAACCGTGTGAGTTTTCTTGACATCTGTTCAAGGAGTTCAATATTTTATCCCTTAAAGAGTAATAGATCTAAATTGTAATACCAAACTTCCAATAGGTGATTAGACTTCCTGAGGGTGATTAAAGGAGCACTATTAGGTTAGAAGACACGCACTGGATTCTCAGGTGGTAGAAATCGGTAGTCATGAAACTCTCCCTTTACCCCATCAAGAATCTGAACCAATGTAGTTAAAGTCTCCTGATGACCTGGCAGACAGCTGGAGGTTCACGGTGATCCTGCCCTTGACCTGACGCTCAGCCTGGGACAGGTCAGTCCAGGTGGGATGGACTTCCCTGGTTAGCTGCCCCAAACCACCCATGTCCCAGGCAGCAGCTCAGCCTGACTTCCCTCCAGCGCTGCTACACCCACAGGCAGCTGGAGAAACTGGGTGATTCTTCCCTTTGCCTAATGTCTTCCTTGAGTCAAAACGAAGATTTCCAGCCAGCCCATAACAGCAAACCCAGCCATTCCCATGGAGATCCAGATACCTGTGAGCTGCCCAGGGCACCTTGAGGTTTCAGGCCAAGACAGAGGAGCACCTAAGCCAAGTACAGCAACCTGGAGAAACAAGGGGCACACTACTGACCCCCCCTGCAGATGGTGGCCAGCAATTCGTGTACAACAGTGAGCTGCTAAGATTTCACACAGAAATTGGGACACCCGGTGGGGAAATCAAAAAGGTCCTGGTGGTCCCGCAGAGCCGAGAGGCACTGATGTCTTGCTGGAGAAGCAGTGCCCCAGACATTTCCCAGTCTTCATGGAAAACTTATTTATAGAAACAGGAACATGCTGAAAAAGTCTTCAAGGCAAGCAACAATCTCAACATGACTTTTAATGGCTGGGCATAGGCAAGTCTCCTCAAAAGCACAACAGGGGATTTGGGAAAGGGGCTGAACTGCGAACATGGGAAGTTTGACATTTAACACAGAGCCCACAAGCATCATTCAGACTAGGTGCAAGTCCCAGGCCTCAGGAGGTCACCTCAGTATGAACTGTCCCATCACAAACCATTACAGCGTGCAAAATAATGGCAGCCAGAAATGGCTGCTAAATCACCCTTCAGGGGACCCTACTAGAAACTTAGTGTTTTTAGAAACACAAGATCCTCTAACTTTGCAGGACTCATGTTCCCCTTGGGCCCACACCTCAACGCTGTATCCATCACAGAAGCCACCACCATTGAACTAGCATGAGCTCCCCAGGAACAGGAGACCAGGGCATTATTTAACTCTTTTCATTAGACAACAAACTAGAGAATACATTACTGAATTTTTGAATGACACTGAGCTCATAATTGCTACAGGCATTTTGGAAGACTCGAATAGAATTTAAAAGGATACTGGAAAAACAGAAATGTGTGAAGTGAATAGGACACCATTCAATAAGGACAAGTGCAAAATTCTACATTTAGAAGGAATAATCAGCCATTCAAACTGAGGAAAAATTAGCCAAAGAATAGTGTTTTTAGGAAAGGATCTGAGGGTTCTTAGGAATTAAAAAAAAAGAATAATGAATGGGAAATATAATTGTACTTCAAAAAAAAAAAGCACACTCTTGTGGGTTGTATAAAAAGAAGAGTCGCTTGTAACACACACGATGCAACCTATCAGCTCTATTTAGCATTGCCAGGGCTCATCTGCAATACTGGGCCAGCTTGGGGCACCATCCTTCAAGAAAATGAGAGCCAAGGGTAGCAGACACAGACGTGGGGCAGTCAGGGTGGCCTTTCCTTGGGGGGGGTGGCATCGATGATGGCAGGAAACTGGTGCTGTGGCATCGTCGGCTCAGTCAGTCACAGCCAGAGGTGCTAGATCCCACTAACAAGAACTCAGAGAATGCCCAAGAAAAAATAATGTACCTTATGAACTGTAAGCTGAGAGGTTGAGCCTGATGTGAAATCAGCTGCTTGATGTATCTGCACTGGAGTGATTTCTACAGCAACATGAAAAGTGCTTTCCTGCGCCCAGTGCGTCACCGTCCTTGACAGTAGTGCTTGACGGTAATACCCCATGAAGTCAAGGGTGCTTCAGTTGTTATAGTGCTTTAGCTTTCAGAGGACACCAATGTCAGCACTGGAGTTGAGAGCTGCGGAGCCCTGGTGCAATCTCTGCTATCCGTCGGCTCAACATGATAATTGCAGGTTTTCCCTCTCTCTTACCCGGCAGATCAAAGTGTGCAGGACTTCTTGCACGCGGTGTACGAAGGAGCCACTGACTCCAGCCAAGGCACGGTGGTCCAGCTGGCGTGTTCCTTCTTCGTGGACGTCGGGGTGCAGCTCTCGCCCCGCTTCGCTACACGTGCTGCACGCTGGGCAAACAGCAGCCTGCAGCAAACCAACTTCACCAACGCCAACAGGACCGCAGCCCAAATACAGGAATGGATCGCCAGTAACCTTGGAGGTAACGTAGCAACCCATGAGAATGATTGCACATGAATAAAATGTGAAATAAGGGTAGTGAGAGAAACTGCATTTAACCAAGTATAAAGTTTTTTGCCACGCTCCGTGATGTCCAAACCAAGGCTGAGAGCCAGGAAATCTAATTCTTGTGCTGATGCTCATTTCTAATGCGAGGAAAGAGCTGGAAGAGGCCTGAATTTGTGAGTATAAGTTTGCAGTATCAAGCTGGTAACTGCTTGGCCTTGTTCTTCTAATTTTTAAAATGGCAATCCTTGCAGTGTTTTCAGTTTTAATGAGAAGCAGCCAAATTCCCCATGGACCGAGTTCACTGTGTGAAATGCTTTCATGCTGCTGTGGGGAACATGCAGGGCCATAAGCTCAGCAGTCAGACTCTGAGTTTAAAAAGTCAAAATGGGAAATAAAAATAATTCACTTTCCACACAAGCAACAAAATGAATGAAATTAAACTCTGTGTTAACGAAAAAATATAATTGAAAAAGCAAGTCCTTAGAAGCAGCAGAGCAAATAAGTCCCTGATTTGCCCTGTCAACTTTAGTTACATGAATGTTAATTTGGCCATCAACATGTAAGGTGATGTTAAATACAAACATAAAAGCTACTATTGGGAAAAAAAAAATCTATCCTTCTTAAATGAACTGTACTAAGTGATCCAGCTTCATGATAGAAAAGTATTTCTCTAGAAGAAGGTATTAATGGGAGTTCATATTGTTCATATTGTGGTGCTCACATGCATATCGATGAATTAAAAGGGGATCACACGTTCAAAAGTCTTTCAGATACCCAAAGAAGGATCAGTTGAACTGCCAAGTAAATAGGAGAGAAGGAGAATTAGGATATGAACATCGGTTGACTTAGTTACTTCATAAAGCGGTCTGTAATCATGAATCCATTTCATGAGGGATTTCTAGTGCTAATGATGAACCACTCCAAGATACATGTGGGCACATTTAGCCTAGAAAACCAGTTAGGACCAGGGCATGGTGCTGAGCACTGGGCTGCTGTCATCCATGCTATTCAGTGAGTAGCATAGTCCTGGCACAACTTTGAACCTCAATGTTGGCCAACTCGAGCTCGGTTCTGGGGAGAGCATGGACCAACAGGCAGCCCCGATGTGGTCCATGTAGAGGTTGCAAGGTGAAAGTAGAGGGTTTACCAGTGCCCTGGGAGTTATGCCTCTTGCCTTTGGGGACAGAGAGCAGTTCCTGACTTGCTTTGTTTACTCACACAGACCTGGTCTTTAGGCCTGGGTGAGTAGGATGGCAAGTGTCCCCCTCCCTGCCTCTTTCCATGCAGGTGGGGATGTGCGTGGCATTCCGTTGGAGAGCGCTGGGTCGCCACTCAGCCAGGTCGCCCTGGTGAGCACCATGTACTTCAAAAGCACGTGGCAAAAGAAGTTTTCCTTTATGGATACCCAGATGTTGCCTTTTACCACGGCAGAGGGCTCAACCCTGAAAGTGCCCACAATGCATCACACAGCCGACGTTAACTACGGTAATTGTCCTTGATCCAGATTTGCTCTATTGTACAACATGGAACAGTTTTATTAATTAATTTCCACAGCTACCACACTAAGATGTGTTCTTTTGCCAGCTTGGAGAAGTCTCAGAATAAATCCCATCAAAGAGACCACCTGGGTGACTGAATTGGCTCCTTATAATCACAGGCAATCACAAAACAGGTCCTGGTTTCAAAATGGTTCCTAAAATATCTACTGTCCAAGCCCCAACCCTCACAGACAACACCTCCCAGCACTCCATAACAAACTTAGCTATAGCAAACAACCAAAAGGCACCAAGATATCATGCTAGGAGCAGGGAACAGGAGAGACTGGAGGTACCTTGGCATACAAAGTCCTTTGCAATAGCAGGGAGCTTGTTAAATAAAGCTGCCTAGGAAGGGAGGACCACAGGAAGCACATCTGATCCCATGACAGAGGGGCAGTTAGGACTAAAACAAGATCAAGCCCCTACCAATGGTATTTGTGGGGTGGGTAAGAAACTTCCCAGCCCCTCAACCTGATCACTGTTTGCCCCTTCATTGTGTGAGCACCAGAGAGAGGATAATATCACCATGAGCACCAGCGCCACACACCCATCCCTCCTGTCACAGTTGGTCTCCAAGGCTTTAGGGTAAAAATGCAAATCTTCAGGGCCAAATTTTGCAATAAAAGAGAGAGAGGAATTTTTCAATCGCTTATAATAAGTCGGTGCTCTCAGCATGGGCTTAAAACAGTATAAATACAGATCAAACTTTTATTTGTATAACATATGAATACAGCGTACACTCCTTTCGAAGGCCTGGAGTGTGTGGGTTGCTGACAGAAGGACTCATGCTGTCGGTTTAATTTTCTACCACCAGGAATTCTCCCAGTTAGCTCGACAATCCCTTTCAAAATATAAAAAGCCCATTTCCCTTCTACCCTAAATTTCAAAACTTCACTTGGGTAAAAATCTTTCTAACTCCAAGTCTAAATTTTTTCAGGACCAATTTATATCTCTCACCATTGTGACAGCTTTATCCTTTAACTTAAATAGTTTCTCTTCAACTTTGATATTTACTCCCAAATGTATTAGCTAGTCACCAAGCCTCTCAATTTCCTGTTAGCTAAGCTGAAGATGCCAGGCTCTTCTAATCTATTCAAGAAACAGATGCTCCAATTCTCCAGTAGTCCTTTTCTGCACTTCTACAATTTAAATTAATCTTTCTTGAAAATAAGTGGCCAGGAATGTACATAATACTTTTAATGAGGCCATATATATGCTTAATAAAATAGTCTTAGTATTTCTATGACTTGCTAAAAATACCTTGCGTAGTGCACCGCAGAATCAGCTCGGGGTGGTTACTCAAGGTTGACCCCACCTGGGCCTTTTTTCTTTCTCCTTTTTTTCCCAGCTGTTGAGACCTAGGTAAATCAAGGGGAGGGAAGTCTTCACAGTTATATACCTTTTTTTGTGGTGTTGAACCATCACTTGATTTCCACCACTGCACTCATCATGGTAACCTCCCTGTGTGTCTTTGAGGAAAGTCTGGAGTGTTGGCAATACTTTGGAAAGCCACCAGTAACCTCTTTTCAACCTGGAACCCCCACTTCTAACTTAGCTTATTGTAGTTTCCCCTACAAGTGGCTGCCTGCTGCCTTTCATTTCTCGCTCTAATTGCCATCACTTCTACCTGTAAATAGCGCCACAGTGAAACCATGTTTAATATTTTACTTAAAACTAGATGGCTAGGTCTATGCCTTTTTGTCAAATCAGTTATCAAGTCAAAAAAGCATGTAGATTTGTTTGCTAGGGTCTATCTGGTGTTGCAATTTATCTCACTTTCTATTTCCCTCCGTGACTTGATTATTCTTTTTTCCAAGGTACGTTCTAAAACTTCTCCAACAAAGACCTGAAATTTTCCAAATGTTTTTCTTTTCTTTATAAATACACTCCTGTTTTCCAGTCATGGGGCACAACTGAATCTACAGATCTATTAAAAATCTTTGCTGACACATTTGCAATTTCACATCCAAGTTATTTTCTGGGGTGATGATCATCCAGGCCCCAGATTATTATTTGTCTCTCTCAAGTAGTTTAAACTTTGTTTCGCTCTCTGGTGCTGTAATACCTCCTGTTTTTTCCTCATTTCCTTTAGGAACCTCACCATTATCCTCTGCTATATCATCAGATTATTTCTTTCACATCAGTTCCAGCGAATAATTGGGATGAATCTAAAAACAAATTAAATTCACAGTGTTCAGCACCATTCTTCCTTCTTTTTTCTCTTGTTTATATGGCTAAAACATTCTCCTTTTCTGTGCAACAGTCACATGAAGCGGGCAGTTGGCCACTCATTATTTCTATGCCTATTTATCTCTGAACCATAACTGGCCTGGTTAAGGAATCATTTTTTCGCTCTTTGCAAGCTTGTCCTTACTGTTACATCTTTCTTTATGGTGTTTCTTCTTCTGGGACATCTGTGGTGTGTCCACCATGCTTCTTTCTGCTGCTGGGATTGGCAGCTCCTGAGTGCATTCACACCTCTGACTTGGAGCATTCATAAAAACATAGAATCATAGAATATTTAGAGTCAGAAGGGACCTTAAAGATCATCTGGTTCCAACCCCCCTGCCATGGGCAGGGACACCTCCCACTAGACCAGGCTGCTCAAAGCCCCATCCAGCCTGGCCTTGAACGCTTTGAGAGATGGGACTTCCACAGCCTCTCTGGGACTATTCCAGTGTCCCACCACCCTCAGATTAAAGAATTTCTTCCTAATATCTAACCTAAATCTATCCTCTTTTGGTTTAAAATTCCTTGAATGCAACCATCCAGCCAATTCCCTATCCACTGAGTGGTCCTTCCATCAAATCCATGTATCTCCATGCTTGTCTGTCTGCTTGCTTGTCTGACCATTTGCCTAAACACAAGAACTCCATCCTATTGTCCTTAAGTAGGTAGCTGAAATGTTAAATACATGCACAGAACAAAATAATGGGATTACATTTTCATCTGATCTGAAATGTGTGAGGTCTCTGCAGCTGGGGAGACTTTTGAGGGAAGTCGAAATGAGAGGGATCATTTCAAATTTGCTGGTTGTCAGATTTGATAGTGCCAATTCAGTCTTTGTCACTAGAAATGCTAGAAACATTTCTAACAACACAGTTTGAAATTAATACAAAAGACAGGTTCAGTACAACAAAACAGAGCAGGAGATAACTTCCCTTCATTATTAAATGACAGCAGCTGTCTCCCATCAGGATCCAAAACACAGAGTGAGAAAGATTAGCTGTGGCCTGTTATTATCTCAGCATTAACAAAATTATTTATCCTTTTAACATGTCCACGCAGAACAAATCAGCCTGGGGACAATTAACACTGCTCTAAGAAAATGTCACCATTACTGTTTACACGTGCCTTTTAAACACTGCAGCTATTTTACATATTCATTTTTCCAACCAATTTGTTAACTGTATTTGAATACTGATTTAGCATATATATAATCCTTATGGGATGCTCAAAATCAGTTCAAGTAAGGAACACTAAATTCTGACTCAATAATTTCAAGTCTTCGACTTTTCTTTCTAATTAACAAATAAGTACTGTATAACCTTTGTGCAGAACGTTTTGACTTCAAAATATCAGCAAGCCCACAAATGAAACCACTCATGTCCAGTGCGCTACAAATGTAAAACTTCCCTGCTTGCCTGTACAAACCAAAAGGACTGTTCCCAGCAAACCATCTCCGTGCCGGGAGGTGGTTTTAACAGTGCAATTCCCTCTCCACGTTGCATGGTGGAAGCGCTAATCTAAGAGCATAAAATTTAATCTGGCAGAATAATCAACACTTAATGAATTCTATCTAGTCCACATCTGCAAAACTAACAAATGTTGTACACTAAACATTTGAGGCATCCTATAGCTATGTATTTATTGGCAAATATTTAGATATTACGGACATAGAATCATAGAATCGCCTAGGTTGGAAGGGACCTTTCAGATCATCTAGTCCAACCATCAACCTAACACTGACAAAACCACCACTAAACCGTATCTCTAAGCACTATGTCTATCCGTCTTTTAAATACCTCCAGGGATGGTCCCTCAACCACTTCCCTGGGCAGCCTGTTCCAATGCTTAATAACCCTTTTAGTGTAAAAATTTTTCCTAATATCCAGTCTAAACCTCCCCTGGCGCAACTTGAGGCCATTTCCTCTTGTCCTATCGCCTGTTACCTGGGAGAAGAGACCGATCCCCACCTCGCTACAATCTCCTTTCAGGTAGTTGTAGAGAGCGATAAGGTCTCCCCTCAGCCTCCTTTTCTCCAGGCTAAACAAACCCAGCTCCCTCAGCCGCTCCTCATGAGACTTGTTCTCCAGACCCCTCACCAGCTTCGCTGCCCTTCTCTGGACCCACTCCAGCATCTCAGTGTCTTTTCTGTTATTTATAACCCCAGACTCAAAAAGCGTATCTACCCTTGAAGATACAACTGCTACAGCTGGGTGAATTTATTGGATTAACAGATTAAAAAATAAGAATGTAAAATTGTGATAATTGAATCTATTCTTCCGTATAACAGAGTCCATTAGAAATGCCTGGATTAATTGTTCTTTGAAATATGGAACTAAAATGGTACTTTTAAATGGATGGTAAAAATTGTTGCATAACTAACTACAAGTTTGGAAGCCCACCAGCTTTTACTTTTGAGATTAGTTTTTATTACCTTCGTCCGATTTTGATAGGTCTTTGTGTCTAGATTTTCAAAAATAATAAATTTGGTGCTTAAATAAGCATAAATTTAACTACATTATTGTTTAATGTAACTACTTGTTTCTTGAAATAAGGTTGAAACTGATTTTTAAAGGTGGTAAAGATGGACACATGAGGCAAAGTAGGTTTCACTTGGTTAAATAGGACACTTCATTTTGTTTTTCTGATTTCTGTCAGTAGTGAACTTTTAATGAAGTTATTACAAAATTGTAAGTTTATTCAAAGAACAAGCATTGCAGGAAAAGTCACCATAAAGTTACTGTCATTGCCTCGGTAGTGTTTTTTAAACTCTGAGCAAGGAGGACAGCTACTATATGAGAAAGTAATAAAATACTCACTCTCTGTTGAGACAGTGCTTCAGGCACTATTATGTGCTCGAGACAACCCCTTATATCCCCTCACTGCTGTTCTGAACCGTCTGCTGACCCAGGCTTGGGTTGTGGGTGGTTTGGGTTTTTTTCCCCCACTTGAATGATGAAAGAAGATCTCTATTTGCCCACCGACAGGCCAATTTCAGACTGCAGCTCTGGAGGCTTTCAACGTGGTCGAGTTACCTTACCTGGGGGAGAAACTCAGCATGTTCCTAGTGCTTCCCAGCCACAAAAGAACATCTTTGTCCCAGATTGAGTCTCACCTTTCTGCCAAAACCATAAACCTCTGGGCCAACAGCTTAAAGAGAACAAAGATGGACATTTTTCTCCCTAGGTAAGCAATATTAATACTCCAAGATAGCTTCACTCCTTCGGTTGTCAGAATTCTGCATGATAGCGCTGACAAGAGCAATGTGTGAGATAAAAACAAATGAGATGCTTTCAGTCTTGTTATTCATCGCATGATCAAAAAAGCTCTAACCCTCTCTTAGGCCATGAAGAGGTGAGCTGGGAATGACAAAACTTTCTGGTATGCTCTGTACTCTTTTATAAACCAAGTATTTCAGTTGATTCTACAGCTTTTATTTAAAATTTGTTTGGGGTATAATGACCCTTTAAAGATGTAAAAAGACCCAAATGTTCCTGGCCCTTTCCCACACTCCATTTTTCTCTTTGCTTAAGAAAGAGTAAATATATAACCTTTAAAAGAAATGCAATAGCTTATTTTTATAACTTGCTAGTATACAACAGAAGTACTCAACAAAGAACTTGGGGCCCCCCACCAGTCCTATCCGTCTTTCTGTGTACAAAGCAAGTTTCAGCCATCCGTTTTCCACATTAGTCGTTCACCGTTGCTAGCAAATGCACACACCCTGGAGCTATTTTCTTTCAGCTATTCAAATGAAATTGCATAGCAGGAGGAATCAGGTGCAGGAGAGGCTTTTGTGGATGCACCTATTGTACGGATCAGCATGGAAGGGCTCCATTACACGTCTCTTACAATACATTCCCCACGTTAATGAAGTGCTGAAAAACAATTTGTACACTAATACTCTCTCCAAGATAATCTTTTGCAAAAGTTTCAAAGGGCCCTTTGCTACAGCCAAAAACATTGTTAAAAAGAGGACACTTAAAAAAATGCCGAGTTCACGTGTCAAGAAGACTGAGAGGCGGTCTGATTGCAATAGATGGAGGCAAGGGATTCCTTCCTTTAACATCTTCAGGTGAAGATGAGTCGCTTTTCTGCAAAGTACCCTTAATCAGACAGAGGAAATAGATGCATGAAATGCAAAGGCTTGAAATAAATTGCGCTTGTTCCACCTTCTAGCTCTATGAAACTATGAATCCCACATTTAAATAAAATCTATCATATTAATTTCAGGTTCAGTATTCAAAGCCTTTTTGACCTAAAGACAGTTTTTTCTGCCTTGGGAATTAGAGACGCATTTGATCCCATCACTGCTAATTTTAAAGGTATTTCAGGTAAGAGGCTTGACTGAATTAAAAATGATCACTGACCCAATAGTTGTAGACTCTTACATCTGAATGATTCTGGAGATCTGGGCCTTCTGAATTGATTGTACTTCTTTCTCTGTGGACCTCAAACACAATTCACACTCCACTGTTCTACTGATTACTGGCAACTGTATTTTGAGCTGCTGTTTTGTAGGAAAGAAGAATCTGAAAGGGACAGGGATGAGTTTGGTCTTGCTTCTTTTTTCTTTTTTTTTTTTTTTCCTTCTTTCTTTAAGATTAAAACTGTCAAGACAGTGTAAGCCTGGAAAATGGTTATTTATTTAGAGATTTAGGATGCTAATGCAATGTTTGTTTTTAAATAGTCATTTAACAGTTAGGGATGCTGGTCCAACAAGTCTGTATTCCAACTCTTGACACCGCAAACGATGTTGACATATGCCCATGCTAAATTGTCTTGCTAATCCAGTGACCAGTGGACTAAATTATACTTTCCCTTTGCTAAAATACTAGCGTTATGGTTGTAAACTCTCTTGGGTTTGGAAGTCTGAAATTATCCTGCTTCTTGGAAAATTCTTATCCCTATTTAATATTAAATTATAAAAAAATACAGATTATCAATTTCCTTTTTCTTTTTTCTTTTTGACTACTACCAGTAACACAAATTATTTTAATTTAGTAATTTCTGCTCACAGCAAAGACCCAGAGTGGCAACTGCCCAGAGGGATGGCAGAGTTCATGCAATTCTTGTGTATGTGAGTAAATAAATGGAGATATGACAAGAAGAAATTCCTCCAATTTAAACAAAGCTGCTTTTACAGAAAAGCTGCTGTCCTGGAACAAACCTCAGAAGGCACGTTACTTATGGGGTGTTTTTTATACCCCTTTTAGTGCATTGTTTTATCGCAGTACATATCTCAGAATGCAAAGAGATGCCCATCAAAATAATTTGTCATTGCCCACTTATTTGTCAAAGCCTGCTCCTTTGGTTATTGCAAAATAATGTTAATATACTGATAAAGAGCACAAGCATGCATTTTATAAAGTTAACGTCTATTTAAATAAGATAAATACTTTGAGGAAATTAACTCCATCATAAATAATCTCATTTAGCAGCTTCTTTCTCATGGAAGCAACTCAGTGGCTTTCTGCTTCACATCATACAGGGCAAGGCTTGTAAAAGTATTTGATCCTGCCTGTGGCAGGGTTATGGATTAAAGGATATTTTGAGACCCTTCTCTGTTCTACTCCTACATTACTCAGTTACGTATCATAATAGTAGGTTTATAGCTATGATGGTCCAAAATGTACATCAGGCAAAGTTTATAAGGAAGGTTTATCTTTTATTTAACCAATAGATAGACTTGGAAAAGGGTAAGTTTTCAGTTCCTCTTCCATATGAAGGAGTAGCCATCATTTTCAGAATATTTACTCTCAGATACCATTTGGCAAACAAACGTCTTCATTTCAGACCTGGAATAGCTTCTTTATGCCTGAAAACTTCTATTTTTTTTCCCTCCAAAATATGTTAGTATAATCTAATTTTAAAAATTCTTCCACTCCCTAGTTTTGTCTTGCTTGTTTCCACCCTAGATTTTTGACTGGACAAAATTCAAATAGAAACAGATAAAATGGTCTTCTAGTATTTCCTTGTTTTCACCTACGTGTCAGACTCGATCCTCTGATTCAGACACGAAAGAAAAAACCTCTCAGCATTTCCCACTTTCTGCCCTCTGCAGTCAGTTGGGAAGAAGCAGACTTGCAACACTCTCCTTGGTATCTTTCTGAAATTCATTTTTTCCAAGCTCCATTTTATGTCCCACCATTTATTCCTGAAGAGTGTTTTTTCTGCAGTTTCCCTTCCAACAGTTCCTCGATTCATCCATTGTCCCCACCATGTTAATTAGTTTCTACTCTCACCATGTTACCTTGCTTTCCACCACAACCTGGAGACCTCTCAAACTAGTAACTCCCATTCAGCATTCAGTCCACTACTGTCCATACAGTCATAAAGATGAAAGGATATGTAAATATGGGTAGAAATGAGGGAGAAGAGGTTCCTATATTGTGTCAAAACGATGCTCTTCTGTAGCGTGAGCCCAAATCCCACTACTAGACGTCAGTGGAAATGGGCCAGAGGGCAGCTGGCTCCATCTGCAGAAATATGAGGACACCTCACAGCTCTTCCAGGTTTACACTAATACACACACAGTCAAAATCTTGTCTTTCCCCCAGATTAGCAAGCAGATCTGAATTATGAGAAGTCAACAGCAGAAAGGCCTTTAAGCAGAAAAATACTCCAACTTTGCATTTACAGTAGTGATTTTTTCATAAAAACTTCAGTGCTTGTCTGAAAGCAGGATCCACGCTTCACGTAGAAGTCAGAGGCATGTAGGCCACCAAGAAAGCTGCACTCTGACAAAGGACATGTTCAGGCAGATAGACACAAGACACACATGAGCATTTTAGCTTATTCTCCAAGTTGCCTGCACATAAGATCATGCTGGTCCAAAAGCCATGTAGTCATACTATCTCAGCTACGCGCTGAGCTAAAAAGTCCTTCATATCAAGCTAGCTGAGATGTTCAGACTGTCTATGCTCATCCATATTAGGCACACGTATGAAAAATCAGGAGCTGAGTCAAAATTAGAACTGAGGATCTTCTAACGTGGAAGCCAGATACTGAAAAAGCCATTGAAAGGAAGGTTTATACTGTGCTGTCTTTCCGAACATGATGTGGTGAAGGAACCAATGGAAGGAATTTGCAACAGAAGAAAAGCTAATGATGTGGCAACTTACTGTATTCAGAATGCTATCATTGAATTACTTGTCCGGGTGAAATACCTAACAGTTACGCCATCCTTAGATTCTGCAGGAAAAAGGTGAAAGCATTCTGAATTAAGAAAAAAAAAAAAAAAAAATG
>VYZM01018622.1:0-12292 GCA_013398915.1 Dromas ardeola | reverse complement strand
AAAAAAGGGAAAAACATTTTAAATTAAAAAAAAAAAAAAAAAAAGATGTGTTTGCAATGGAATTCAGAAAATAACTATTAATATTCATTTCTGGGTTTTTTTTCAGAGCAAGGTAGTCTTTATATTTCAGAAGCTATTCACAAAGCAGAGATTGAAGTAACAGAAGATGGTACGAAGGCATCAGGAGCTACAGGTAAATCAAATACACAAACTTTACTTTTCCCTTCTGAAGATTATCACTACAGAAACGAGTACTAGTCTTTTATTTAAGGGGAAAAAAAAGTGTGGTAGTATTTCAATGTATGCCTAACCTAAACCTTTTATATTTAACATGCTTCCGTTTTACCTTTGCAATTGTTCATAAGAACTCTTGAAACTCCTCCCTTTCCATGTTTGATCTTAGACTAACATATAAACACTCAAGTGAAAACCAGCTTTACCAGCCCAGGAAAAGTTCAGTTGAAGAAAATAAACCACTTCTTTTTCTGTTGGTCAAATCTGTTTGCTCAGATCATAAAAGCAAAGAATGAAAAAGCGTTACCAACGTTTTGTCCGTAGCTCCTGAACCATTATGGGATTTGTTATTTGAAGATGATGTCTTTGGTAGCATTGAAGGTCGTGACTGGAAAGTTTTGTCTTCATGAAGATGAAGGCAGTCTTGTTTCTTATGTACTCTGAGGTGTGACCTTCGTGTGCAGTAGTTTCTGCTAACAGGTCATTGCCAAGTGAGCAGCCGGGCCTGGCTGAATGGGGAGATTCAGAGTAAAATCTCAGCTATGGACCACAGTCAATAAATGACCTTCGTAAACTGAATGACATCTCAATAGAAATCCTCCATCACAACTTACATAAAACAGGGGAAGTAAAATTACTGAGCTGTGCAGCCCCATTTTTCTATTTATTTTTGTCACATGAGCTTTATCAAAGGCGACCCCTGCTTTTTTGTTTCCCTTTTGGAAGCCTCAGACACTCTGGAGATGCTACAAGTCAGTGTGAAAAGCAGCAGCAGCCCTAGACCCCTGCATGGAGTACGTAGGGCACTATTGCCACTTGCTTCTCTTCAGAAGCTGAACGTGTCCTCAAGCTGTTCAAACATCATCCCAGCAGAAGGGTGATCGTTAACCACATCTCGCCTTGCTGCTTCCTTGGGCTGCGCTGGCTGTAGATGTGCTTCGCGCGCACATTGCAAACGCCGGTGGTCCTTGACTGCAGATCAGGGCGAGATCTGGGACTCTCCCATTTCTCCTGCTTGCCCTCCTTTCTTTCAGAAAGAAATCCAAGAGGCACGTAGGGAGAGCACAGCAGTGCATCCCATGGTCACGATGCTAAAAGGAACCTGAGCACACCTAATTTGGTGTGGCATTCTTCTAGCAACAACTTTGAATAAGGCACATGCTGTACATACGTGGGTGTACAGTGAAAATATGACATAATTAAGTTAACCTTTCTGCAGATCTGTACAGTTTTAATTTATGATAATTTTCATCTCCACTGGGGCATTAATATTTTTAGTAATTTTTCTGGTAATTCCCCCACCAAATAAAAGCTTTTAGGTGGCTTCAATTACATACCAAAGACTAAAGGTAATAGCAATCAGACAGCAGACCTTTATCCCATTGAAACCAATGCCAAAACTTCCCTTAACTCCAGTCAGACCCAGCTAAGAAGCTGATTTAAAAAGGTGTAATTATGTTTATCATTTACTTTAAAAGCTCTGGATCTAGTCACAGATTAGCTTGAAAGCTAAAATAGGCACTTTTCTTAAGAACACTGAAATAGTACCACTCAAACTAGTTTTACGGAATCTTACTTGAATTTTCAATTGAATTCCATTGTTTTAACTGCTCATTAAAAAATAATCCAAATCTGGGTTTTTTAGTATTGGAGGGGCTTTGGCAATGTGTTCTTAATACCGTATAGCTACAAGGAAGATTTTATTTAAATAAGATGTATTTTAATAATAGTTGAACCATCGTAATTCTTAAGGACTCTTTAGTTAATCTAATAATTAACCCACAACCAGAGGGGGGGAAGGACAATCATAAACTGAGATGGAGGACACTTAGGTTCTGTTGAGAGCTCTGACAGAGAAATTCCAAGACGATGTAGATATTTCTCTGCTGTTTGTCTCCCATTTAGAAAAGGGACTACATTTCTGCCTCGCTTATCTTTTTTACCAGAACTGCACAGCTAGGAATTGGCTAACAGGTTAGGCAATAGCGCGGTATGACTTCAGCACAGTTAGGGCTGTGATAACAATAAAAATATCACCTTTGAAATCCAAAGCCAGACAGACTCACTTCAGCAACAAAATACACACGAATCAGCTGCGTGGAGTCACTTGACTTGTTTGTTCACTCAGACTGATTTCACTGTTGGATAAAACTGTTGTTTCATTCCTAAAGCAGAGGAGCAACTCAAAACTCAAGGTACTAAACATCAGAGCTCGAGGGCGCTGTACAGAAGATGGAATGAAAACGGACACATTTTACTAATGTTTTCTTTGTTGCGTTACAGCAATGGTATTACTAAAAAGATCTCGAACGCCTATTTTCAAAGCAGACAGACCTTTCACATTTTTCCTGAGACAAGCTAACACAGGTAGGCGTGCTCTCCGTTTCAGTAAAGAACCCTTCACAAGCAGCACTGAAATCAGTAAGAAGTTCTTTGTAAATAGCATGCCATTCTTTAGTCCAGGAATTTTCAACAACCATGGGAACCGTGGGTTTAGGGGTTTTAAAGCATAAAGAATACAGTTTAATTTCTTTAAAAAGAACATGATAGTCACAGAAGTCAGGGAAGACAGATTAGCCTCTCCTATGTATATGCAGTATGTGCTCAAAGGGATTTCTACCATAATTATAGGCACTAGAAAGATCTTCTAGATCTTAAATGCCCCAGGATTAGGGACTGACCTCCACAGGACAATTCAAATTACAAATGGGCTGGATCACCTGAATTCGTATCTGAAGAAGTTAAAATATAAATCCTTCCCTATAAATGAAATCTACCCATGCCTACGCAGATGGCACACAGCAAAGAGACTTCTGCCTGTGGGCACCAGGACCCCAGGGACTGAAGCTCCCTGTATTAATTCCTACCTCAGCAGTTTCTAGGGGCATAGCTCAGAAATTCTGAAGAACAACAATCTTTTGCCCAGCTACAGCTCAGAATATGCAGAAGTTTCTCTTCCCTTGTATCTTGAATATTAACACCTTCAAGGAGGTAAGTTTCACACATCCGTGTTCCTGTGCAAGCTGCTCTAGGTGACCCTGCTCTGGCAGGGGGGGTTGGACTAGATGATCTCCAGAAGTCCCTTCCAACCCCTGCCATTCTGTGATTCTGTGACTCTTCACTACTTAGTATCCTCACGAGACATTCAGGTTACCAAAAGCCATGGATATTCACTGTATGTAATCAGGTAACTTAGCTCTGCAAAAAGCCCAACTTCTATCTTCACTTTTGCAAGGAACTGAAAAAAAACCCGCATGTTTCTTTTGCAACTGATAACTCTTTCTTGCAAATGAACTCCCCCAGCCCCCAAAACAAACTCACAAAATTGCAGAGCGTGTCTGGACTGAAACATCACAGTGTTCCTTCGGCTTCAGTGTTAAGACTGTATGTCTCATTTCAGACGTCCAATCACATAAGTTACTCCAGAATCTCTGCTAAAGGAAAACACCATATAGCTCCTTGGCAATAATAAAGAACTGCATTATGCACCATTTAGCAGGTGTTTGCTCCTCTGAAGCATCAGGCTATCTCCAACGACTCTAACCATTCTTAGCAATGCAGTAAATTTGCACTTTAAGCATTTCCCTAAAAATCCTTCAACCACCGAGTTTCTCTCATAACTGGGGTCACAGCTGTTTGTATTTCAAGAGAACATATGGCCATTTTTAGGGTTCAGTAAAACACTGGGGCCTGGCAAGAGGACTGAAGAGAATAATTTTCTTTATCTGCTTCCAAGCGACACACTCTGTTCTCTTAGTTGGCAAATACCTGGGTATGCAACACTGCTTATAACTCTATCTTGCATTTTGACCAAAATACAAACAAATCTTTTTAAGGAAAAAAAGCACTACCTTGGTGGGGAGGTTGATTTAAATATGCTTTGGCAATCATTACCATTCAGTGAATAAAAGTCTTTTTACTTGGCAAATGCAGAATTAAAAAAAACAAAAAGGCACTAAAAGATGATTTGTGGAACGGGAGCCACAGACTCTTCAGGATGAAGAACAAAATGATTTCGGTCAATAAAATTGCTTAGTTTACATAAATTATAAAAATTATATACAAAGGAAGGAAATCAGATTGTAAAACAGGATTTTTATATGAAGCATAACAAAATATATACCTTCCAATCAACCTATGTGGAACCCTCAGGGAGAAGAAAGGGAAAACATACCAACAGACACCACACTATGGCTAAACCAGAGAGTGTGTCAGTCACTCCTATAACTATTGAAAAAGTCTGGGGGTTTTTAATCTGAATTCCAAGTTTGAATGCATTCCCTGGGAAGAACAGGGAAGCTAACAGCAATACAAACAACTGAGCCACAAATTCAATGACTCTGAGGCAGTAATTTCATTCAAGGGGTTGTAATAATCTCTTCTGTAACTACAATATTAATGCAAAGGAATGAATTTAGGCTCTGCTTTGCTCAGTTCAAAAGTGATTCTTTAGTCAATGGTTTCGGTAAGTTTTGCAGGTTTTGGCAAATTTCTGGTTTGAGTTACCAACTATTTGGAAAGGCCTTTGTTTTTAATATAAATGTTCTACTTACTCTAAGGCAAGCCGGCAATTGCAGTCTATTTTTCCATACAAGCAATGAATATACATCATACAAACATGATAGTTCTGTGCCTAATTTATGTCTTTAAGCTGTACTACACTTTGAAAATGTGGTCCCAAACTGAAATAATGTTAATATTGTTTTCACTTACAGGTTCAGTACTCTTTATAGGAAAAGTTACAAATCCTTCATAATAAACACTAGACAAATACACCGTCTTCTGTTCCTCCTATGATGTGCTTTCCTTCAATGAAATTAAAAGCTAGATTATATCTATTTATTAAAACAGTTTTAAACATAATCACTTTTGCAAGAACAA
This sequence comes from Dromas ardeola, assembly GCA_013398915.1. NCBI lineage: Eukaryota > Metazoa > Chordata > Aves > Charadriiformes > Dromadidae > Dromas > Dromas ardeola. Next base: position 7,177 of record VYZM01018622.1, on the reverse strand, counting down.
GAGTGAGCAAGTCTTCAACTACCTTAATCCTTTATACAACACTGTTGGAAACTCACAGCTGTCTAGGAATCGCTAGCACCACAACTTCAGCAAAAATAGTAAGCATATCACCATCTGAGGAAAAACTGAAAAGATTTTGCCACCTAAATGTTTAAGAATGTGGGCCAACAGCTTCTGCTCGACAACTTCATCATGGCTAAAGTCAGCTTGACTGTTGCTAAGTATGTAGGTCATCTGAAAGAAAGCATCCTACAAGAAAACTTTGTGATGTATGTTATTTTTCAAGCACAACTTTATTTCTTTGTCCTAAAGTAAAAAACTTAGTAACAAAATTGAAGTTCAGTCTGGTCCTAGACTTAGATATAATCCCGTTAAGACAGTTAACATAACAAGCAAGCAGCAAAATGCTGTGAAAAGGAAATCCAGTTAAGAGGCTGTTTCAAAACTGACAGAACAGGTAGAAAGCAGAAATACCCACTCAATCAGTGACCAAACAAATATTATTGCCAAAAAAGGTAGTACTACTATCTTTACTAGCCTTTATTAGACTTTTTTTTTTTTAAATTAACACAGCATAGAATGGGCATTCCTGAAGAACACTGAATGAGGCTAAAAGCATGTAGAAAAATGCTATTTTAAGCATCCTGACAAAAGCTGGGATGCAGTGAGTGTTTCAGTACAAGATTCAGCAACTAATGGCACAAGCTTCAGACGCCCAGGCCCATATATATTTTGGGTGAAGACTGCAAACGACTGACACCTAGGAAAAGCATCAGAGGGGAGCTGCTCCCACTGAATCAAAGCCTTCCAAAAATTAGAAGCACCTAGAACAGATGAAAGACATGGCCAATAAAAAATTCAGTGATATTTTGCGTCCAAGAAGCAGCACCTTCTGGCTGTTCCAGCATTTGTAAACATGTAAAAACTTCTGACACAGAAAAACTCTGTGCAGAATTCCTCAAAGGTTACTGACCCCTGCTTTACTACACTGCATCCTCATAAAACTGTGGGGTTTGTCATTGCTGTGGATGTGCAAAAAGTACATCAGTTCGTTACGACAGTCACCAAATAGTGAAACGCAAAGCACACCAGGCCACAGGGTATCATCCTACTGTAGTTGTGATTCAGCATTAGCTTCCTTCGACTCATTCTCTGATTAAAAACAGAATATCCAGGGATACAAAACTGCTCTTCATTCTTTAACACTGATAATAGAATACAGAAGCTCTGGAAAGGGAAGGCAAAATGAACCATTCCAATAAAAACTGTACTCAATCCTACACAAAGATTAAAATAGAGTTTTTATTGATGGAATAACAAAAGTGCTTTTCTTAAATATTTTTCAAAATACATTTATACAACTTCCAATAATATATCCAAAATAACTGTATATACAAAACATTACCTTGTTTAATGTATGTGCTTTTTTTTTTTTTTTTAAATTACAAAGCAACTTTTTGGCAAAGTTCAACCTTAAGAGGTGATAGTTTTGAAGGTTGGATTAAGAAAAATAGAACCTGAGGGAAAGTGACACTTAAGTCCATGACAAGCAAGAAGTTCTCCATTTAGTTAAATAAAAATGTTTTTGTGATATTTTTCACATTACAAAAATAACAGAAGTGAAGAAAAAAAAAAAGATGACGGATACTTTTCTCATCATTTTATAGAGCAGCTTCTCATTCTTTCAGGTACAAGAACTTGAGATAAGAGTGCATGTCAAAAATGAATGCAAGTAAGGACAGCAGTGCCCTGCTGTGGCTTTCTCTTGTTTGCAGTGTTTCTTAGCTGCTGTTGATATGATTGACCTGATTGGATCTGCGATGGACTTCTTCCAGAAAACTCTCAAGCTGTTCTATCAGCATTCGTTTTTTAAACCTGTATTTAAAAGAAAGCATAATAATGGATGCACACAGTAATACATGAAACATCATCCACAAAACTTTTACTGAACCCTGGAAACTGCAGTTATTATTTTAGGGCCAGTGCATGATGAGGTTACAGATACTTCATAAATTTATTACGCTGTCTTCTAAAGTTCTGGTGAACTACTAACTTTCTTTTCCATTTAATGACAGAATACAAAACTGTGCTTACTATAGCACGTTAATGAATATCACTCAGCCCTCAGAAAGTTAGGAACTTTAAGTGTTTGCTGTTTCCAGAAGTAACTTTCTGAAGTACAGAAATAAAACATATTCCAAAAGAACTGTAATCCTAAAGCTGGCAACAGCTTTTAGGGATTATTTGCATGCCTTCATGGTGCATTCACAAAAACTAAGTGAAGTTGGTACCGGTGAAGGAATAGCCATTACACAGCTCACAGCAGGAATAAGGAATACAAATTAAAAGTTTGAGAAAGAAATTAAAGAAAATACAGGCGTAATCCATACCTGGAGTCTCTGCAGTTCTATTCCATATTGATCACATAAATTTGACCAGCAGACCATTTTGTCACCTTTGCTTACAGCCCTGCCTCGGCACACACAGCTCCTTGCTGTTTCCAACTAGCCCTCCCCATTCCAATGTTTCTGCATCCTGGAAGCCACTTCTGATCGGTACTTTGGCAGCCGTACACGTACTCAAAGATAAGCAGCAACAAAGAGATCACCCACTTTCTCAACTCAGTACTATTCTGAACTATACACCGAGTTCAGTCCTATGACCTTATTAAACCCCGGCAAAAGCCTGTAGTCCCAGCCAGGACTCCCAGTCCATGTTCTTGGCTCACAGAAACATGGCATCATCCCTAATTCTCAGACCACAGACTTCCCCACAATCCCAGCTTGACTATGGGCAAACAAGCTCTCATTTCCAACCACTTACTATCTCATTGAATACCCATGCTCTGGGCCCTTACCCACCCTTCTCATCGCACCTCTCCTCAGTAACCCCACAGAAAACCCACACTTCAAGTACTGCTTCCCCTCCATTCTTCCTCATTGCTTTCACAACCGCTCCCTGCTTGTTGAAAAGTATTAACCTGGGAAATAGATAATTATTCCTTCTCGTTCCCTCTAGTAAAAGTCAACTTATTTAAGCTAACAGCAAAGTGCTTTACTATAGTATATCCTAGTGAAAATTTAACATGCTTATGTTCTGGGCAATGTTACTTTCCAGAATACCTTCAAGCCCCTCTGAAGTAGCTGTTCAAGTTAACAGCAGACATTTCCTAGAAACTTAAAACCTGGTGGAAGGTGGGGAAAACAACACATTGCTAACTCTTCTCACATTCCATTTTACAGTGCACTATGTCCAGCTCCTCAGTACACATCACTGAAAGTTCTTTTCCAAATGCTGAAGCAAGCAATTTTTTTTCAAGGCAACAGAAACCAGTTACCACATTAACTAATAGTGTAATTAACAAACTTGAATTCAACCGTTCACTCTGCTAGGAAAATTAGTACCCTTAGTAATAAAACTTTCTTGAGTAGTTCTAGCTATTGAGCATAAAACTTCATTATTATTTTGAAATTGGTTGTATTAATTCTTGCCAGCACTTTTATCCCAAGTGGGTATTTCTCAGCATTTTGTCTAGGTACACACTTTGGGCTTTGCTACATGTATTAGCAGCTTAAAGTTCTTAGTTTAGAGAATAAAAGGGAATTGAATTTTCTCATACTGAGAAGCTGGTTGATTTGGAGAATTTTGACCCATGTTTTGTCAGATTTTGCTCTAGACTATTTACCAGAGAATAAAAAAAAACTCCACTTATTGTTAGTGCTAGAACCATAAATGGATTGCTATGCCAACTCCAGAAATACTGAAGACCTTTCCACTACATAGGCTAATTTCTTTTAGCCCTTTCCTAAATAACTCTTAATTTTGTGCATCCAAAGTTATAGTCATCTATTGGGAAGTCATGTCTCTTGAGTTCAATAAGGACTCCTTGTAAGCATTAATACTACCCACCCAGGCTGAGCCAAACGTGTATCTCTAAGCATAAGAAAAGTCTTTGTCAAAATAGAAATCACCAAGAATTTGAAATTGAGATGTGGTATCTCCTCATCCTTAACATTTTTACGATCGACTGGAAGAAAAAAAAGAATAATCCACTGTCTACCCCATCTTCATTTCTGCCTTTCAAAAATGACAGCTTTTCTGCTATCAGAAGAGGAACTGTGGGGCAGTTCGTTTCCAAAAAAGCTGAAAACTGTGGATTGTTTTAGAAGTCTTCCTCTCCCCTCACAAACTCTCTGGATTAACCTCCAGAACCGAATGGGGACTGTTTTTAAACACACACTTCCTTGCTGAAATGCTCAAGAGCTTTCTTAAGTCTGTGTTCAGAGTCAGAGCTCCTTGGAGCAGGGAAAGAGCGCAGGCATCCCAAATTTGAATTGCATTCCATGGCATTGCAAAGGTCAGCTATCCATTAACGAAAGACAAGTCTTGACAAGTCTGGAGACCCTAAGGATGTCTCCTGCAGGGTTAAATGTGACAGCTTGCCTGGACAAGGAAAGAAGCAGAGAACTACACAAGGATTGTAGGCAGCATTATCCAGGTGGATAAAATGACCACACTATAAAAATCTAACCTTGGAGAGAAGAGAAAGGAGAGAAATTAAGTTGTTCCTACACTGAAACCAATAAAAATTGAAGTTTAACAACAGTCATGAAAAATGGAATTGCCAACTTTTCCCACCAGTAGATACAGAAAACTGTTGGCTATGGTGAGAGACGGGATTTAGTTCTGATGCATCTGACAGCAACACCCAACCGCTGACAAATTTTGTAGGGAAAGAATCAACACAAGATAACTGGAATAGAGAGGCTGTGCAACAGCAAAGAGAATTACAAATGATCTAAAGACCCTAACTTTAGAGGCAAAAATATTCCAACCCCACTGAGGGCTGCCACGGACTCCAGGAGCAATGATATTGTTTTGGTGTGCTGAGACATGAGGAGGCATGTATAAGCTATAGGCTATGGAACAACTCTGACAGGTGATATAACAATAAAGAGAGATCAAGCAAAAGCATGATAAAGTAACTGTTGCTATAAAAAGAGCATGATCTATATAAATCTATATGCCCCGCTGTGCTGGCAGTAGAAGGCTAGAGGAGCTGTGTGAATGTCCAACATTCAGTGTACCTTAAACTCTCAGCATGGTTTTATCCAAAAATTAAATGACTTTGATTTTTATTTAATGGTAAAATTTGTTTAATAATGCCACAGGGGAAAAAAAAAAGCCAACTACTACAAAAACACACTAGAGAAAAAAAAAATCAACAATTCTTTGAGGCTTCTGAAATAAGCCTCAAAGTTGCAGTTGTATTTATGATCCAAGCAAGATGCTGGAATTATTAGTTCAGTTCAAACACTATTGGTTCCAATCAAAATCACATGCTTCTGCTTTCTTTCTTCTTAGTAAACATGTAGAAGGCTAAGCAAGTATGGTCAGCCTAAGGATGCTGTAAGGAACAGTTTCTACCTGGATTTACAACATGCGGTTTAAATCCTCAGCAAGCCTCTCTACCCCAGTGACAAACTACCTCCCATTTCCACCGCCTCAGACAGGACTACAATACCTCTGAAGGAAATAAATCTGAAGAGCAGAGGCATATCTTTATGGCGCGTACCTGATCTCAAAACTATTTTTAGGACAAGATTTTGAGTTGATGCATACTAATGAATTTCAACTATTTCTGAAAGCCTAATTCACAGTAATATGCAGTTCCATCAGTTTTTCAAATTAGCAGTACACTCACACTTGAATTATGGAACTTCAATGGTTTTCTAAAGTTGTCTTCTCTTTCTATACCATTGTCTATTTACGTTTACGGTGATTTGGCGGTTACAACTGCTAGCATTTTTACAACAAAATCTGAGGCAAAAAGGTAAGCTTTTGCAAACACCACACATCAGGAAGTTCACGTTTCTGTTTTTTTCTAGGGAATTATTTACTTTCAGTGCAAAGCAAGTTCCAAACAAAGAACTGCATGGATGTCAAGCAGTTACGTATGGCAGTACATGGTGCAGTTTTATAAGATTAATACAATTCAAGTTACCTACCTTGAAGCTTCTTTAATAACATTTTGCAAAAATATCAGTCGGGTTTGTAAGCTTCCTTGTACGTGCTTCAGTAAAAAGAAGATTCTTTCATACTCTTAAAGAGAAGAGCAAAATCATAGTTACTTAAGAGAGGACTATACACGTATCTGTTGTAATACGTCTGAGAGAAGTCTGAGTGAAATGCAACAGATTTCATTCAGTTTTTGCAAGCTTTTAGGATATATCTGCTGTCAACCAGGCTGGTAGCAATGACATATTGTTAAATGAACACTAACATTAAAAAACACAGGATACTGTGGTTTAGGATATTACTAGAACACCCAACAAGCTAACACCCAAAATACTAATATTATCTAATTATCTAATACTGATAGTACAAAAAAACAGGACTTTCATGAACATTGATAGGTATAGTACCGTTTCAATCACTCATAAAGGAAGTTTTTAGCAGAGGTTTTAAAACAAATCTTTTCAGCTTTAAATTTATTTTGCTTCAGTCTCATGGTTCAGTATTTTTCTAAAATAATGATCTAATATGAATTCTTTGTCTAGCTCTCATGCCAATTATCTGAAAGAGAGATTTGGTATACTTACTCCTTCCTGGTTTCCGTATCTCTTTCATAATTTGTGCTCTTATCTCTATATTAATCTCTCTGGTACTTCTGCAATGCACTGTTTTTTTCCCTTTGCTTGGTGAAGACATTGGCAAGTTTTCTTCAGTACTTTGTTCTTTGCTACCTGATTCCTCATGATTCTCCAAAAACCCATCAACATTCAAGTTATTCCCTAAATGTTCATGGCCTGCATCCTCTGTATGAGCTGCTGGTCGATCCAATGAATTGAATGGAGAAGAGGACACTGAAAACTCTGAATCCACAGTATTCGGGAAAACATCTGACGAAAGTGGGTCTGTAACATGATTCTCAACCACATCATCCATTGTAACCTCATTATTTGTTTCTGATGCTGAAAAAAACCAAAGGTTACACTTGCCAGTTTCACATTCTTTATCATCTGATAGACGTCTACAAGTCAGTTCAGTATTAAACTCTTGTAAAGCTACACCCCAGTTTGTATAGTCCACAGTACACACTAGGTATATGAAATGTATCTGTGGGTTGTAACACTGAGCACATTACTGTATCTGCTGGCAATAATGGCTTTAAAAA
>VYZM01018621.1:0-12964 GCA_013398915.1 Dromas ardeola | reverse complement strand
GGGGAGCCCAGCACTGGACACATATCCTTCTCATATAGGCTGAGCTGCCTTCCTGAGCCCTGCCGGGTGGGCTGGAGAGACACCCTAAAGATGCGTCCTCATACACATTATATCCAGGCATCTTGCCCTTCAGAGGGAATGTGCAAAGTTGCTGGCTCCTGCATTCACTTGGGCTGGCAGAGGTTGTCAATCAATCTGATCTGCCGTACTTCAGCAGTGCTGCCCAGCAATGCTGTGCCTGTACCTTCCTTTAAGAAGAAAAAAAGAAAACCAGCTTGAAATTATGAAATTATCCTGGCAGGTATTACAGTAAGGAATGTTCCTTGCTTACCTGGACTCTGGTACATTTGTTAAGGTGAGACATCATGTGCTTGAAAAGAGAGGTAGGAGCAAACTGATTATGTTTTCTCTTTCAGAAGAGGGCTGCCCAGTCTCTTTGATGAGAGACCTCAGTTCAGGCTGGGATCTGAGCCTAAGGAGGAGAAAGATGCACAGAAACAGAAGGAAAATAAGCGGGTCCAAAAAGCGGAGGTAGAAGATATTCTGGGCAGGTGTAGAAAAATAGGTGTGATATTGCTTCTCTTTGTCCTGAAGAGCAGCTTGTCTTCCACTGACTGTCATCCCTCTAAGTTAAAATTTGGTAGGAAAGCTCAGGGCTGCAGCTGAGGTCCTGCTTACAAGCATGCGGGTGGCAGTTTTGTGGACACTAATCTTGGTGCTGGCCATTTTCAGGGATACTGTCCTTGTTAGGTTGGAAGAATGCACCATTATGACCACTATTTTTTTCCCTAACTTGCCAGTTCCTCCAAAATCCCTGTGATACCAACACTTTACCTCAGTCTGGTTTTCATCTGAAATCTGGTTCTTCTCTGAAATCTGGTTCTTCTGAAATCTGAGTGAAATAGCCCTTGCTAAAGTAAAGCAAACCAAGGGCATGAGGCTGAGCCTATGTGCAAATCCTTGCAGGGTCAGCACTACAAACTGCATTACGCTTTCTGCTGGCACAGATTCTGGGCAGTGGTTAGTTGGATATAGCGTAAAATAATGTGGAAACTTTGTGATCTACTCCATAGGAGCAAGTAATAGTTGCATTGTTTGAGCGAGTCCAGAGATGGCCATGAAGAAAAATGGGGAGACCATCTGTTTTCATAAAAAGGCAAAACTAGATGCCACTTCACCATGAAGATGCTCCAAGGCTGGAGCCCCTCTGCTGTGAGGGCAGGCTGAGAGAGCTGGGGGGGTTCAGCCTGGAGAAGAGAAGGCTCCAAGGAGACCTTAGAGCCCCTTCCAGTCCCTAAAGGAGCTACAGGAGAGATGGGGAGGGACTCTGGATCAGGGAGGGGAGTCATAGGACGAGGGGGAAGGGTTTTAAACTGAAAGAGGGGAGATTTAGATGGGATAGTAGGAAGAAATTCTTGGCTGTGAGGGTGGTGAGCCCCTGGCCCAGGTTGCCCAGAGAAGCTGTGGCTGCCCCATCCCTGGAGGGGTTCAAGGCCAGGCTGGACGGGGCTTGGAGCAACCTGGGCTGGTGGGAGGTGTCCCTGCCCAGGGCAGGGGTTTGGAACCAGATGATCTTTAATGTCCCTTCCAACCCAAATAATTCTGTGATTCTATGATTATGGTCTGAAGAATAGCAGAAACAAGAAGAAATGAGAAATGAGAGAGGAATTTTGAACTGCAACCTGGCAGTAATGTGGAGTTTAATCTTGACTTGTGGTCCTCTATCAGTAGAGTCCTGCTCCCCATTTCTAATTTGCCGACTGATGTCCCTGCTTACTGCAGAGGGGGTTGGACTAGAAGACCTTTAAAGGTCCCTTCCAGTCCAGTACACTCTATGATGATTCTATGACTGAGTAGCTGCCAAAATTCATTCTGCTCTTTGTAACCTGGCAATCTCATCTCTTGGGAAACTTCAGGACTACAGCACATAGTTGGGACCACATAGAAATTGTGATATTGTGATATAGCAAGTACGCAGAGGCAACTGAAGGCACCAGGAGACAAATCACAAGGAGAAATTGTATCACCATGATAACAGATTCTTGTTTATAACTTTTTGCATCAGTTTCCTTCCCTGCCTCAAGCTGTGCAGAGGTATTAAAAGCTTACTGAATAAATGCTACGCAGCAATAGAGAAGGAATTTGAAGATTTAGATGAAATTAGCTCCTGGAGTCTCACTCAGGAGATCACGTATCTTCTGTTGAAGTACTAAGACATTCAGCCTTGGAAAAATAAGGTAGAACCATGATGGGTGCTGATGTCCCTGGAGGTCCACTCATTATCCCTCATTCAGAGGATTTTTTTTATCTGAGCAAGCACCAATTTTAGCACTCTGATGTCTGTTGGCATAAAACCACAGTCCTCAGAAAAATTTCTGAAGACATCAATGACTTTGCTGGGAGTTTGCTGGTTAAGTACACAGTTATTTGGCTAATAATTAGAGTAACTTCCTGTTTTTCTTCAAAATAGTCATTATCTGTTGTTGTTGCTCATTTTAGTGCAGTTACATTTTGTATTTTGGTGTATTGAGGGATGGTTTGACACCCAGTCCGAAATAGCACGTAAATTCTACAAGCTTGAGAAATTTTAATTATAAATAAGGACGATAACGTTGGGTTTTCAGGAGGTTGTGAGAAATTTGGCTACTCCTTGAGCTCTGCGTATTTTCCCCCGAACGAAAGGAAACTGGTAACTTATGGTTATGAAAAAGCTCTGCTGCGATTCTGACATCCTGCTGGTCAGGGTGTGGGCAAACGTCATTTATTTTAGTGGGGGAAAAAATGGTCGTCGTGAAACTGTGTTCTAACGTGGTGCTCTGTTCCAAAAATGTAACAAGACTGGATGAGTAGGGGATTCAGTGCCAAAACAGCACCTGGCTAAGGAGAAGCCTTCTTTTTAAAGTGCACGAAGCACACACTTCAGCAGCAAAACTGGCTGATGATGAATGATAAAAAAAAAGAATTTTTTTTTTCTAAAAAACATTGTTTATCCTACAGTGTATCTATTTGTGATGGAATGCCAGTTCCTAAGTACATTCAAGCAAACACAGCATTATTCTGTTCACTCATGTTAGCAGCCAGAGCTGGTAAAATTTCAGTGACTGTAGCAGGGAAGAGAGGAGAGGAGAACTGATTTCCATTGAAATCAACGGCAAAGTTCTCCCCTGGCGTGCATGTACTTGAGAATATTGATTTTCTGATTTTATATGTAGGTGTTTTATACGTGGAGTTCCTGGACCCCTTTTTCTTCCTGTTGGCAAAAGCGGCAGGGGAATAACGTGGCTGCTTTTATTGCAGGTATCTCGGAGCTAAAGAAGTGCTGGGGGGTGGGGGGTACGAGCTTCTGAGCTTGGAATTTTGACAAGCAGGCTATGGAGAAAGGTACACTGGCTTTCAGCAGGTGGCTAATGGTTTTGTCTGAAACGGTGCTTGCTGGAGGGAAATAGTAAAGCCCCATTCTTCCCCACCCAAAATTCTTCTCACCTGTCCCACCTGTTCTAGCAGCACATGCAACCAGTACATTAAAAATATCTGACAACCGGAATAACCAGCCACTGGGACCCTGAAACGCTCACCACCTGTGCCACTTCAGTGGCTGGACTTGCTGCACCTTCAGTCTGCATAACAGACAACACAAAAAAGTCAGATTACTTTTTTTTATGAGCAACAGATCTTGCAGCTGAGGTGGAAGAAGAAGTTTTCATTTGGCTGAGTCACTGGAGGCTGAACTTCTCTTAAAGAAATGTGGTATTTTGGCATGGAGAAGCATAGCCCCTCTGAAATATCTGAGCAGATAGATTAGGCTACTTGCCAGGCAGCAGTGGGGGTGGGATTCAGCTGCCCTGATTTTTCCCTTACTTATATATCTGAACCTGACCTATTGATCCCGCACTCCCTCCTGATTCGTAAGGGGAAAGATACGTATTCCAAGGAGAATCAGCTCATTTTTAAGGGAGAAACTGCAATCGGTCTGATAAATTGTCCTCTGGAAACACCTGTTTGTCCCTTTTGACTAGAGGGATCGCTTAGAATTAGTAGTTCATTCTTAAACCTCTACCTTTTAGACATCTAACATTTATTTTAAGTCAGATGCTTACAGATTTCAGTACGTCCTTCTATTACCAGACCACTGAAAAGATTTTTCCTTTATGGTATGATGTTTCTTTATGACAAAACAATTTTTCCAGGTACATGAATGAAAGCAACCCATTGGTCCCATCCCGTCCCTACATTTTTGTCTGGTAAGGAGTGAAATTTGCCAGCATCCTCCCTGTGCATTTGTGGACCTACAGACTCTAAAACACTCTGTGTCCTAACCTTGTGCCCTGGCAGGGGGGGTGAGATGCACAAAGTGGGTTTGTGCCCTACCGAATGGTTGTAATTCTCCTGAAATAACTTATCACCTTGATTTTTTCCTCTTTGCAGTTACGGTGCCTGGCAGACTCTTTGAAGGGCCTTTAGGAAGCTGGGTGCTGGCAGCAGGGGTTACCTCGCCGTTCCAGAACTCCAGTCCCCAAATCCCCGTAACTTCCTGCTGGAAGAGGATGAAGTTTACCATTCTCTCTCTAAATTTGATCCCAATCTGAAGAGGCAAATTGATTACAAATCCTTTTTGCAAGAAGCTCATAAAAAAAGCTAGCCAAATACAGTCAAAAAACCCCTTTGCAAACCCACTATAAACTAACATAGGATATTCCCATGACTAGAAGAAGAGCATTTATGTTCTCCCAGTTGCCTCTCCTTCTAGCTATGTCATATACTCCTCGTAGGGATGTATATCTTTTACCCACTTGTTGCTTGCCATATTCAATACTGTAAGTTGCTTTGGGAAGGGGTGGTAGAAGCTCCTTCTGAGAGCACAAGGCGAAGCTTAATATAACACAGTTGCTAACTGCATGTAACATGCAACAGACTAACAAAATTAGTGCTCCTATGAAGATTAATTTTCTGAAAAGGAGAGGCAAAGGTGCAGCATGAAGAGTTACAAATAGCTTTGGAGAAGATGAAATATTTGGCGAAGAACGGCATGGCATTCTGCTGCTTGGAACCTCCTCGCCGTGGAAAGGAGATCCTTTGGCCTCACAGAGTTGGATTAGCTTCTGCATATGCACACAGATGGAGGTTGACCTTTCATTTAAGTATAGATTATTGTGCCTAGATGTGTTTTCTTCTTTTTTTTCTTGGAGGGATATTTTATGCACTGAGTACCAGAGGCAGTAGCACCCGTTCTGTAGCTGTTCTGTACATGACTTTGCTTTCATGATCATAATAATTGTCAGGCACCAGTATAGGTTACGGGTGGACCTGCTGGAAAGCAGTTCTGAAGAAAAGGATCTGGGGGTCTCGGCAGACAGTAAATTATCCATGAGCAAGCAATGTGCCCCTGTCGCCAAGAAGGCCAACGGAATTCTGGGCTGCATAGGGAAGAGTGTGGCCAGCAGGTCAAGGGAGGTCATTCTCCCCCTCGACTCTGCACTGGTGAGGCCACAGCTGGAATACTGGGTCCAGTTCTGGGCTCCCCAGTTCAAGAGGGACAGGGAACTACTGGAGAGAGTCCAGTGCAGGGCAACAAAGATGACTGAGGGATTGGAGCATCTCCCTCATGAGGAAAGGCTGAGAGAGCTGGGACTCTTTAGCCTGGAGGAGAGAAGGCTGAGGGGAGACCTTATGAATGTTTACAAGTATCTAAAGGGTGGGTTGAAGGAAGGTGGAGCCAGGCTCCTTTTAGTGGTTCCCAGTAACAGGACGAGGGGTAACGGGCACAAGCTGGAACATGGGAAGTTCCGATCGAATATGAGGAAAACCTTCTTTACGGTGAGGGTGCCGGAGCACTGGGACAGGCTGCCCAGGGAGGGTGTGGAGTCCCCTTCTCTGGAGACTTTCAAGCCCCGTCTGGATGCAGCCCTGAGTGATGTGCTCTGGGCAATCCTGCTTTAGCAGGGGAGTTGGACGAGATGATCTCTAGAGGTCCCTTCCAACTCTGAAATTCCGTGATTCCATGAATTGTGTGCTTAGGACCAGGTGAGGTTATTTGCTTTCCGTACGTCTTTATAAACATGTGGCTGCATAGCTGAATTTATAAAATGAGCATGAGGAGCCACTGAAATACATATCCCTTACCTGTTTGGTAAGCTCTCTGCTGATGCAACTCCACTGTGTCTCCTCCTCGTGGAAGCAACTCCAGCTTCAGGGATCTCCAGGAAGCTTTGCCCGCCTGCACTAGCTAAGGATTTGGTCCACAATATACGCACGTAGCCAACAAGCACTTAAGAGTCTCTTGTTTGCTTTAACACAGTGGCTTTCCTGCAGATGGTGACTTGTAACCTGCTGTAAACAGTGGTACCATTAATCATCATTTTACTGATTTTCGTAGATCTTTGCCGTTTAGTAGGTTTTGGCATTATGCAGCAAAGGGTGTACTCTTGCTCTTGCTCTTTCTCCAATTATTTTCTCTCCTTCTCCAGACGTCAGAGAGAATTTATGACACTTTCAGTGATAAAACTCCAACACGTGTTTTTTTTCTCATTTCTTGAAGAGAGAAGTAGTGTATGAAAAACACTTGTGGCATAGAAAAATTATTATTATATCCTATGATAAAAAGGGGTTTTATAGTGGAATATGCAAGACTCGGGTTATATTGTTTCCCTTCGAACATTCCAATATATAGTTGTGTTGTATGTAATATATATTGCCTTGGGGTTTCCTGAGATTCTTGAAATTTTGCGGTCTGCGCTTGGTCAATATCATGGATCCCTGTTAGACTTTTCTCATTCTGAAACTGAAGCTTTGTGGGGTTCGTCCTATAGGCTTTGTTGTTACTGTTCCTTCTACAGATCCCCGGTCCTGAAAGCCCAGCAGTCAATTTGATCGTGAGGGTAAATTATTTCTGTCCTACCACCTTTGGTAGAAAAACTCCGTACCCTGGCCTTTACTGCCAGCGGCAGTGGCATCGCCTGTTGTAGCGAGCGAGGTTGTACAGGTGTATCCGATACCTGTCTGTATCACACCACGAGGCTGTCCCAGGATAAATTAAAGGACGTTTTAGTTTTGGGGGGAAAGAAAAAAAATACCAATCCTATAACTTAGTCATAAAAGACTGACCTTTAAAGGCTAGTCTCTGGGAATTCATCCCCTGGAATGGCGCTAATGCAACAGGCATGGGAAGTTAGGAGGAGCTAAGAAAGCCACATTTAAGCAAAGAACAACCAAGCTAGACTAGGAAATACTGGGAAAAACTAAACTGAATCTGGCTTTACTGCAGAAGAGGGCCTGCACAGGCTTCCTATGTATGGAGTGCATAGTAGTGTACACGTGGTACCTAAAGCACATGGCACACAGGCCACGTATACCTCCAGAGGAGGAGAATGGAAGTGCGAAAGCCATAGTGGCCACTCCTCCCTGGCATGGAGAAAGCGCTCAAACCCTGTCACTGTCTGGACCTCAGCTTCGTGCTTGCAACTCTAAATCAGATGTCGCCTTCTACTTGATATTCTGAGATCGAACCCTCACCTACTGGGCTACCATCTAATCTCTCCTTTCAAAGGGCTAACCGGGACACGCTGTGTCCTTCAAAGACAACAGAAGCGGCTTTGTAGGGGCAGAGTGGTTATAAGCAGGCACTCCCGAAGAGAACAACTTCCCGAAGAGAAAAAGAAATTTTTAGCCTCAAAGACTTCGAACTTGAGATTCCAACCTCCTAGAAGAAAGTCTAAACGTAAGGCTAGCAACTAAGGGCTGGGAGATGGAGGCACAGGCTACTGAATCAGAGTGAAGGCACTTTCTGCTGTAATCCTGGTCTTACGGGTTTCAGGCGGAATGCACCCTACTCTAAACGCCCGTACCCTCCATGGGACTGAAAGCGTAATTTTTGATGCCGGAATTCACAAGAGACAGAGATGAGCTCAGAGCTCAGGAGCTGCCTGGTTCCCACAAAGCTATCAGGAGACTGAGATAGTCTGTAAATAAAGGACCACACAGTGAGCTGATGTAAATCCTTCTACATGCTTTGGGTTAAGCCTTCAGCAGGGGTGAAACTACCTTCATAATGTTCACCAAAAGTAAAACAACTGAGTCATAGACCCTGTCATGAATTCCCTGTGGCCTTGCAGGGCTCCCTTGTTGTCATGGTGTAACCCCAGATGGCAACTAAGCACCACGCAGCCGCTCGCTCGCTCCCCCCACGTCGGGATGGGGTAGAGAATCGGAAGAGTAAAAGTGAGAATAAACTCGTGGGTTGAGACAAAGACAGTTTAATAGGTTGAGCAAAAGCCACGCACGCAAGCAAAGCAAAGCAAGGAATTCATTCCCGGCGTCCCATGGGCAGGCAGGTGCTCGGCCATCTCCAGGAAAGCCGGGCTCCATCACACCTAACAGGGACTTGGGAAGACAAACGCCACCACTCCGAACGTCCCCCCCTTTTTTCTTCTTCCCCCAGCTTTACACACTGAGCATGACGTCCCATGGCATGGAATATCCCTGTGGGCAGTTGGGGTCAGTTGTCCCAGCTGTGTCCCCTCCCGACTTCTTGTGCCCCCCCAGCCTGCTCCTGGTGGGGTGGGGTGAGGAGCAGAAGAGGCCTTGATGCTGTGCAAGCACTGCTCTGCTGGAGCTAAACCATCCCTGTGTTATCAACATATTATCAACACCTTTTTCACCACAAATCCAAAACACAGCCCTGTATCAGCTACTATGAAGAAAATTAACTCCATACCAGCCAAAACCAGCACACCCAAGAGCTACATTTTTTTAATTACACAATCATCACGTAGACTAGGACTGCACTTTGAGGTGTTGTATTCTTACAGTAAGTATAAATTAAATTGCCTTTAAACCTTTCAGAGCATATGTGCAAAAGTTTACATTTTTTATTAGCAAAAGCATTTTTTTCAAACTAATTAACTGTATTACTGCTGGTGAAACATAATGCACGTTTCAGTTGCTGTAGCTTGAAGATGAATATTAAACAATCTGTTTTAATAAGTTGAACTGAATTCAATATTCTGAATTCGAATCTTCCAAATTACTCCTCTTTTCTTACATTTGTTGTTTCATCCAGTTGTTCTCGGTGTTGCTCTCTCTCACCTTTTTAAATGAGTTTCGTTTGTTTTAACACGCCACTCTGTATGCTGCGTGCTCTGTGGGTAGGTATCAGAGCTTTAACCTATATACATGTTAAAATGCCATTCTAGTACATCTTGCCATAATTACGTGTTCTCTTAAAGAGATTCTGGTGTTCTTTTCCTAAAACAGCCTTCATTCTTGAGTCCCTTACACAGTCTGTGGGCAATTTGCTAGAAATAAACGTGCTGATGTGGGAGGGGACGGACTGGTCCAAGGCAGGAGGCAGATCTGTGAGATCTGATGCTGCAGCTCGTACGCAGCAAATCTGAAACTGTCGGCTAGAGGGTTTCTTTCCAAAAGACTGCCTTTGCGAAGGGGTTGCTGGACAAGCGTGTAGCTGCTTCGTCAGCGTCTCCCCAGTACATGGACTGTTCCCAAAAGCCACAAGGAAACAGAAGCACACCTCCTCCTCACGCTTGGGTCACTTTATGCAGGGGAACACCCATCTGGGCTCCTGGATGCTATTTAACTCTCTCTGAGAACGTGGTAGCAGGGCAAGAAGGTGACCTGGGTAGGGTGGTGGTTGGACCCTGGCACCTGAGACCCTCTGCTCTCTTAAGCACTTCTGGTATGACCCTGGTCAAACCGTGGAGGCCACCCTGGGGTGCCTGAGGGAAATGGGAACAGCAGTGGCATCCCACAGAGCAACGGGACAGCAGGACTTGCAAACTGGAAGGTTCTTTGGTACAAGGGGAAAGGTACCATATCCGTACCACTAGGAAGACAGCTATCACGAGGAGTAATGGTTTTTAACTGAAAGAGGGAAGATTTAGATGAGATATTAGGAAGGAATTCTTTGCTGTGAGGGTGGTGAGCCCCTGGCCCAGGTTGCCCAGAGAAGCTGTGGCTGCCCCATCCCTGGAGGGGTTCAAGGCCAGGCTGGACGGGGCTTGGAGCAACCTGGGCTGGTGGGAGGTGTCCCTGCCCAGGGCAGGGGGGTGGGACTGGATGGTCTTTAAGGTCCCTTCCAACCCAAACCATTCTGTGATTCTGTGATCACATCCATCACTGCTGGAACGGGTCTGTGATCAAGAGCCTTTGGCAGAGCTGTTCCTCCTCCTTCCCTCAGCTGCATCTCCCCATGGCTCAGCCCCTACAGATGTTCCGATGCAAGCGTTTGCGGTCCAGCGCTTTGAGCAAAGACCACAGCTGACCCAAGGTAAAACAAAAATACTTACTTTTCTCGTTAGCTGGTGACCTGATTGACAATTTGCCCCCCAAATGACTGTGTTGGCATGAATTCAGGGACTGTGCTCTGTGGATGGGCTTTGTTTCCAAGGCTGGAAACTCTACAATGTGGCACCGTCACCAGAGCCCCCCCGATGTTTGAACGGTGCCTTCAGACTGTCACAAAACCATGGGAAGAAAGAAGAGTTCTGATCTGTGTTATATATGCTCAAAGTTTATAAACTTTTTTACTTATTTATTTACTTCCACGATAGTGGAAATAAGTCCATATGATAAATTAGCAAGTTGGAAGTGTTTTCAATAATGTAATATTGCAAAGTCCAACATAAACTCTTTTACTGTCTGAGTAAATGACAAGTAAAAGTCAGTATTAGATGCAGAACTGTAAACTCCAATTTTTCCATCCATTGATGCCAAAACGATCCTTAGCCTTTAACATACAGAAATTACTGAGATGTGACTACTCTGTACAACCGTTTTCTGGGATAAGCAGAATTGCTGTATATGTAGGACTTGAAAAGCGTGAAGGAAAAAGGAGTTCTGATAACAGGGAGGAGTAGAAGTAGACAAGAGGGCATGAAAGGCGTGGGGAAGGAAGGCAAGGCAAAATGAGGCAAAAGAGCTTTAAATGTCTAAGAATGAGGAAGATGTTAGCTGAAGGCAAGGAATAAGAAATGATAGAACAAGTCATTCATTATACGCATTTTTAGCCAAGCAGGCGAGTGACACAGAAGCTAATATTCTGGGGGCTTTGGGAGGGAAAGTAGCTTATTTTCAGGAACAAACCCCCTCTATTTGTTCCCGTGATAGCTGCTGCCAGACACCAGTAAATGGCACTGCTGTGTCAGAAGACGAGCCCGGATGGGCACCAGGGACCAGGCATTGCCTTTAGCTCCCCGCTGGCCCAGCACGGGTGACATCCAGCTCCTACCTGCTCCCACCAGAGCTGGCAGGAGATGCTCACAACAGAGCTAAAGAAATCCAGGGGGGAAAAAAAAAAAAAAGCAAGCTAAAAATCTCTGCGCTCCAAGCACAGAAATGTAAAATAAAACAAAACCAAATGAGCTGGACCTCTATCAAAGCAGAGGGATGCCTGTCCTGGGGATGCTCTGCGCCCCACTCCCATCCCCGGTACCGCTGGCTTTAGTGGATACCAAAATAATTCTGGGGGCAAAAGCCGGGGTCTGTGGTGCCGGGGGAGGATGAACTCGGAGCCCTGCAACAGGCAGAGGGGAGAGACTTTTATCCTAAAGTCATTGAAAAGCTAAAGCAGGGTTTATCCTCCACAGCTAAATGAAAACCAAAAGGAAAAAGAAAAAAAAAAAATCCAGAATAGCAACATTGGAGATACAAAGACTGTCATGGACCAGTGCGAGTTTGCAAAATTATATGTAAATGACCCCATTTTTGACCATGGTGGCCCTCTGCTAATCCCAGAGAGAAAATCTACTTAGCAAAGGAAAGTTTTGTTTAATTTGGTTAACAGGCACCAAAATGCTGAATATATTAATAATTTATATTTCCAGGGAAACGCTATATCTTTAATGCTTCAATGCCAAAGGGGCTTCACAAGAGCTTAATGCTCACAGAATAAAAATCGTGTCGGATTTTCTCCATTTTCTGCACCCAGCGCGGGTGAAAATGAGTGTAGGACATGTGTTTTCATAATAGGCACCAGCCCTTCTGCCGCTGCTGAATGCGTCGGGCTGATCCCACATTGCTCTGCCTACACTGAGCGAGGGGTTCCTGCCGGATTTGCCATCCTAAAGGTGTCCCAAGGAAATGAGGGGTTTTTTCCTCCCCTCTCTGGCTGATATGTTACGTTATCCCGTGACCTTTTTCCCCGCTAAGCTGAAATAGCAGCTTTTCCTGTATTTACAGGTTAAATGGAAGATACACATTCTACTTTTTACTCATTGTAATGAAGATCTTTTTTTGTCTGTCTCCGCATAAAGGGTCGGGTTGGTTTACAAATTGCGGGTCAGCCCATTCCGTGACCTGGGCAAACAAACCGGGTCAAACCTTCTCAAAGCCTCCCCACCCAACTGGAATAAGTTAATTTACCCCATTGGCGGCTCCGACCCCACCGAGAAAACTCGGGCTGCCCGGGGGATGGATGGCTGGGCACCTCCTGCCAGAGGTGGGGGGACACTTGGGGACACATGGGGTTCAGGTGGGACCGAAATTGCCCTGTTAGGCAGGAGGGAGCCATGCCACCGCAAGCGAGTCTTGAAGGACTCACTCTCAAGAGCTTTTGTTTGGTTTATTGGTATATTTGGTTGGACTAGATGGCCCTTAAAGGTCCCTTCCAACCCAAACTGCTCTATGATCCTGTGATTCTGTGGTTCTACGATTCCATGATTCTGTGATTATTCTTGGTGCTCTGCACCTCCACAGAGCAGCCGCTTCCCCTGGGTGGAGTAAGGGGGAGACCCCCACCGGCACCCCCCTGGAGGCAAGGCCGGTATAAATCCCCGAAAAATAAGGGTTTCCTCCTTTGCACAAGCTCCACTGCAGAGAAAATCGCTGGAAAAAGCCCCGGCGCCTTTCGGATGCGTGTCNTTTTCCCCTGAGTGGAGTAAGGGGGAGACCCCCTCGCCGCCACCCCCCCCGGAGACAAGAAGGGGCGGCCGGTATAAACATTTATTCCAAGGCA